>CM040750.1:4716754-5081754 GCA_022829145.1 Albula goreensis | reverse complement strand
GTCTTCTTCAAAGGCCAGGCGAGACTGTAATACCGTGCCCTCAAGCCTGACTGCCTGAGGTCAAAACTAAGCTGGAAACCTTGTAAGTCATTCTGAAACTGTCAGCTAGATGAACGAGCACGCTGTTTTCACAGTGTGACCAACTAGCTTGCTGTACTGTACCCACAGAGAGGTGAAGAGGGAGGACTGGTCCAGATTGTAAACTTCAAAGTAATGAATGAAGTCATAGCAGGAGTCTACCTGAACCGTCCTGCATTCACTTTCTTCATATTCTACAGATGCCGTTAGACTAAGCGATAACAACCACTGAAATCTGAAACAGTAAAAGGCAAACTCACAAAAAATTGACTACATTTTCATATTGCCTGAATTTTTGTAACTTGGCTGCAATTTTTTTAACTCGGCTAACTGCAGTAAACACAACCAATTCACCAAACAATTCACCCAACTGCCAAAGTTCTATACACCATAAAAAATTCTAAAAACCCAGAAACCCATTCTTCATAACCACATTTGTCATTAAGTCAGAAAGAATTCATGAGAATGTTCACCCTGGCCTACAGTACAGTGCCAGCTGTCACTCAGTACAGACCCCAGAGGAACAATAATGGCTGAGGGGGATTCTCACTGCCCCATCTCCTTTTGGTGAGGGGCATGTTCACTATTACAAGACTAAATCAGCGTCGGCCCATGTCCGGCCCTGGACAGAGTGTCCCCACAGGAATGTTCTCACAGTGGAGGAGAACGATGTCCCCCTTTGAAGCCTGGTGTGTGACGCAATTAGCATGCGAGCTGTGCTGAGCTTGTTAAACACGGCGAACGCAGAACTTACACGCACAGCAGCCCTATGAAAAACCAGTGCTGGGGTGTGAGAGGAGTCCAGGAGTGGTAATCCCCAGTGTTTCAGCCTCCTGTTTGATGTCTCCAGTTTTTAACGAGGAGAGGGGAAGAGCCACCTCTCGAGCCGGCACACCACATTCTGCGTTAGTCTGGACCGAATCTCAAACATGACTAATGGCGAACGGAGGGCATCAGTGCCGATCAGCCAGCATTGCTGTGCTGGCAAAGTGTTTTTTACTGCTGTGGGAAACCATACAGACCACTGGGCTAAAACATGCTGCTGATGTGCTTCACCAGACAGCTTTTGCTTTTTGATGAAGTCTGTAATCCAGGCATGTATACATGAGAGCATTTTGATCAAGGAGAAAACTGTTGAAACTAAAGGCTAATCATTTTCACCCTCCCCCATGCCCCAACCCCAACACTTGAAGCTGAGAAGATACAGGCAGCTCAAAGCTCACCCACTGAGACAGCGTTCCAGTCGGTAATTACCCATGATGCCCTGCACCACTATTTTCCTGCCCAGTAGCAGAGTCACAGGGAGCTAATTGGGGTTAGTTGCTTTAGCTGGTTTAGAGACGGTGATTAGACCATTTAAGGGACCCTGTTGGCAAAGTGGGGTCCGTAAACTCCTTGGTTTTTACTGCTGACTTTAGGGCAAATTACACAAGCCAACATGTTCATTTGTCTAAACAACAAGCATGCCTGGTGAAGGCCCCTGTTCACTGAGGGTTATTTAATAAGGGTTTGTGTAAAAAAAAAAACAAGACTCTGTGGTGTCTTGAGAATGAGCGCAAGTGGAAATCAAGCGCTCTGCAATCATTACACCTACGCAAGCAGGGTTGTGCCTTCCTGGGACAGCAGGGCATGAAGTTTGTGTGTGTGTGTGTGTGTGTGTGTGTGTGCGTGTGCTCATTGGCCATGCCAAGGAAGTGATTTTCCGTGAGAGAGAGAATTTAAAGGGGCTTCACTGGGGCTGACCGCAAGCTCTCCCCCGTCTACTCAAAATTGCACACAGACACGGCTGTGAAGCCGTTGTGCACTGTTGTGCTTGAGACACTGCAACCATTTGGGGAAATACATTATTCTCTGGGGTCACTCAAAGTACAAGACCAGAGTTACTCATGACTGAGAGACCACAGTATGAGTCAATATGCTGTAAACTACAAAATTTAAAATATAAGGTATGTAGCTGCAATGCCAGTCAATTGAAATGCTATTGCTAATGTTTTGTTGATTTCCTAAAATCCACCCAATAACAATGAGTGAAAGAATTTCATCACATTTTATGCTGTATTCTCAGTCAATATTTCACAAACTGTGACGAAAAATTAACCAGTATTTAACAATGGATATATTTATATCAAAATATTCTAACCTATGTGTAAAAATAAGTATTATTAATATTATTATGTGTAATGTGATTCATAATCACATTATGTCAGTGTTCCCAGCTATCAAATGATAAGTATTGTATCCAAAACAATAATAGTTTGATAGCTGAGAACACTGACATTCACACATCCAAGAAAGTTACTTTGACACAAGAAATGCAGAGGAGAAATGAAAAGTAAAGTGAGAATGAATTTAGGTCAATGGAAACTTATGTGATCATTCATTATATACTATGACCTTCACTCCTTAGTTATTCTATCAAATACAGGTGACCTCTGGAACATTCTTCAGAGTATCTGCCCCTACGGACTCCAGTAAAAGCAGGAAGTGCAACCCTTTTGTACAGTTCATGGGAGTACAGTTTACTTGGGCTTTAGAGAGAAATGCAAAAAATCTTCATTTCAACTGGAAAACATAGTCTTAACAGTACTTTCTGCCAATACATTCATAGTTACCCAGATCTTTCATACACTACATCTCCTTTGGGTTACACCTGCAATTCACTTCTCAACCATTTGAATCAGCTCTTTTCTGAGAATAATTTAAGAGCAGAAAACCAAAACTGATTCCTACTTACTGATATGTCAAGTTAATGTTTCCGTCATTATCTGCAGGCATTTTTCCCTGACAGAAATGTTTTGATAAAGACCTATGTGACTGAATTCAAAGAGACACATTGGGCTGAATCGTAATGGATCAAATTCAGAGGGCAATGGTAAAAATAGAGCCCATTACCTTGAGAAATTGTGGTCAAGATTCTTTTTTAAACAATGTGGTGCCAATTTCACAAGACTAAAAAGCAAAAGTCAATTGGTTGGAGTGAATACACTCTGATTACAAACTGCAAAGAGACAAACTTTGTCCTGACATGGATACCACATAAATCTAGATTTTGGAATGAATAATGCACCAATTACCTGCTACAAAAGTCTTTTTGTCACTGCACCACAAGTTTAGACTGTCAAAATAGACCCCCTTCAGGACAAAATAAGAAAAACTTAATTTTAGAGTACCAAAGATAGAACCTCAAACAACTGAATAAAAATTAATGAAATTACATAAAAATCTGACTTGGATGACTTGGATGCTCTAAAGTAAGTAATGCTCAAAAGTCAAAAGATGTTTTATTCTGGTTTCAGGATAGAGCACCACTGCTTTCCTGCCCAGTAATGTAATCACAGGGTCACATTCAAACAATATTAACGATTTAGCACCAGAGTGGTAATTGAAAGTAGTAAAATTGTTTTGCCTAAATATTTCCTTGCCATTAAAATTAAAATGCAAAATGTGATACCATGATAGCTAAAACACTTATAGTGATGAAAAGAGGAGGTTGGGGCAGACATAGTATATCCTTTGAAAAAAAAAAAAAGACCTATATTTAATTTTTATGGAGAAAATGAATAGGGTAAACAATCACAGAAACTGAAAAAACAACTACACTCTTCATTTTAACAAATGTCGTTCTGCATGCAGCACTGATTGTTCCACCATAAACAGTGCGGTAAAATAACTTTTTAAGTGTTTTTAAAATTTTCTGTTCAGACCACAGTTTGACAAACAGCCAGCAAAACTGGTGAGAGCAGTTCGCCATTCATCAGGCTGAGGCGAAACGTGGCCCTTGTGTCCTCCCCTGGTGTGGGGAAAGGAAAAACAGAATGAAAATGCAAATGAATAATATATTACCACCACCCCCACCCCCACCTTGGTTTTTTTAATGGAAGACAGGAAATTTTCTGTTTATGTTCAATGGGAAGTGAGCTGGCAGAGCTTCTGGTCAGGGTACGAGAGGGGGTTGGGGGTTGGACAGGATGCTCGTTTGGGGAGACCCCTGCCACGATGGCCTGTGTCCTGATCCCTGGTCATCCACATCCCTTCCCCGCAGTGTCCCACGATGCCACGGTGGTGTGAGGGTAGCGTGAGACTGGCTCCTCACGCCCGCAGTGCCCCCCCCTCTGGCACCTCCCCGCCCCCCCAGCAGAGCCTCTGGAACACATTAGGGATTCACGCGATCAGGGCGCAGACAGGCAACCATGCCAGTGAGGGGGCAGGCTCTTTTGGGGGGGCGGGTATTTATTTGTGATGTGTTTGTGGGCACTGCTCCAGCTTGTCTGGCTGGGCTGAGTGCACATGGGGGTCGGGGGTTTATGCTCAAAGAAAAGATCCTCCCCTCCCTGTTTAGATTTTCTTTACGAATTTTCTTTTTAGTGTTAATTCAGCTGATTCAGGACTTTTATGGGCCAAGCCATTAAAAAAGTAAAAAAAGGAGGGAAAACGAGAAAAAGGAAAGGAAAAAAGGAAAAACAGACAGGAACATCCCAATGCAGAGCAGCTGTAGACTCCTGAGAAACAGCCCCTCGCTGGGAAACGTAATGAGGAACTGGCCCAAGGGTCGAAAGTTTAGGGAGAGGAGGTGTGTGCATGTTCCTTCAATTGTGTGCGTGTGTGTTTGAGTGCCAATAGTCTTAATTGTGCTGTGGCTAAAATCAGATGTTTCTGTGGTAAGTGTGTGGATGTCTGTATGCACTGGTTTACTTTAGACTTATGATTTAACATGTGCATCTAATTGGTCCTTGAAATAAATAGTAATTTTCTGCAAATGGTTAATAAACATTTTTGAAAACTTAACCCCCTGGGGTGTAGAAAGAGTTTATAAATGCTCAGTAAGTCCAACCAAACTTTTCCCGGGCCTTAATTTTCTCATACAACATTTATAGGTGGCTTTGAATTTTTGCTAGCCCAGACATGAGACACTGGGAACTTCCCAGGGTTAGGTTCTGGCTGGCCCACAGAAATCTTAAGCTGGGAAGACTTTTATACCCCTTTCACAGTGACTTAAAAACCCTGAAATAACCTGGGTCTGGTGCTACAATTAAATTTTTTGCACAGTGGAAATTATCACTGATTGGGACTGGGAGCATGATTGTGATATATAATTTGACAAATGATACTGTACATTTTCCAGATGAGTGTAACGTGTCAAATTAAACTGCACTTTGCATGGTTCCATAATTTGCATCGTCCATAGGGGACCTGTTACCAGACAGGAGTGATACCACAGTATGGTAATGCTGAACTTCTGGGATTTCAGCCTGGATAATGATGTGAGCTCAGGGGTTTGTTCCCCTGTCACCTGACAGCCAAACGATTACCTTTACTCATAGGTGGGTGGAGCTCCAGTAACTCAGCAGGGCCAGTAATTAAACTGTTGTTCTCAAGATAGGGGCTGCCACACCCAATCTGTGAGCGGTTGCTGAAGGTGTGAGCGATGTGAAGTGACAAATGAAGCCCCAGGGGGCGGGGCCTGTCCTCCCTGGGGAGGGTAATGTAATTAGGTAGGCTGAGAGTTGTCAATCAAAGTGCAAAAAATCAACATGGAGAACCTGCAAGATTCAACCCCCCTTTAAGAAAAAAAAAAATATATATATATCCTAAAATTAAAAGGTGATAGGGCAATAGGAAAAAGTTTTGGGTATTTACACCTGTTCCTGCCATCGGGTCAAAGTGACCCACTAGTTCAAGGATCTGATTTCCCCCTTCAGTTAAAGCATTGTTGTTTCTAAGTCAACTATGTTGTTTTTATTTGAATGCACTTGTTTGTTTGTTGTGTCAAGTCTCAGTGACTTTGTGACCACTGAAGAGACCTATCAGGTTTGGAACTGCTGCTAGCTAAATCAGTTTTATTAGGTAACGGATAACAATGAAGATATCATGTAATACATTTATACATAGATAATAGAAATTAGATCATAGAATAATTTGATGAGAAAAAAAGAGGCTTTACAACACTTTGAGAATCAATTACAGTCATATGTACATCATTTGTGCCAGGCAAGACGGTCTGTGTAATAGTGAATAAATTTCACAAGCGCAGATCTATTAAGACAGTGGTTCTCAACAGGGGGCCACAGTGACTAACTGTATTGGAGAGCGTACAGATGGAGTCACAATGATGACATGCAGACAGGTTATCATGTCCCCTGTTGGGGGCCTAGGAATATTTCCATGGTCATGGTGGGCAAAAAGGTCAAAAACCACAGTATTAGGGTACCTAGTGATTAGGCTGTGCTGTCCTTTACACAGCTTCAGTTTGTGTTGTGGTTTGATATCAATAGCATATGTAACCTTAACTATTGTTATACTATTTTACTTTTATTTTTGTCAATTCAACACAAACTGTAAACCAGTGCTATTTTTTTGGCTTCAGAAACATCTTAACTGGAAATAAATGTTATCATTACTTAGACAGTCCATAGTACAGTCATATGAATGATCTTTAATACTTACGGGTCAGTTTAACCTGCTGGCAGCTGTAGGTATATATATAATCCTGGCAGTTCTAGTGTTAATTTATATTGCTGATTAAATTCATTTATTGGCCGAAGTAGAAAATTAACGAATGACGTCCAGGAAGCATGAAGGAAAAAAGAAAGACTTCCAAAGGCCCTACTTCAGTGCAATACACATTATAAAACCAACCACAATAATCAGTGTATAAAACCAATCAAATAAACAACTAGGAAAATAAGTCATACATTTCTGCATACAGAAATAATGTTATTTTGACCTTATATACTGGATAAGTAATTCTTTCTCACACAGAGGAAACCCAAATACTCTTTAGGCCATACCCCCCCCCCCTTCTTTCAGGGGCTCCCGGCCTCATGCTTAGTGCAGAGATCTGGGTGCGCTACCACAGTGCACATGTCTACCAGAAACTGCACTGATGCGCTTCAATCAACGATAAAATAATTTTTAACATTAATGTAACATTAATGTTCTTGGGTTTTAAGTCCCACTCTTCGGGTCCGCAAGAGGGCAAAACATCGACCTCAGTATCGGACCGAGGGACGCCACTCATACTAAGATCCACAGGTATTATGTAGGTCTGGCTGCAGCTCCTCCTGGTTCACAGAGGTAAAGGGAAACATGTTCCCATCTCCCCTGGAGCACATCAGTCTTGTTTGTGCTCTACACTCTGCCTGAAAAGATCAGGAAGGATGGGCAGGGGGGTGGGGCTGTAACTGCATCATGGGACCTATCCGTCAGAAGGGGGGGGGCTGCGGGAGCATCTTCATTAGAGCGAACCCTCTCCTCATTTATTGCATTTATTTCAGCTATCATCAACCCTTCATGGGACAGGAAGGAACCCTTCCCTGACCAAAGCCCTGCACTGCTAACTCCTGTTTACTTGTGCCAAAGCCTGATAAGACTTTAGGTTAAAAATTGGATGCTTTTACTGTGATATATCCAATCACTCATCCAAAAAAAACTTCCAGCAAAGGTATGAAAATAATCTGGACAACACCAAGTCCTACCCATGTGATTGATGAAAGGTGCTTTGTCATAAGTACAGTAAGGTATAGTATTAACTACCTCCACGCCAAATAAACACACATACCCACAACATGTTGAATCTACAAATTTCTGTAACTGCAAAAGGATTTTGAGTTTCAGCTGTGTATGCTATGCAGGTTTATACTCTATGAATGTTGCACCCAAGAGAAGTGAATCTGGGTCAGGAACACATGGCTGAAGCCAGAGGTCTGAAACTCACTCTCCCATGCACATGCCATCTGACCCGTCTAACACCGCACAGAGGGAACAGACACCGCTCCGGCTGGTTAACCCGCAATGCCAGCGAGTACCTGCCCTTCTGTTGGGTGGCCAAAGCAGTGCATGTCATTGATGTAATTCAGGTCACAATGGTAGCCCTGGTCGACCGTTGTGTGCCGCGGTTGTTCCAGAGCTCCAAAGTGACTGCACGGCGGCGCTGCCTTTTTCCGTGTGACACAACGGCACATTTCCAACGGTACTGGAGGCTTCGCGAAGCACGAGCGAGGGGTATGGAGGAGGGCATGGGGGTGAGATCTGCAGGAATGCGGCAGCGAGCAGGATGAGCGTACCGCAGAGACTGGCTTACTATGCCTGCTGCTCTCTTTCATTCGAGGCAGAACCTGGATTTGACCCCCGGGTCTGGGGTCACTGATCAAGCGTAGATAACCCTGGTCCTGGAGAGCCACAGTGTTTGCTGCCTTTTGTTTAACCCCCTTATATCAACTACCAAATTAGATGCAAGAATCCAGCGAGGCGAGTTAGCTGTGCAATGGCTAATTAAGCGCTGAGCAGTAATGAACAGCAGCAAATTATGCGGCTCTCTCCGGGAGCCACTGTTCTTGAAAAGGGGCATCAACAATCATCCCCTCAAACAACTGATTAAACTGACCTCAGCAAAACACCACAGATAAGCGACAACCCAGAAATAGGACAAGGTTTAAGTTTGATTTGGTATGTTGTCATATCACGGGATATCTGCATTTTCATTTTTTAATACGCTGAACAGTTCTCCATTTCAACAGGCAAGAAAGAATGCCTTTCTCCATGGCTCGTTTTCACCCTGACTGACCCTAAAAACCATGGGAACAGAAACAGAAACTTTCTGTGACAAGAGCAACAGTGATTCAGGTGGATCAGACAAGTCCTCAGCTGAAAATGAAAGCAAATAATAATTGCTCCAGGTTTTAAAGTAGGCCTCTGCCCATAATAATAGCAATTTTTATGTACAGCGCCTTTCAAAAACCCAAGGCATATGAATCGCATGATAAAATAAAACATTTTCAAAACAGCAAAAAAGCTATAAAATACAATCAGCTCATGCAGAGAACAACAATAACAGCAGAGGGTATGATATGAGCAACACAGTAACCAGAGTACGAATAATGCTGGGATGGCCATTTAAAGAACAACTTGGCCTTCAAATCTTGTGGCAGGAAATTCATGGTATAGGATCCTACACTGAATGATCGGTCACCCTGCACCAAGACCAATGCATACACAGGGATAATACCAGCTGCACCCAGACCAATGCATTCATAGGGATAATGCAGGCTGCACCTGGACAATTGCATAGATAGGGATAATTCAGGCTGCACCCAGACCAATACACAGAGGGATAATGCAGGCTCCATCTGGACCAATGCATACATAGGGATAATGCAGGCCGCACCTGGACCAATGCATACATGGGGATAATGCCAGCTGCACCCAGACCAATGCACACACAGGGATAATGCAGGCTGCACCCAGGCCAATGCATATATAGAGATAATGCAGGCTGCACCCAGGCCAATGCATATATAGGGATAATGCAGGCTGCACCCGGACCAATGCAAACACAGGGATAATGTAGGCTGCACCCGGACCAGTGCACACACAGAAATAATGCAGTCTGCACCCAGACCAATGCATACATAGGGATAATGCAGGCTGCACTCAGACCAATGCATACATAGGGATAATACAAGCTGCACTCAGACCAATGCAAATACAGGGATAACACCAGCAGCACCCAGACCAATGCATTCAAAGGGATAATGCAGGCTGCACCTGGACAATTGCATACATAGGGATAATTCAGGCTGCACCCAGACCAATGTACAGAGGGATAATGCAGGCTCCACCCGGACCATTGCATACATAGGGATAATGCAGGCTGCACCCAGGCCAATGCATACATAGGGATAATACCAGCTGCACTCAGACCAATGCAAACACAGGGATAATGCAGGGTGCAATCGGACCAGTGCACACACAAGGATAATGCAGGCTGCACCCAGACCAATGCATACATAGGGATAATGCAGGCTGCACCCAGACCAATGCATACATAGGGATAATGCAGGCTGCACCCAGACAAATGCACACACAGGGATAATGCAGGCTGCACCCAGACAAATGCACACACAGGGATAATGCAGGCTGCACCCAGACCAATGCATCCAGGCATAATGCACCATGAGCTGAACTTGGTGGGGCAGCTGGAGTCTCACTCACAGCCCATAAGACTGGGGTGAAAGAGACATTAAGACCCATTTCTAATAATGACAGTGATTTCTACACAAATTTACCTTGACAACAAACAACACTGGAATACAGCATCAATCCACTGAATTCTGCATAAAGCGATGGGCAGAAGTCAGAGAAAGATAAGAGATGAAATTTCATGCTTGTACTAGAAATGTGACAGTATATTACCAGAAGACTGGAGCATGTTTAAAAATGTAACATTTGAGCTAGTGATGACTTCATTCTTTCATTTGGAATGTAAAACAGTCATTTTAGCATGCTCCTCACTAATGCACAATCATATTCCCCCACGGGTGCATGGACACATTGCTGGCACAGTTCACTGCGCTACAGAGCAGGTGCTGCCAGGCTACAACACCCTGCCCCCCCATTACATCACAGCTGAGATAGTCTGGAGAAACAGACCAGCAGAGGGGGAAGTAGAGGCATCACCAGCCCAGTGCCCCTCAACGCTAATTGGGCTAAAACTGTGATCTAATTAAATGTCCAATTAAGCTGCAACGAGCCACTTGCCTGCCGGCTAAGACACAGCTGATGGAAAATAATCTGATGGAAAAACAAACAAGAAATCAATGTTTGGGGCAGAAAAAAGGAAAAAAGCAGATAGTTAGGGAGGAGAACTGACACATCCTGGTATATCTCCAGGCCCAGCGTATGCTAATCCTACCTCAGCAATCTTGATTTCTTTGCAGGCCTAATGAGCTTTATTTCCTGATAAAGTAAAACTGAACAAAGAGACATCTGATTGGCCCATGGTTACTGTGAAATTAAATGCAACATGATACTGAAACTTTTGCCAGCTCTTCCTCCAATAAAATATGTATGTAAAATGCATATTTTTCCATACTATTTCATTACTGAACATTCAAGATGCAATATGATCCTTTTTAGTTATCACACAAGCCACTGACAGCGCATACGCACTATAACAATACTGGACTACTATGTGTCCCACTAACCACACAGGAATGGGGTACAACTAAGTGAGTTGATGATATTGCCTGTTGTGCCAGACAGAAAGCAAGGGGTGGAGTCCTGTGGCCGACCTTCCCGTTATATGTGTGTGCACACACGCATCAGACACACCAATTACCAATATGCACATTTTTAAAAATCAACATCCAAACTGGATTCAGTGGAATTCAAAGCTGGATAGAGCTACAGCAGACAGAATGCGTCTCTGTGCAGCCGCATCTGTCAGCCGATACAGGGCGACGACCGTGCTGTCACGGCATCCATAACTGTGAGTAACAGGACAGCAGGAGCCGGGAAGCTTGCTGGGGATTTTGAACCTGTCAACACAACCGGGTGGGAGCGCCAACAGAAGGCACCAGGTGGATTATCTCCAAATCAATTGCGACTGACTAGCGCACACACAAACAAACCGCACAGGCAAAGCTGTTTCTCTGCCTGTCGCATTGGTCAGTCTGTCAAGGGGGACACCGTGCAGGCGTGGGAAACAAAAAGGGAAACCAAAAAATACAAAAGACATAAAAATATAACAATCTGGCCATATCAGGCAATTGCCAAAATAGACAATGTGGTTTGAGCAGTTTGCTGTCTGCCTCAGCTCTATTTATGATGTCTGCATGATAATGCATCGCCTGGTTGCCAGCAAGGACCTGATGTACCATGCACCCCATTACTAGGCATGTAATGATAAATTGATTCCAATCAGTGCATTGATTTTACAGAAAACAATCCAAACAGTGCAAATGAAAGTGTACATACTTCAATGAAGATCATGAAAATGTGCGGCTCTGTTTAAGTTGTGGAATAACACCACCTCAAATGAACTTAGTCCACTGAGCAGCTGTCTCGTCCACATATCGATCCCTGGGAGACCGGGGTTCCAAAACAGATGTACCAATGTCTATCAAACTTTTCTCATGACGAAAACATTTTATTCTATAATGCAATGCCAGCAGGTTATATGGATACATGGTTGCCTCTTCACTAGCTATAGTACTGACATCATGCCATTTTACCTGACCAATAGAACACAGATAGAATATACTACCTAACATATCGTTTTACGATAATAATAAATAGTATACCACAGTTGCATTATAAGAGGTGATTTGTTACAGATAATACTTACATTGTTTAATGACATTGCCAAATGCTAATATCAGTTAGCCCTGTATAAACCACTCTAGCTAGCTTATTTATTTGAACATACATTCTTAGAACAGTTTGTGGTCTCTGCTGTGCTGTGTAAAGTCAGTATTAGGATTTATTACTGTAATATGTTTCATACTAATACCAACACTAATGACTGAAATGTTTCTGCTACAACAAAGTTTTAAAATAAACATTTAAATACTTGAAATTCAACAGCAACATATGAGATATACCAGATGTTGATAGAGAAAAAGTAGGTGGTACCGAAACTGCAGATCACAGTCATTCACAGAAAGTCATATTAAAGTCAAAGGTACACTTTTGAGCTCGATGCTGTTTAGCAAGGGTCAACATGTCTTTGATGAATTCCTAAATTGAACTTAAGCCCTAATGTGATGAATTGTAACCTGCACTTTGATAACTGGTTTTACTTGAAACTCTTACTGTGTTTATAATATGTATGAGTGTGTTCTGTGTTATGCATTTTGATATGCTTTAATTCTTTCCCCCCTTTCTTTTGTCTTATTGTGTATTACTTTGTGTAACCTGGTGAAGCCAAAGACAAATTTGCATCCATCCATCCATCCATCCATCCATCCATCCATCCATCCATCCATCCATCTATCCGAAAAACCTGGATTGTTTAACATATTGTTTGAAAATGTCTCCAGCTGAGACATAAAAACCTGGATTCATATTAAATAAGCCAATCATATCTGACCTTTTATTCGTGTATATGTGTGCTACTTATGGTGAACGGTGACCATACTTCACCATACCCTCCCTGTCTGTAGTCATTCCAGATGCATACCAGCTCGTGTCTGTGCTCTGGGATCTTACCATGAGGGTGAGCGAGAGCGGCCAGGGAAGGAGTTCCAGCTCAGTCCATCCTAGCTGGTCTCGGCTGGGTTTCAGGCATGCCAGGACAGGCTCAGACTTTCACTCCTGCTGAGGAGGGGAAAGGGATCACTGTCATGGTGGAGCACTGCACACCTGTTCGAAACCACTTGCCAACATCTTTTTTTAGCGGGGGGAAGCTAGGCTTAAGACTGCAGAATAACCCTGCAAAATCTCAAAATCTCTATACTCTAAGGACTCCCTGATTTTCTCTTTGACTTATGGCACATGAATCCCAAAGGCCACATAATGGGTTTTAGATTCAAAGCAGTGAGTTAATCCTTGGCATGCTACAGGCTTTTATTCATAAGAACAGTGGTAGTCCTTTTTTTTCAAGAAGAGAAATCAGAGCTAGTACTACAACAGTTCAAACCGGTGTTTGGTTCCCTGCATTGTTTGGTTTATTTAAAAGAAAGGTAATTGTTCTTTAGTATTATTTATCTGGCACCTAAAATGTCATAAAACTATCAAGGATGTTAGGTTATTGCAGGGGCGCAGATGGAAGGGGGGACAGGGGGGATACGTTCCCCACCAGTTTCATAGGGACCCCAACACGACCCTCCCCCCCCCACTTTTGAAAAAAAAAATATATTGTATAAGTTTAAAAGTTGAGACCTTTTGCTCACAGTTTGGTCCCACCACTTCAAAAATCTCTCTTGCGCCACTGGGTTATTGTTAGTTTACTTGCAGGGTAATATACAAACAAGCTGATGAGCTGGACAGTTAGACTGCTAAGAAAGTCCTGCTTCTTGAGTAACTTTACTGGCCACATTAAAATGATCATTAGTTCACAGATTTGCATTGATCTTGTGCTGGGAATAAATTTGTCATCTCAGTAGCTAGCTTCCACTCCTGCCAAAATTAGCAAAACCTAATTCCACTTTAAAAATACTATATTATTTTTTTATCTTTATCGTAAAGAACTGATAGTGTAAAAACATTCCCTTAGGAGCTCTGCGGTTTGGGTGTTTGAATCCCAGACACACCATTTGGTAAGGCAACAATTAAGTAATCCAAGACCTCGGTCAAGCCTTGCAAAAATCTACAGAAAACCATTCGTTTCAATGGAAAGCTGTACGTTTTTTCTTCAGATAAAATACAAGGTGTGTATGGGGGACTTTTACTGAAATACAACATTCTGTTGAGGAGGAATTCTACAAAAACAAAGCAGCCATCTTATCCGGTTTTTCTGAACCGATTCCCAAACAAATAAGGCTCTACATGGGCAAATATGATATCATGTTAATTAAAAAAGGCAGTATTGTGTTTCTACGTAACTCCATGTGTCTGCCAGTAGCAGAACTAACTGACAGCCTGTTCTTATTACCACATGTCATGTGGTAATAAGAACATATATTTGGTGGGCTTTTAAGAGACAGTTGTGGCTTAGTTAGGGTAGCATTGTCACAATGCTGTACAGTGTTATAATCTGGGGAGGAACCAGCCACTCAAGGCCATGAAGATTTCAGCTGGACAAAATTCTGGAGTTGTCAGGTGAGGTGGACGTATCAAGTAATTGTTTGGATGTTGAACCCTGTGGCACTGCATGCGCAGTAGGATCCAGAAAATCCGAGCTTCTCAATTGTCAAGTTTTTGCCCAATTTTTCAATGAAAAAAGCAAAATCCATGAAATCTTTGGTTCTCATATTTGGTCTTACTGTCCAAGGAATTGTTCCGCCGAATTTTATGAGACTCATATTTGGGGAACCAACCAAAATCTGATTGGTGATCATTGCAACGCCATAGTGGATCTTCGCGTTAAGATTGTGAGTGAAACTAATTTCATGTTTTAGTAGTTACGTGTTATTCCTTTGAATATCAGTCTTTCTTTGAGAAACACTAGTACCAATACTAGCTTGTATTTGTACCTCAGCTGTGAGTTCAGAAAGTTCCTTTTAGTTTCTTCTACAAAAATAAACGTATTGTTATTGTTATTAACATTTGCTTTCTGTCTGTCAATCAGCTCTATGGACCAATGGCGTTGCATATAATGTTCAAATGTGACAACAAATGGTTAGAGCAACCAAACCTGAGCATACTAAACCAGCAAATCTTAAGTACTTCCCCACATCTGAAAGGCTTAAAAATTCCTGTGGGTATACATGACAACTCAAAATACAAAGGGTCAGATTTTTAGGTAGGGATTCACTCGCTAAACAATCCAGTTTCACAAAGACATTTGAATTTGGTGCTCTTATGGTTTTTGTCCAACCAGGTCTTTGGTAATAAAAGGATTATGCCTTATCTGTCAAATTGTGGCAACGCCCATCCATGCCAGAGGTCTACTGATTTCACTGCAGTTCGTATCAGAAGCATTACTTAAAAATGAACATGACATTAATGTGAGACTGCTCCATTTATGAGCCCAAAAGCAAAATACTTCAACATGCCCCAGTATACCAAATAACATCACCTTTGGTGACATCTAACATTTGGCAACCAAATTCAAAATACAGAATGAAAGCCTTAGTATTATTGAGAAGAAACTCAGAAAAAGCATTTAAAAAAGAATTTAATGTCAACCAGTAGGGCAGAAAGACAGGTAGCTACGAAACTTGGCTAGAGGCTTCTGATATTTTTAACTTGAGCTGCTATTGAAAGATTTTTAATACTCCAATTAATTTTCAAGCTATTACCAACTGAAATCAAAGAATTACCTTGGAGATAGAATGTTTTTTTTTTTTGGTTATACCCGTTTGCTCGACAGCAAGACTTCCTGACACGACATTTACATTAGATGACGTAACAGTTGTTTTTTTTTGTTTTATTTGCAAGCTGTTTGTGTGAACTATGTATTCTATGAGTAAGTGCCAATGAAGATGCATTGTGGATCCTTGACAACTACACTTGATTGTTGTTCAACAAACTGTTCAATTAATTATAATTGATTTATAGTGATTTACAGGGGACCTGAAGCTTCATGTTACATTGTTGAGAAAGCTGCAAAACACATTAATACATTTTACATGATAACAAGATATCAGGCGGGAGAATTAAGTAGCTTAATGTTAGCAATTGACTATTTGATTTAAATAATTTCATTTTGTATGATTTATGAGTTAACCAAGAAGGCTACAAATGTACTGATGCCATATTATTATTAAAACTGTTTTTGAAGGTAAAAAGTTGAACTAAACCATTAAGTCATCATGCAGTTTCCCATGCCAGTCATCTGCAACGAGATGTGGAAAGCATATAGAAATGCCCGTATTTACAGAGATGAAAACACACTTCACAAAGGATCACTGCCAGGCTGACCATGAGTCACAGAAGCTGAGGCTGAGAGATTACCCATTTTGGTAAAGAGGTCTGAAAGCCTACCTAAGGGAGAATTGAGTCAAGAGCCATGGTCACAGAAATGAGGCACACATTGACTAATATTAAATGTGTTAGTATTGGTTAAGTTACACATCATAACTTGTTTTCAATGTGCAAGCATCTTTATTTGACCATGAAATGATTGTTCATCCAAATTTCTTTGTACATTGCTCAATCTTATGATCATACTAATAATATTAATACTACTATTACAACACTACAACTACTATTATTATTATTATAATAATAATACTACTATTACAACACTACAACTACTATTATTATTATTATTATAATAAGCTGCACAACGGGGTAGTCATTCAGCAGAGGTTATCCAATCAAATACATTGACACACAATTCCGCATTTGCTATATGATCATGTTCATGAATGTCATTTAGGTTTCAACAGACATAGTCATAGAATGCATTCACACAGATTCTAGCTAACTGATAGACAATTGATGTGTGTGAATAAGAATAGCTACAATTAGGTATGGCTTGAAATGATAACTAGCACAGCGGGGAAGGTAATAGAGAGATTTTGCATTGAGCAACAGTTAAAGAGCTAAATATTAATGGTGTAACATGTCATTTCAGTCGAACTTTACAATCCATAGATAATATTTAATAACTATGATGCCCTCACAGGACAACAAATAAAAAAAGGAATTCTATATTCTAAAAGTTAGTCTTTTCACATCTGAAGTACATCGACATTATAAAACTTTTGATGGCAAGATATCACAAACTGTGCATACATGCAACATGAAACATGCACAATCCCTGAAACCGGTACACTCCAAAATCGAAAAGATTTTTATTTTTGCAATGAGTTATGAGAACTGGACTGTTCTAGATGCTCTACTTTTAGAATTTATTATTTGTAAGCTTTTCAAAATGCATCGTAAATTATAGCAATTTAGCAGATCAAAGATTCTTAAAAGATATTTTGACCAGTTATTACACATTGGCATTATTTTCACATTCGGTGGAAGAAGGTTGAGTTCTGCTTGCGATTAGACGTAAATGTTATCTTTCACTATGTACAAAGTTTTTGATACTTCTTGTGATGCTTCATGAGCATCTCGTCACTTATTGGATTGATTTTACCGTACTATATGGACCAGTATTTTACCTTCGCTTTATGTCCAACCAAATACAGAATGGATACATTCAGTCAGTTCGTTCAATTTTCATATGCACAACACATAACGTCTTTACTTAACATTCGGGGCAATCACGTTAGCTGGGTAAAGTTGAAAATAGCCATTTAGCAAACCATAGGCTAGCTAGTACTAGTTTGCTAGCGGCCAGCTAGGCAGATATATGATGTAACTCACCTTGCATTCAAGAGTGAAGGAAAAGTTGAAATGTTCATCACACAAGATGGTTCAAGTTGCCTTTTTGGCGTAAGTTATTTTTTTTTTAAATAACATCCACAAAGTTAGCCAACTAACTAGCTAAACAAGATGCAAAGTTTCTTAATCGCCAAGATTTCCCTATTTCAAAATCTTCCGGATTTCCCTCGGTCCAAAACAACAACACATTCACACATTGAACTCTGGGATCTATAGTTCGTCCCATATCATCCATTGGGACAAAAAACACATCTGGGTCCCAAATTATGAAAGAACTACAACTCCCTCTCCTCAGTTGATTACAAAGAGGAAGAAGTGCCTTGATTACTAAGTATCTGGTATTTGTAGTTATTAAATATCCAGATAGTGTGGGATCGGGTCATTTAAAAACTACATTTCCCAGTATGTTAACGAAGAACCCGGAACTGTCACTCAGGTTGCCGTGGTTCCGATCTGGGATTCCTGTTCGTTTCCTGCAGCAGTAGAGTGGAGGTGGTACTGTGAGCAAGACCAGGAATATTAAACAACATCGTAACCTCAACCAACTTTACTATACAATGAAATTTACTGCAATCCTACCCTCTCCTGAAATCCACTGTTTCACGATATTATTGGTAAGCTGCATATAGCATTTTAAATCTGGCGGTACCTTCAAATGCTCTGTTCCACCTTTGAAGTGCATCGAGTTTGTGATGTGTAGCTGACTGAGCCGCGCAAAACGAGTAGTCTCTGCTATCATCAGTGGGAAATTAATGATGGTCACGAATGTCAGTTTTTCCATTTGATCAAAGGGAAAAAGAATATATATATATGCATGCAGAGATCGGTAGCAACCTAACATTGAATGATAATGATGTCTCTTGTCAAGTAATATAGTTAGCTAGCTTGATAACTTCAAAGCCAAGCACTCCAGAAGTCTCTAACACAGCTAGACAGGGAAGCGCTGATAATGAAGTATCCTGTGAGCTCCATTTTAACTATAAACCCAACCAGCTAGCTAACTCTGACATAAACCACAGTCAGACACAGACCTGCTGGCTAGTTCAAAACTCTAAAGTGACCTTAGCGACTGGCTAAGCTAACCAGATAGCTAATTTACTGGCTGGCTGGTCAGCTAGCTAGCTACCATGGTCTGTAAAAGGATATCCACCTAGCATTAGCTTGCTTGCTATAGTTTTAGCTAACGACACAGCAACCTTTGCTAGCATGCTAGGTTAAGAGAAATGCTTTTGTTGACGATTTCCAGTTTTCACAGGAGTTTGTGGCGTGTTGTACAATCGACATCTAACATCTTTACCATAACTTTATTTTACTAGTGGTTATTTTAAGATACGGCCCGTCGCACAGTCTCTCCCTAAATTGAAGAAGCCGGTTGGCGAATTCCTCTGTTGTGGCTTATTTCTATTGGTTGACAACCCGGAACTTATTAGTGCTCTGCGGCATGAAGCGGAGGCCTATGCCTTCAGTTATTTATATCATGCAAAGTTATCAAACCGTTTATTTACAGTATTCATATTTAAGAAATTAAGTAAAATACTTTGTTCTTCAGCTTGAAACTCGTAGCTTGTGTCACATGCTGGGTGGACCTGACAAACGAAGCATTTAAATTATATAGCCTCTGTTTTGTTTTCACACTGCCTATTTATCTAACCACTTGGCTATCTCTGTAGTGTTTTCGTCCATCATTTTACATTCAACAGCTTTCAACTGTTTCCTCTTGTTAGTCCTCTTAACTTTGACATGATCTTGCTTTTCTGACAAAATTTTTGTGCAATTGTAAAAATGACGTTTTATTCAATGTGCCATGGTATTTGTGACCAATCTTAGTTTCTGGAGAACAACAGGCTACCTGTTGTGTTATCTTTAAACATGATTTACCATGTCTGTTATTGAGTTGTAGGCATTTTGTTCACCTAATGTAGCCTATGAAACCATATTCTTCTTTTGTATTTTTTCACCTTTTTGAGGACAGGTGTCATTTTACTTTTTGTCTGTGTCAACAATGCACACCAAAACCAGTTTCGTGGTTACTTGGTAGGCAAATTTGAATTTCAGTATTTGTTACTCAAATACTCAGCACATATGCAGATGACCTGCTGTTTAATGTGTAAGCATTTCAGGAAACCTAATGGAGTAAGATGACTAATGAAAAAATGGGTCTTGTTGTGACTGAATGATTGGGAGAAGTGACAGCAAGTGCAACCTGTTGAGTAGGTTGTGGGCTGCCATATGTATTTCCTTCTTAAAAGGATTTGACACGTATCTCTTGAGAGATACAATGTGAGGAATGTTTCTGATTTCTGTCTGAAGACTCTCCAGTTCTTCTAGATTGTCCAGGTTTGCATAAGTCACACCTGTAATCCCAAGTCTTTTGGTTTGCTATGTGTATCCCAGTAAATGTCCAGAGCCCTAACCCTGTCTGTTAGGGAATCATGTCAAATTTTAAATGACCTTGATAGAGGTAATTTAACTCCACTGTTTATTTAAACTGGTTTAACAGATTATTGATTCTCCATGATTTGTTAGTAAAATGATTTGTCAAATAACATGTCAAATAATACAGCATCAGTATCGCGTAAATTAATTTCAAGACATTTTTGTTTTAAAATGGTTGATGTTAATTTATTTAGACTTGTATCGTTGAGCTAGCATGCCATGTAGCATTGAATTCTTTTCAGATCACAACAAGAATCCTCCTCTATCATACCTTGGTACAGTTGTGCAGAATTGCCAAGTCATGCTTAGGCCTTTAACAGATGGCGGATCCTTCAATTTGCTTCACTTTATTCACATTTTTGTGTTTATTCCCAATCTGCACTCACAAAGTTAATTTGTAGATCTCCATCATAGATCCAGCAACCTCTACCAGTGTGAGAACATGTTTCCTGAAATGTGTGTCCTTTAAACGGAGTCATGCATGGCTTTGTCCCTCCAGCTGAAGCCCTCCCTCCCTATGCTGCACTGTCCAGATGTGTGCCACCAGCAAACGCAGACAGCACTGACACAGTCAGGACTCTGCCCTGGAATTTGGGCTTGGGACAAGGCCTGCCACAATCACTACATAAACCTCACATCATTGATAATGAAAATTCATAATTTTTCACTTTTGTTTTGTGTAAAACACAGCTGCATATAGTTTTCCTTCTCTTATTCCCAAGAGTTGTAGCCTGTACTTTGAACTTCACCAACTGGCTGGTATCAATCAGCCTATTTTGCCAAATCACTGAGTGACTGAATTCTCAATGTAAGCAAACTCTTTACTATTTTAAAACTTTAAGTAGTCTATCAAATACAGTTGTCCCCCATATCCGTGGGTGATACGTTGCAATTTCTAACGTGGATGGCCGAAACCGCAGATAATAGCGAACCAACTGCAGACCGCATATATACTGTGATTTTCATGTACATACTTACATATGGTAAAGTTTAATTACCAACTAATTTTTTAATTAAGACATTACCAACAGTACATACAGTAATAATAAAATATATTTTCTCTCTGTCTCTTTCTCGAATGAAAGATCTGACGTTTTAGCCTAATCCTCAAGAGACGATAGAGCAATGAAAAAATATCATGTATCAAGGGATGACGGAGCAACAAAAATCATGCTTTTTATGCACCTCAAAGGATGAAGGAACAATGAAAAAACATACTGTACATAAATGCTGGTGGAGTTCACCATTTTTACAGCCTGTACTCGCTTGGCAGGCGGTTTGAAACTTATGAACCATTTATTTTTGGAATTTTGCAATTTTTTTGCAGACCAAGGATAACTGAAACCACAGTTGCTGAAATCACAGATATGGGGGAACTACTGTATTTGTAGATATGACATGAGGTGAAAATACTTCCTTACTTGTTCTTCCTGCTCCTTTTGAGAGCAGATTTGTACATAACATTGCAATATGAGGCCAGTTTGCTTCCTTCATTGTCTTGCTATTGAGACTTTCTCTTTAAAGGTTTGAGACTGATATGCAATGTAGTACAACAAACTAAAAATCAGCATTTGTCAGTCTCGCTGCTTCTGGAGTGGTGACGGTGGCACAAAGTAAATGGAATCTGTTTCCATTTAACTGTGAAGCCAATTTCTTTTGTGATGAGGCTGTAATTAGCTTGTGAAGTGTGCTGTCAGTGGATTATGCTCAGAGCCGGTACCAAACAGAAGCAGCGTCATGGCCTTGCTTTGCAAACTCTGTCGCCATATGGCATTACAGCTCCTGGCAGAGCGATCAAAGAGCAGCGTCTGTGTGTGTGTGTGTGTGTGTGTGTGTGTGTGTGTGTGTGTGTGTGTGTGTGTGTGTGTGTGTGTGTGTCAGTGTGTGTGTGTGTGTGTGTGTGTGTGTGTGTGTCAGTGTGTGTGTGTGTGTGTGTGTGTGTCAGTGTGTGTGTGTCAGTGTGTGCCAGAGTGTGCCAGAGAGCCAGGACGAGATCCTGCCTGTGTACAGATCTTAGTAGACGTGCACCTTGCAACACCCTATTTGTGGCCAATGAATAATGCCCGTTTGTCTTCCTAGCCATTTACAGCTCGCCCTGGGCCCAATTATGGTTGGGCACTAGGGACGTCTATATCTCCTCATTCAGGAGGCTTGATGGATCAGGGTGTAATATCCGCAGCACAGTCATCTCCACGCTGTGATCTTTGAAACCGTAGAACTGGGCCAGTGAGTTGCTCCACATCATCTGTGAAATGAGCATTTACACACTATCAGTGTTTATATCCGCTGATTAGGTGATCTGTCAGGGTTTGGTCAGAATGAGAGCGGTAGTAAGCCTTCAAAGTGAAGGAATAAAGACCGCCAAAGAGGCAGTAATACTCTAACAGATAGTAACTACTGTTATGAAGAACAGGCACTTGGTTTGAAAAATTGAAGATGGAACAGTCCATGTCATTATCACAGCATAATTCACACCAGGGGTCTTGAAGACTTGAAGACCCTGAATGGGAAAGTGCCATTTATGATGCTTTCATCTGACATGTTTGTTGAACTGTTTGGTTTTATTGTCAACTCAAAAATAAATATATTTTTGGTCATGGAAATATAATTACTGATATCATTTATTTTTGTGTAGTTCATTTCCCTTGAGTTCATTCTCCATTAATTTTCGGGACTTGTTTGTTCTGTGGTTTAGTTTGGTAGACCGTGGTGTTTAAAAGTACTTATTAGGTTTTAACTACCTTTAGAATGTGTTCAGCCCAAAGCAAATGTTATGTTTTAATTAATATGCCTTAACACAAATGATCCTGATAACTTTGTTTAATTTAAATGGCAGCTCTGACATTGACAAGGAAGAGTAGATTTTGTATGCAAACTACTGACCTCTGTTTTGCAAATGTATGTTTTGTCCTCTTCCCTCTTCTCTAGATATTTTTCCTATCCCTGGAAAGCAGCAGCTTGTTTTCCCGACTAATTCTTGTTTCCTTTTTTGAGATGGAAAGTTGAAACAGGAAATGATTGGTGGAGCATGCAAACTGTCATGTTGCTGTGAGACAACATTTGTGCTTTTACACTCAGGTGGCAACTCATTTAATTGGGTCCAATACTGAACCGAAGCCAGTGAGAGGGACTGACTGACCCCTGGGAAGAGGCCAGACCCTGCATTGTCAACCGCACAGTCTGTAGGCGCAATGCAAACCGTGCGCCAAGACACAGGCAGTTTAGGCCCGCCTTCTGGTGGCATTGAAAAGTTATTCCCACCCCTGCCCTTAAAATGTGCGTCTGTAATGTTAGTCATTAGCTCCAAGCTCTTCCTTTGGGAAGCCATCTGCAGAGGAATGTTTAAAATTCCTCCTTGCTGCAGTGTGCCCCCACCCCAAAAACAGACAGGAATTATGTTGTAAATAGCCAGGATCATTGCTTTGATCACTAGCCTGCATTGTTTTTAAGTATTAAGTCTCAAAATTGGCATTCCGAATGACAGCATAGAGTTTACTCACTCAAAAGACATCTGTAAATTTAGCCAATTTGATTAGATCTTTCTAAATACAGCATTCGCTATGGTTTTGCTTCTAAGGTGTCTTTCTCAGAAAGCTTTGCAGGAAGCTGAGAATATTTCTAAATTTTCCCCCTATTACAAACTGATATTTTGCTTTCCTTTGATTCTCATCAAATGAGCCCCTGGTTCTTCATACAGACGTTCATTCAAACACTTCAGGTGGGACAGGTTCTGTCTGTGTCAAGCATGCAGCAGCACAGGAGAAGAGCTCAAACCACAAATCGCTATCAGAGCAGAAATCATTTATTTTTTGACAGACTAACCAAAATATTTTCAAAATGAAAGGGATTTGTTGACTGTTGTTGGACCCTTTTCCATATTGGTTCTCTCTTCCATGCCTGTATTTATCTTAATAACAGTTGCAGCCCGTCATAGCCAGATTGTTTCACTACTAATTATAGGGGAGCATGAGTAACTGTGAATATGCAATACTGCATCCGGTATGAGTGGTCTGGTTCAGTTAGCCCACACTACACACGCATTAGAGTTCACATTGATATCTCATTGGCAGGAACACACGGTCTCTCTCCTTATTGGGTGAGGCCGACTATAACCCAGAGGAAGGTTTGGCATTGAGAGTCAACTTCATAGTAGTGACGTAGAGAAGCAGGATGTGGAACAGCAGGATGTCTGTCTCTGTGTGTGTTGTGTGTGTTTGGTGTGTGTGTGTGTGTGTGTGTGTGTGTCACGTAGAGATTTATGCAGCTCCTTATGATAGCACAGGTAGCACTGTTTAGGATGTCATGTTTGTCTCATAATTATATAAAATTTTATTGAGGATAAAATTGCATATCATTACCTAAAATATTATTTTATTTGAGCCCTTTGAGAAAAAATAGCTGCTACATTTTGGTCAGCTAACATTCTGTAGGTTTCATATGAAGGAAAAGTTGCTGTTCTCAAAATTACATTTTTAAGGTGTCTTGGCCTCTTTTTTTCTTTGATTTACATGTAACTTTCAGACTCTGGGGGTCATAACTCTTAGGCAACGCCTACTGCTGGGTGGTGTGCATCAAGGGCTGACGCAAGTTTGACCTTTCCCCTGCAATCTCAGTGCAGTTAAATCCCAGCACAGAAACGCCTCTGACTCTTGGAGTGTGGAGCAGGGTTCTGGGGTGGGAGGCTGGCTTGGCCAGAGAGCAGCGCACCACCGCGGCCAGGCTAGACCGAGGGAGAGGAGGTTGAGTGCAGCATAGCACTGAGGCCAGGCCACACCTAGGAAGAGGAGGATGAGTGCCCCACTACTGATCCCAGTGACACTGCTCAGTGAGACAGCTCAGAGCTTTCATCATCACATCTTCATTTAAAAAAACAGCCTGCTTGACTAATTCACCTCTTACATCGTATTTATATGGTTGGGTGTTCCTATTTACTTAAGCTATAGACCTAGTTCTTAGGGATACAACAGTAGTGCCTTGCAATGAGAGTAAACAAGCTTCCTGTTTCCTAAACCGGTCGTTCAGGACCAACTAGTATGTAATGAGAGGTTTAACTGAGCTGTTAGATATGTGTAAAACACTGTTCAAAGTATCATTGATAACTACTTTAAATTATGCTGCTACAGTTTCTTATGCTGTTTTTCACAGCCTATGTACAATTTATTTATCCAATTGTACTTCCTGGTTTTAGTAAAAAAAAAAAAAAAAAAAAAAAAAAAAAGTGCCACAAACCCATTGACAAGAAAATGGTGAAGTAGTAGTTCACAGAAGTAATTGGAAAGGCAATGCCCTCTCATCTGCCCAGCATCGGCTCATTGTGCTACGCCGTTGTTTAACTAAAGCATGTGATCCAACATCTGAAAGACATCACAATGATTCTAAAGGCCTGTAAGTGAAAAGAAGTCAACCAAAGAGTGTTCATAAACTATGTTTAAATTCATTATTTCACACATTCCCATAAGCTTAACAACTGTTAAGACTTTCAGTAATAGTTGCCAATATTGGTCAAAATCCTGTTAAATGTGGACCATGATTGATTCTTTCAACATATGCTGGAAGAACCTTGAAACACCTGCAGTAGGTTTCATTTTTAGAAGAAAGTGGTATCACAGAGAAATGAGCAATGCAGGAAGTTGGTTGTAGGTTGAGAAAGTTTGAAAGTGAAGCTGCTGTAAACACTGCTGGTCTGTGCCTTTGACAGGCTCTACCTGGAGCCCCCAACCTGCAGGCTGACTGAGCAGCATTAGCCAGCCTCTTTGGGGATGTAGTTGAGCCTTAAGGGTATATGAGGGAGTTTATTTTTGTTTTGTAGATTCGCGGTGTGTGTTCCATCGGTGTGTTGCCAGTTCTGTGAGCATTTTTGGGGTGTCGGCTGTTTAGCTAGCCTATTCAATGATAGGTTTGATAGGATTAGGCATACTAGGTATAGGTTTGTATTTTCCCTTTTGTTTTTCGCTGCTGTCTGTCTTGTAGTAGCGTAGTGTTGTATAATGAGATATGAGAGTTGAGATGTGTTGTCTCTTCTGTTTTGCTGACTTGTTGGTCTCTTCTATGGGGGGAGTGGCCTTTTTGACATTTTATGGCTTCAGTGACCCTCCGCGTACTACTTTGGGCAAGTTTTCCAGCAAGTCTCTTTGAGTGCTTAGTTATATGCACCCTTTTGTCTCTTTTGCTGTCAGTCGGCAATATAGGGCCCATGTGGTGTATTTTTGTTTTAGGAGAAACTAGAGTTTCTCCTCAGCTTTGTGTTCTCTCCTGCAGTGTTTCAGGTCTGTGTGTGTGTGTGTGTGTGTGGGGGGGTTTTTGTTCCTCCCTGTGTGCGGCTGGTCACATTGATTTTGAAATGTCCAGTGACGGGCAGGAAGTTATTGAACAGTCTGTGGTGGAGATGGCCTTGCCCTCCCGCCATAAGTTTCAACAGCTCACGAAAGACCAGTTATTGCAGTTAGCGGCAGAGCCAGAGGGTATACTGAAACCTGCTTTAGCTAAACTTCTCATTGCTGCACTGGATTTGGAAGAGTTGTTGGCTGATGATGAGAGAGAGGGCTGTTGAAGAAAGGGAAAGGGTACTCCAGGCGGAGAGAGAAGAGCATGAGTCCCAGGAGCGGTTGGCTCAGTTCAAGGTGGAACGGACTAGGGCTGCCAAGGGGATTGCCCCCTTGGAGCCTTGTTTCAACGTATGCTCTGCTACATCGCTCATGCCAAAGTTTTCTGAGGAGGACGTTGATGCATTTTTTGACTCTTTTGAGGTTGTTGCTTGTGAATGTGACTGGCCTGAAGCCAAGTGGCCCTTATTGGTGCAGAGTGTTTTAAAGGGAAAGGTGCAGGTTGCCTTTGCGGCCTTGGATCCTCGCATGGGCTTGTAGTATGATACTTTAAAAACAGCAGTCTTGATTGCATATGGTGGTGTCCCCAAGGCTTACCGGCAGCGGTTTAGGACTGTGAAACAGAGAGACGGTGAGTCTTATTTGGATTTGTCTCAAAAATTAGGCTTGTGAGTGTTGGCTGAAGTTCACGGAGACTAATGATTTTGCACAATTAAAAGAGCTAGTGCTTTTGGAGCAGTTTAAGAACTGTGTGCCCAGAGCGGTCAAAATATATATCCAAGTGAGAAGAAGGTCTCTACCCTCCTGGAGGCAGCCCAAGCGGCGTATGCTTATGAGGTCATCCATGGTGGGTCTGTGGGTTCAGCACGACCAGGCGGTTGCCGCCCTGACCTTGGCCGGGGTAGAGACCTCCGGTAAGGGCCTCCCTCTTGGAGGGAAGGCATCTGGTGCTCAGCGGCCTGGGGTGGAGAAGTCTCATGGTGATGTTGTGTGTCATCACTGTAGTGAACCCGGTCACATTAAGCCCCGTTGTCCACAGCTTAAAAGGGACCGGGATATTATTTGCCATGGTTGCAGATGGCCCGGTCATGTGCCGTCCCAGTGTCCCCAACACTCCCGGCTGGAGAGTCAGGCTAAGGTTGTGGTGCTGGTGGCCTCCTTGACCAAGAGTGATGAGGGAATAGGCAGTAAGGGTCCTAGGGAGGTGCCCCCATCAAGCTATAAGCCTTTCACCTCAGTGGGGACTGTGTCTGTGGCCCCGGGTGGAGAGGAAGTGTCAATCTCCATGCTGTGTGCTACAGGTGCTGCCCAGTCTCTCTTGCTGGAAGGGGCGATTGAGCTGCCTAGTGATGGTACCTCCCTGTCGGTGCTCATTAAAGGTCTCGGTAGGCAGTATGATTGTGTGCCATTGTACACCGTTCATTTGAAATCAAATGTGGTTATGGGGCCAGTTACTGTTGGGGTGGTGCCCACGCGACCTGTCCAGGGTGTTAGCCTTTTATTAGGCAACAACCTAGCAGGGTCACATGTGTACACTAGTTGTAGCCTCTATTCCTCTTGAGGTCCCCGAATCTCAGGAGTTGGAACATGAGCACCCTGAGGTGTTCTCTGCATGTGTGGTAACCCGTGCTCAGGTACGGAAAGTGGAGGTCCAGTCTGGTTAAATGTCATCCCCTCCTGGCAAGGAGGCCCCATTGGTGCCATCCTCTAGTGGGGAGGATAAGCCCCTTAGTCTGGCCGACACAATTTTCATGTCATGAGCGAGGAGGGTGGAGGTGGAACCTCAGCCAGGAAAGCCTCTGGTCTGTCCCCGTCTCCTGTGGCAGGTGCCACCCATTTTTTTAGGGAGGTTTTGATCCAAGAACAGAACCAGGATCCCTCACTGGCTTGATTGTGGAAGCGAGCTGTGATGGTGGAAGAGAGTGAGGATATGGCTGTCGGGGAATTTGTGGACCAAGGTATTTTAATGCGTAAGTGGCGGCCTGCGGACCACCCGGCTGATGAAGATTGGTCGGTCCATGCGCAAATTGTTGTCCCTTCCGGTTTTTGGGGTGAGGTGTTGGAGTTGGCACATGAGACCCCCTTTGCTGGTCATTTAGGTGTTAAGGAGACCCTGGCCCACCAGTTGAAACATTTTTATTGTCTAACTGGAGCTAAGGAATGGATGAAGGGGTGTTATGACCATAAGGCAGTGCAACGCTCTTTTGTTCCTGGGGACAAGGTCCTCATCCTTACGCCTGTTAACAGAGAAAAGTTTGGGACACATTGTAGTGGTCCCTATATGGTCGTTACCTTGGGGCCCCGGGTAGGATGTGGAGTGGTGTTGCCACTTGGCGGCAGTGGGTTTTAGGCATGTGTGATTGTTATCTGCGTTTTATGTTGAACTTTGCAGCATTGATTACTTCCTGTCTGGGGGTAATGTTTTCCTGTTTTCCTCTGTACAGTCCGGGTTGAGTGCGGAGTCCCTTGGCTAGAGTTTCAGAGTGAAATCCATGGGTAATATTGAGACTCTTACTGTGATGGTGACGAGGGCCGTGACTTTTGGCTATGATTAATCTTATTGTGCTTTGTTGTTGGGTGCATATTTTCTTTTTAGATGTGTAGTGTTTGTGAAATACAAAAAAAGAGAGAAAATATTGTAAAATCCTTACATATGTTATATGTCCGTACAAGGATCAGAAAAAGAAAACAAATAATTTTGTGTGTTATGTAATTATTTTTGGTTTTTCTTTTCTTTTTGGTGGGTGGGGAGGACTGTTATGCCCATGTGTTAGTTAGCAGGGCATAATAATAAGAAAAACGAATGTGTCCTAGTTTCATAGGTAAAATATATATTGGTAACATTCATTTAGTGGCATGGCGGCTGTGCACTGGGAATGGTGGCTGGTTTAGGAAATTGGGGACGATGCCTTGGAGGAGGGCTTTTCTTTTTAAAAAGCCCAAAATGGTGGAAAATGGTGGTGGATGTACCTGTGCCTGACCTGCAGGTTGGTTTGACCGTGACACCCCCAGCTCTTCAAACAGGCTGTTTTGTTTTATTCCCTGTTTGTGACACTGCCGTTCTTAAGGAAAACCACCTCTAAAAATAAACTATACTTGAGAGACGAACAGTAGCGGAGCTCGGCAGCTTGGGCTAGCCCGAGGAGCTGGTGAAGCGACCTGGCGGAGGTGAGTCCCAGTTTTCCTCCCAGTTTTCACCATTCCAGGCCAGCTGCCTTCTTTTGTAAGCGAGTTTCTACCCCTAGACAAATGTGTAACAGTTTCTCCGTTACATGGCTCTATTTCTTCCCTCCTGCTGCAGTGTATTCATTCTGAGAATGTGGGGCCTTGGTGTGGGGTGGAATGGGCAGTGTGGGGTGTTAGTATGGGAAAGTGTGGGCCCCTGTAGGGTGGTGTGAAGCGGGGGGGAACTCTGTGTAGGGTGGTGTGGAGCAGTGTGGGCCTCTGGCTGTGCCTAACTGCTGAACTGTGCTGGTTTATTTTCAGAGATATGCAGGCTCTGTGGTGTAATAAAGGCACTGTGGGTATAGAAGGGAGAATCCAGAGAGAGTGAGTTTATACTTTGTGTGTGTGTGCACGTGTACACTCACATTTGTGTGTGTGTGTGTGTGTGTGTGTGTGTGTGTGTGTGTGTGCGTGTGTGTGTGTGTGTGTGTGTGTGTGTGTGTGTGTGTGTGTGTTATTGTGTTTTCTATATGTCTATGTGTGTACCTCCATGTTCTATGGCCATGTTAGCTTCAGGGTTTGTCACTGATACCATTTGGTAAAGGTGGCTTACAATATGTTAGCTGTAGACCCCACTGTGTGTTTGTTTAGCTGCCTCTGTGGAGACAGAGAGAGATGAGAAGCACACTGTGGAGATTCTAACTGCTCATTATGATGATAGGTGTGCCTCTGCACCAACGAGACTCCCCCTTATTCCTTTGGGGTGGGGGGTGTAACTAAGGCTAAGCTCCCGTCTTGAAGCAGGCAGTGGTTCTTCACAGTCATTAACCTTCTTTATCCTTGGGACGTCCCGAGGGAGACCCCAGTTCTTCTTCAAAAAGGAGACCTAGAAAGAGGCGCTACTCAGACTGGACCCCTGGGGATTACCCCCACCCACCTGCCCTGCCAGGTAAAAACAGGACAAAGTGAGAATTCACTCACCCCAGATTCAGTGATATAGGCAGGATATAGCAGGACTGGAGTGTTGACCTGTCCTGCATCTCAGCCAAACCAGTTTATCAGGCGAAAATAATGGTATTATTGTGCTCTTTGGTATGACAATGTGAATACCCACTTTATTTTTTCGCTGAAATGATCACAATTGGTCTTGATGCCAGATTGTAGCAGTTTCTATCGCTCATTGTTTGTTATTGGCTTAGCTGAGCATTTTTGCTCATGCCTTCCTGTGTTTTGTCTCCTGGACCTAGATTTGGGAGAATGAGGTATCATGATATCAAAATGAGCAGAGATATCATAGATCACCTGTAACTCAGTAATTTGGCCAATCATTGTGTTTTATGATGAAAAGAAATGTCTTTTCTTTTGTTAAATGCCTGTAGATTGCTTGAAACAAGTGATTGACAGCTAATTGTAGCTCAAACCATTTTTGAGTGAGGTTTCAATGAGCCAAAAATGGTAAATTATCATATAGTACCTAGGACTCTTTGATTTGGGCCAATGACTGCATTGACTGTAGGGAGAAAGACATTTTTGATTGGTCCAAACAAGTCAGTGATCTCCACCTGAGGGACCTGTATTCTAAATGGGTTCATGAAGCATCAGTTCAAAAAGTTATGTCATAAGCATGTTATTACACATTTGGTCAGAAAAATACCAGCTTCATTTCTTACATTTTCTTTCTTTAAAGGATTACCATTGGAGCATTTGGATAAAAAAAGATTTTTGGCATAAGCTGCCCGCAATGTGGCTGTTGTCTTCAGACGTGAGAGGAAGTGTAGGAGTGGTTGGGCTGGATATTGTTTCACAGTCACTTAACCCCTCCCACTGACACGTACTTCTACAGAAAAAAATTGTATTTCCTGATCTGCCTGCTGCCCGGATATGGGACAAGTCGACCTGTCATGCTTGGTCTGTATAATTTGCAGTTTGTTGTCAAAGAACATTCCATAGACATGGGCAGACAATGCTATCATTAAAGTTATATGACATTTATTTGCTATCATGGAGTAACAAGTGAGGGTTACAGAGCGATCTCAGGTCTGTGTACATGCAGGTAATTATGATAGCAGTGTTTTACGTTGTGTGTCCATTCTGAGATCATAATAGACTTCTCACCTCACATATCAGTCCTTTGTATTCCTGGAGTAAATGGTAAAACAAGACATGAGGTGCTAGCTAAAGTAGTGTCTGCAGATAGCAGTGGTAGCACTGTTGAGTGACAACAGTAACAACAGAGCTTAATCAGAGCACTTTACACTTACCTAAATTAGTTTTGCAAGAAGTAGTTAAAATGACCATTTCAACCGGCAAAGATGAAAAGTAATCTTAAATTCCACTGCGTCAGAATGGTGAATGATGTGAAGATGCATGGCAATCAGCATCAGAATTAGAATGATGTTGTTGCTGTAGCGCTTTTGTAGCAGTAGACTGAATTTTTTCAGAGGCTTCTGCCGGGACCCCCCCATCTGTGAGTCCAAATGCGGACGCTTGATTGTCACTCTGATCAATCCTTCCTCAGTCACCTGTTCTGGAGCTCTGCTGCTCTGAGCCCGACGGAAGAGATGCCAGGAGAACTCGGGAAGCGAAAAAAAATGATATATGAAATCGACCATCCGCTAACCTCGGGGTGTTTTTCCTGTTCATAATTATTTATTTATTATTTATTCAGTCTTCAGGCACACATAGCTGCAGGCCACCTCTTGTCATTCAGGCTCTGTGAGGAACAGGAAGAGGGATGAGAAAGACAGGAGGGAGGCGGAGGAGGGGCGAATGGGGGGGGGGTGAGGGATCTCTCTACCTGTTGACACCATGTGCAGGGTGTAAGCCTCACACCATAACCAGTTCCACTCACTCCAAGGGTCATATTTTAATGCCAGACCGTTTGGGTATGGTTTGGGGACACTCTGATATCAAAGCCCAGGTGTACTGCAGTACTTTTAGAAAGAAACCTTTTTCCTTTAATGAGGAAGTCTTCCCCAGAGCTGCAAGGGCTAAAATAACTCCTCTTACATGAGCAAAGGTACCGATAGCTGCTGTTATTTGCATTTGACTGATTGCTGTGAAAGTATCACAGGTTTGACCAGCAGTTAGAAAGTGTGTTGTTTACCCAGCTGTGTTTTGTTTGTCACTGTTACACACACACAAACACACTCTAAGCTGGTCCCTGTTTGCTGTGTAGACTGCCTGGTGGGGCGTTGATCGCTGTGTTTCTCCAAGCCCACAGCACTGGGGCCTTAGAGAACGGTGGCTCTGTCCTGACTGGCAGGCCGCTGCTGAGGGCTTACTGCCTGCCCTGATTTCCCCCCCCCTCACCCCCGCTCCCAAAGCACAGAGCACAGAGGGGAGGCCCTCCAGGGCCAGCGCAGGTCCCCGCTAAGAGCTTTTTACACTGTGGTGCCATGCTGTAAATAGATGTTGAATCAGTTAGATGGACAGACTTATTTTTTTCCCCAACCATTCTCCAGACAAGTGCATTTCCTTGCTCCTTCTGAAAACCCTACCTCAATTCCTACCCCCCCCCTCCCAAGCCAGAGAACCTCCACCTTAGAGGAGAGAGCTGACTGAGTTCATTGAAATAAGATAGGCTTGACTGTGTGGGGTTGGGAGTGGGACAGTGCAGTGAAAATAGCTGTCTTGTTTCATTTCAGTTCTGTTAATCAGTTATCCTGATGCTACCCATGCTAACATCAGTCAGCTGAGATTCTGTGAATCATTATTTCCTCATGTTTTTAAAAATATAAATATTTGAAGCCATGTCCACTAACCAGTAAGCACATTCTCAGTGCTCATTCGCAGTCTCATGCAAGGGTCTGTTTGTGATGTCATCAAACAGAGCCACCCATAGATTCCTCTGCTTCTCTTCCTGTCTTAATAGTATGTTAATACAATATAGTAAAACAGAACCACTTTATTTTTCAGGACAAACTGCAAGTACATTACCACAAACAGCACTTGTAGTTCTTCTATAATTTGACATTCACCTTTTCCTTCCCACAATTCATATATTTACATACAGTTACTGAAAGTTAAGAACAATAAATTTCTCTGAAATGTAACCTTTTCTGCCCTTTCCTCATACAGGTAGCTGGTCTCTACACTCCGGTGAGAAGTGAAATAACCAGCCTTGATGCAGGAAACATCGACGACATCTTAAGTAAGTTTAGACCTTCACCTGAATTTTCCAGCATTGAAAAAACAAATACTTAAAACACTATGTTGTTTCCCTGATGTGTTTTCTTTTCAGGGCTGAATTTGGTACATTTGTTTATTTTTTCCTTGCAGACAATGCTGGAGTTGCATTAGTGAATTTTTATGCAGACTGGTGAGTAGGGCTACGCTCCGCTTTCACAGGGCTCCCTGATGAGATACAGCTGGGCTACTTATCCATCAAACCTTTATAAAAACCTACTTCCACTACAAAATCAGATAATCAATGTACAATATCAATCATGCATGCCTGCAGTGATGATTGAACAGTGTGATTGACAGCGCAAAATTCTGTAATTGAAAGCCATTTTCCTTCTGATGTCCCTGTGTGTATGTGTGCGTGTGCGGATGTGTGTGTGTACATATGCGTCCCTGCTCACGCGCGTGTGCGTGCACATGTGTGTGTTTGCGTGCATGTGTGTGTGGTGTCCAGGTGCCGGTTCAGTCAGATGCTACACCCCATCTTTGAAGAGGCTTCGAATGTGGTCCGGGAAGAGTACCCCGACACCAAGCAGGTGGTGTTTGCGCGTGTGGACTGTGATCAGCACTGTGAGTACACACACACACACACACACACACACACACATGCACGCACGTTAAAACCTTAACCCAGCAAGACGCGTATGCACATATATATATACACTCCCGCACAGACCACACACGTGTATACAAGAGCACACACATGCTCTCGCTCAGGGCATATATTAATATGCATAAAATTACATGCATATATGCACACAAATAAATGCATGCACACATACATTTCATTGGCTCTTCCCACACAGGAACAGATACATGGAAATGCACCTTTCAACAGATGCACACATTCACACACACCCAATGCTTATAGCAATGGGACACCCCCATCACCCATACACACAGGCTAAACAAACGCGACAGCAGCCAGACTCAGCCTTTGAGATAAAGCAAATTAAACAGAATTATTGATGACCTGCAAAGTGTTTGATGGCTAATGACAAAACTGCACTCTCCTCTGAAGTCGCAGGCAGCTTAAAGAGGCCCAGCGGGGAGGGGTGGGTGGGAGTGGACAGGAGGGGGGGGGCAGTTTCACAGGGGTGAGACACCCACAGCGCACAGAAAAAGAGACGTCTTTGGAGAATTTTTAACCCTCTGTCAGGGGCTGTCTTTCATCTCTGTGATTGGTGAGCTCACTGATGTATGTCACATAAGACACAGGCCACAGAAATGAAAGTACCAGGACATGCTGTCAAAAGCAGTGGAAGAATACCTGCGTGCAGAGCGGAGTCTGCATACTTCCTGTCAGGATGCCCCAAATACTCTAAATACAGACTTCATCCTTGTTTCATAAAAAAACCTTACAAGTTTACCTAATAGTGGCTGTGAACCTAAATACTAATTACTATGAAAAGTAATACATTTTTTCCTTAAATAGCATTTATTGCTGTTTTTTTGTGTTATGTACAAATTCATTCTATTGATACCTACTAGTTAGAAGTTTTAGAGAAGACACTGTCGGTCAGGTAGCAGTGCCAGGGAACCAACCGCATGTGTACAAGGAAGTGCCCCTCATGCACCTGTTAAAGGAAGCAGGCGTGTTAAATCCCATTTATTGATTAGGAAAAAACATTCAGTGATCTGTGTAAAATATGTTACTTTTTTCATGCACTGCACCAGGATTGCATGGTGTAAGCAACCAAATTCATAATACCTAAAGAATTCTGAGTAAAAAAGGGAAGTTAAAAATAGGGAGTAATGTTTCTTTTTTGGTGCCCTGGCAGCCAAACGTGAGCCCAACAGAATACGTAAACCTCACAAAGCAATACATCACACACTGTTTATCTTTGGTATTCTCAGTAATGGACTGAGCCCTTTAGGTCCAGGACATACTTTTCAAACGAAACTAATTACCAATTCATATAAGACCTTAACAGTAATAGAATATATTATTTTCATGGAGAGGGACGTTGGTTTGTAGCTGAATTCATTAAAGAGCATTACAATCACGTAACGGACAGTACAGCAATAAAGACACAAGATCAGTAAATATTTCATCAAAGTATAAATTCACTATGACTTTACCCTGGTTCAGGTTAAACTCCTCTGTAGTGTGGAGCAATATTGCCTGGGGCTGGTACATAGGACCTCAGCATGCAAGATTCATTCCCTCATACCGAGCTGGTCGTGCAGCTGTTAATACCTGGGAAAGGCAGAGCACTAAAGCCCTGGTCACATGACGTGGGAGCTGATGCCAGGAACATAAGGTGATGGGAACAGGCCATTCAGCCCAACTTGACCCACCATTTACAGACAATATTCTACTGACATAGGGTGGCATGATGGCTATGTTCAAACCATTTTCTGAGGAGATAGCTGGAGTCAGCATGTCTGTCATGCGGTTTCTTGTCGTTCAGACTCACTGATGCTCTCTGTGTCCTCCTGCCTCTCAGCCGACATTGCCCAGCGGTACCGCATCAGTAAGTACCCCACACTCAAGCTGTTCCGTAACGGAATGATGATGAAAAGGGAGTACCGGGGTCAGAGGTCAGTGTCAGCCATTGCAGACTTCATCCGTCAGCAGAAGGTCGACCCTGTGAAGGAGGTGCAGAGCCTTGAGGAGATCACCACAATTGACGTGAGTAACCGCAGCATGCATATATGCACAGTTGTGTACACGCGCGTGCACACACACACACACAAACGGTGCTTACTCACTCCTCTTCACTCTCTCTGTTGCCCTCACAGCGGAGTAAACGGACCATCATTGGTTACTTCGAGCAGAAGGACTCAGAGAATTACCACACGTTTGAGAAGGTTGCCAACATCTTGCGTGATGACTGCATATTCCTGGCTGCCTTTGGGTTTGTGTCTTATACCATATCAGCTTGTGTGTGTGTGTTTGTGTATGTATGTATGTGTGTTTTCTCACATGTAGTCCTTTACTCAGTTATATAGACAAAGCACAGAAAATGGGTTTTGTGTATATGGTCCTTGGTCTATATAAACTGAAACTTTGTAATCCGCACATAAGAGTGGCTACTGTTGCATTAACTTTCTTGCAGGGAGCTAGCCTTCCGTCTTCACTGTTCAGAGCAGTCTTTGAAAGCTGTCAATCCTGAGCTGGGAGCTCATCTTTTCCTCTCATTCCCAGGGAGGTGTCCAAACCAGAGAGATTCAGTGGTGACAATGTGATTTACAAGCCAATCGGGGTGAGTGTGCAAAAACCTCTGTCCCTCTTACATTGACACATACATGTACTCACGTTCTCCTCTCTCTCTTCATTCAGTTTTCTGTCTCCCTACATCACACATGTCTAACCTCCCTCTTGTCAAAAGGATGCGTGTTTTGATTCATTTGAAAGTCATGTATTAAAATATGCTTTTCCCCCAAAGCACACCATTAAAGTCTGGTTTACTGGTTCAGTGTGAGTAATGACTCCCTGTGAAGACACAGGCATCCACACACACTTTCAGTCAGGAACACTGATGTCTGTGATTTTATGCAGGGTTTGTAGGTTATCCCTTGTGAATATCTATGAAACTGAAGAAATCTCTGTTTTGCTTCAATTTTAATTAACAAGCATTTGAATACTGATCCAGGTCATCGATTGGTGATCTCTTGGTCGTATATATCGGAAAAATGTGATATCCACTGTTCTCTCTGTATCTTTCCACACTGGGATTCAGAACCTCTACATGGCCGATGAGCTGTATTTGAACTTTAGAAATTAAACCTCTCTTTGCTTGAAGTTGTCCTGTTTTACCTGTGGTTGTGGTCAGATTGTCTGTTCTATGGGACTTTTGTTCCGTAGTTTCGGGAATTCCTTGGCACACAGTAAACAACACTGAGTGCTGTTTGCTGCGTGAAGTTTCTGCTCCTCATTTAGGCAATTCCAGCATGTAATTCAGAGAACCCAGTGTTTGTTATATGGTGTTTAGGCCCTAAACATTCCTTGCTGTTCTCTCTCTTGACTGCTGGGGAAGTCAGATACAATGTCCTGTGGTTAATGAGGACAGTAACAGTCACTGACCTTTTTTTGTGAGATGTTTGTGTATTCAATCGGATGAAATGTGGAATAATTTACAGTATGTGTTGTGATTTTTCTTACTAGCATGATTCACTTGATTTTAAAGAAATGATAACTAATTACTGGTGTTGTCTGTGTGATTTGAAGGGCTGTGTCATGCAGTAGGGTGGATTTTTTCCTTTTTCTTCAGCAAAAAAAAAAAAAAACGTTCCTCCAGTTTTAAAGATGAACTGAATGTTGGCAGTATTGATGTAACTTGTCATATTCTCTCCCTCTCTCACTCCCTCTCATTCTCCCTCTCTCTCTTCTAAAGGAGAGTGTGCCAGACATGGTCTACCTGGGTTCACTCACCAACTTTGACCTGACGTATGCCTGGGCCCAAGACAAGTGCGTGCCACTGGTGCGCGAGATCACCTTTGAGAATGGAGAGGTACATGCACCCCCTCCCCCTCTCCAGTCATCCTTTCACTCACTCAGCCAGCTTGTTCCCCCTCTCCTGTCATCCTTTCACTCATTCAGCCAGCTTGTTCCCCCTCTGCTGTCATCCTTTCACTCACTCAGCCATCCTGTTCCCCCTCTCCAGTCACCCTTTCACTCACTCAGCCATCCTGTTCCCCCTCTCCAGTCACCCTTTCACTCATTCAGCCAGCTTGTTCCCCCTCTCCAGTCATCCTTTCACTCACTCAGCCATCCTGTTCCCCCTCTCCAGTCACCCTTTCACTCATTCAGCCAGCTTGTTCCCCCGCTCCAGTCATCCTTTCACTCACTCAGGCATCCTGTTCCCCTGCTCCAGTCAGCCACACTGTGTATGATAACAGGCATCTCTGAGCCTCTCCCGCTGCCAGTTCCGCTCATCATGATCTACTCCGATATTTCTATTTCCCCGGTCCGTTCCGCCGGCCTCATCTGCCCATTGATTTTCACGGCTGTCCTTTCATTCGCCAGGCCTTGCTGCCCACACTGAATCGGCAAGTGCCAGCCCGTATCGATCGGGGAGTGATTCGACGCACAGCTGTGGGGGTAGGGTGCATTGAATCGTCTGGCCATGCCCTTTTCCAGCGAGCCAGCGCTGTGACATTTCTTCATTCACAGAAGGCAGGGATTTAAGCACGAGAGGCAGCCGTGTCTCAGACCAGCGGACTCTGAGCCGGCTTAACAAGCAGCGTTTAAACCACCGAGCCCCGGCATCAAATGGGCGGGGCCCCCCGGTCGATCTGCTGTTTGCTGAGTCTCTAAAGGCGTATGCAGGGGCCCCAGCCCGTTGAATGAGCCAGTCCTTTTCATGTAGAATGCAGTGTAGGGCTCCACTGGCAGCTAGACCAGGGTTTGAGAGCACACTGGGCTTTCAGAGGAGGGGTGTGTTTGGGGGGTGTAATGGTATTACTGTGCTCTGCTGCCCCCTTCAGAGAGACGAAGAGGCAGCACCTGCGTGGCCTGTTTACACAGCAGCGCCGTTAGCTCGTTAGCATATGAAAGGCCAGTGAAGGAAGCTCTCCCAAGGAGCTCCTCAGTGTACTTTTCCCACCGTGCCACTGGCCTGGGACGCCCCCCTGCCCTGGCCCCCCAGGGAGCCGCACTGTTTTGTGTCTTTCTGCCCAAGTGGGCGCCGTTGTGTGGGCACGCGCGCCGGGACTTGTTTGCCGAGCTGCATGTTTGGAATCCCTGTTGCCATTCCCGTTTGTGTCACTTGGTAACTCTCGCTCACACACTCATACACACAGACATACACACTCGCGCGCGCACACACACACACACACGCTCACTCACTTCCCTCCACCCCCTTCACCTCTCCCTCTTCTGTCCTCAGCCTGATATATTGGCACCACTGAGCTCACTGCATGGCTGTGGTTATTCCGATTTTTGTGCCTTTATTACCTCTTTAGCTCATACACGTACACTAAAATCACAAACCCCCATCCCCACCCCGAAAACCTGCCTGCCAAAGCCATTGTCTTTCACCTGTCCTCAAATTAGTATTCTAAAGCATCCACATTCAGGTTTATGAGTGTTATGTTGTGACAGTATATTAGCAGCCTATCCTGTGATAAAACTTTTTACAAGACAGCGCTGAGACAATGGGGGGGTTGATGCAGTTTATTGGACGGTTGAAATGCAGCAGTGTTCAGACAATGGCCGCGTTGGTCTGACTAGAACAGGGGATCAATCAATAAGCAAACAACTGAATGAAAGGAGAGAGGAATAAACTGAGATGTTCCTTTGACCCCATCCAGGAACTGACTGAAGAAGGCATCCCGTTCCTCATACTCTTCCATGTGAAGGATGACAATGACAGCCTGGAGAAGTTCCAGCACGAAGTGGCCCGGCAGCTAATCAGTGAGAAAGGTAGGACTTTCAGCAGCCAGCAGGAGGCGCTCTAATGGGGTGGGGTGGAGGGGGGTAGATATGGAGAGGGCACTGAATAGGCCTCTGTGGTTAGAGAATACTGAAGAGGACAGAGGTGACTTACTTTAGGTACTGAAACAGAGATGTATGTGGAGTTGAAAGAAAGATGAATTCTTAATCTTATCTCCATCTCTGTTCCTCTGTCTGTCTCTTATGCTATCACTTTCCTTCTCTCTCCTTCTCTCTACCACCTCCGTCTTTGTCTCTCACTATCCCTTTCTTCCTTTGTCATGGTCACTCTTTCACCCTCTCCCTCTCTTTTTTTCTCTCTTTCCCTTCACCAGGATCCATTAACTTCCTCCATGCTGACTGCGACAAGTTCCGCCACCCTTTGCTCCACATACAGAAGACCCCAGCCGACTGTCCTGTCATTGCCATAGACAGTTTTCGCCACATGTACGTCTTCCCGGAGTTCAACGATTTGGCGTAAGTACCCAAGAGCCACTGCTCTCCCTTCTTCTTTTTTACATTTTTTTTCTTCCTCATAAAGTTTAATTAAAATTTCTGAGATGGCGTTTGTTCCCGTTGCCTGACGGTGCGCTGTCTGTCTCTCCTGGGACTAGAGGGGGCCTGGGATTTAATCGCGCCATAACAACTGCCCCCCTGGGGGTTATCTCCCCGTTCTGAGCACCTGGTGATTAAACCCCAATTACCATACCTGCCGCTAACAGGGCCCCGTCACCCCAACAGTCCCTCAACCTCAGGACTCCCTCCAGAAGCAAGGGATTCAATTAAATGAATTCTGTGAGCATGCTAAAGACTCGACTGAAGGTAGAGGGAGAGGAGCAGAGCAGCGTGAGTGGCGTGTGACTCATTTCTTAATCAGGGACTCATTTCTAACAAATGACACCTCTTTTTGTACTGCGTGTCATTAATACAAGTCACAGCAGCGACCACAGCCAGCCGTGCCAGTGTAGCCCTACTTCTTGTGTCTCTGGAGCCCAAGACTCTCCAGAATTATTACCTGAAACAATTTACATACATTTTTTTTCTTTTTCCCCACCCATGTTCAGCCAAACTTGGCCTGTTGCAAGTAACTGTCTCCTGGTAACACGGGAAGAGATAGCCATGGTCACATGGTTTGGCTCCTCTGATTCACATGATGAGGAGGCCTTGTTTCAGGCATGTAGGGTGATATCTTTGGTCGCTTCACTGTCTAGTGGCTGAGCACATGCAATTGTTTATGCAAGCGTATGCCTTTCTGTTCCTCGGACAGCAGAGATGGTGTGCAATTGGTGATGTATCTGCGTTGTGGAAAAGAATACAGGGCCGTCTGTCACTTGTATTAGAGGGAGAGAGGCTGCTGCGACGGCCTGGTGCTTCAGCTCTGGGTGGTGAAAGAGCAAGAAAAAAAGCTAAATATGTAAAGGACATTACCCATTCAGGGAGTATGTCAAAAATGTATTTCCAAGAAATTGCTCAGAGTAACGAGTTTGGATGTGAACTACAGTCAAAGAAATGTGTCTTAAAATAGTTTAAGCGAAAGTACAAGAAGGTTTATGATATCAAGCAATTTGGCACATGCATTGTAATCTAATCTAGGGCTATCGGCCCATCACTGCTTAAGCTTTGATCATTCAGGGAGGGTTCCTTTTTTTATTTTTCTTAGCAGACTTGGCGACTGTCTCCAAACGTAAGCCCCTTCTGCCCGCCATTTCACTAATATTATCAGACAATTATCTTCATCGTAAGCATATAAATTCTGTGTACACAGCTTTCTTTTTGTCCCCGTCCTCTTATCAGAAACTGTAATCAAATTGTTTCATTTCTGAAATATATTTCATGTGTCTGTCTCACATTCCCCACTGCAAATGTATTTATTTTTCTAATGGGCCAATCATATTTGGAGACATGTCTAATACATCGAGAGTCTATGACCTGTTGTTTGTCCCACAGCTAAAACTGAACCCTTAGATGATCTCTGTCCATGGCTGAAGCAGAGCCCTGTTGTCTCTGGAAAAATTCTGCTGATGTAGTCATTGGCTGTTCCAAACGGTCACATGACCAGAAGTATAATTCTGTGTCTACCTAGAAAGCAAAGAGCCTTCTGGCATTTGCTGGCACCAACCAAATCATTCTAATCCTACATAATGAGTATTTCATTGTACTGTTTGTGCAGTGACATTCTCTGTACAGGTCATTGAGGTAATTTATATTATTGTTTTCATTATTAGTAGTAGGTAGTTGTAGTCACAGTAGTAACAACTCAGGAAATGTTGGTTTGAGTCATTTATGAAGATTTTCATGTATAAAATTAACCCAAAGAAGAGTTTGTTTGGATGCCAAAAGCAATTATTAATCCACTTTTTAAGGGCTATTAACTTGGTGTGTGCTCACTTTTCCTTCTCCACAACTAATTGACATCTTCCAAAAAAATGTAATTAATTTCAGAGTTTCAATCAGAAATGCATGTCAAATGATAATTCAGCTATGAACTATTTTTTTCTGGCGAGTGGCCTTGGGTGCCCTTTTAAGAGAACCTGCTTTTTGTAATCATAATGAAACATCCCTCTGGAATTTTAATCTGAAAATTTTAAATCATGGATAATAAGTTTACTTTGGGGTACTCAATAAATATTTTGTCCTCAATAGATGCTAAAACTAGCATCTAAAACTAGCATACTATTTTGTCCTCCATAGATGCTAAAACTAGTTATGATTTCATGTTAAAGCTATATGTAAAGCTACATTTTGGGTAAAGAGACATTGTATTAATGAAAATAAAATGATTGAAATCGGTGGAATTTGGCTGAAAAAATACAAACTTCAATTGACAGGAACCAAACACAGGTGTAGGGGAGGAGCGTAAGGGTCATAGAGGGGCCAGATCTTGTGTTTCTCCAGCGGCCTCTGATCCTGTGACAGAGAGACGACCCAGGGAGCCCTGGGGGGGAAAGGTCACCGAGCGGGGTGGTGGAAGGCGGTCACACAGGTGACTGCAGGCCTCTCGCATTGGTAGGCCCCTGGGCTCCTCCTCTCAGTGATTACAGGCGCGTCTGACAGTTGATAGATAAAATGGATTGGAGAGCGCTGGCCGCTGACAGCTTGATGATGGGGGATGGGGGGGGGAGCTGGTGGAGTCTAAATTGATCGCATCCTCTCTGTGTTTATCTGCGCTACGCAAGCAATTACCGCCGCTCCCGAGGACCTTTTTCGGAGCTGTTGGTGTCGATCGTTAAACCTGGACAGTCTTGATGTTCGTAAACATGTTTGATAGGAATGTCGTCTCTTGTATGCCTGGTGCGTGTCTTCGTGTGTGAGTGCGCATGTGTGCGCATGTGTATGTTTACATGTATGAATGGAAGGGGGTGGCAGTGTATGACAGTATTGTACGAACAGAGCTTGTTCCTTAAAATGAAGACAAATGTGGGAGTCCTAAACCTATGTCTGTTGGCAGGGTTCCTGGAAAGTTGCGGCAGTTTGTTCTAGATTTGCACTCCGGGAAACTGCATCGGGAGTTTCACCATGGCCCAGACCCCACTGACAGCACCCCTGGCCAGGTGAGCTCCCTACGGGGGGAACATTACCTTGTTAGATGAAAAATATCTTTTTCACATTTATTTAACTGTGCTGTCTTTTTGCTTGCTTTGCAATCTGTAGATTTGGTAGCATGCATTTTAGGTGAAATCCACTGTGTCTAGCTCTCATTGAATTTGAGTTAATTGGCTGTGATAAAGCCATTATTAATTCAATTAAGAAAGACCAATGACAGTAAGTCTAATCCAATAAATGCCAGTTAACTGAATGCATTACAGTAGACTCTTATGCTGAAAGAAGCAAAGTTAACAAGCTTGTTTCCTAGTATCAGCTTGTTGCAGCAGCTTTATCTGGCAAAAAATTTTCATAAAAATTCCCATCTTAAGAACTGGTTGAATAATGATGTTACATATTCAGTCTTTGTTGAGCTGGATTTTATTGCAATGCAATCACCTTTATTTTAGTCACTGGCTGGAAAAAAAACAATATTCTTCACTCTTACCAGATAAGGTCAGTCAAGAACCAGCTCTTATTTACAGTGACAAACTTGCCAAAAGACTTTTCACAAACAGCACAATGTGCAGGATATACAATGAACAGCAGTGCAATGCAAACGCATACACCACTCCACATAAGTGCACAGGTAAAATGAGATTGCCATCTGATCAGTTGTCAAGGGAGGCAAACCATTTTCCCAGAAGGCCTTACCTGGTTTCTGGATTCCCTCCCAACTTCTGGTACTTTTTGACGGCTCTTTTGTTCGTGTATGAACTGTTTTGCTATGGACTACAAATGAAGCAACATAGAGCTAATGAGATGAATGAGCCAGGGTAAAAGGTGACCTGACACATGTACCGGTTCTCCAGGAACAGGGAGCCGCATCCCTGATTTACGTTTCTCTGTAAGGAATTGATTGATAGATCAAGGTTGGATAATTGGAGTGATTTTTTTTTTGAAGTACATTCCAGTTGTGAGCTGCAGAAAAATGGAAGGTCTTATTAAACCTGGTAAGGGAAGCCACAGGGGGTTGACCCCGCGGATCTCCATTTAGTGGCTCAACTATGTGTATGCCAGGTTCAATCTCAGGTTCATTAAATCTGAAGAGCCAGTTAATTATGTTATTGTGACTCACATTTTTATTTTCAAAACCAACCATCTAACCCTATATAATATAATTTGCCATTGTCTATAACAAGTCACCTCTCAGGGCAGTTACACTGTTCATCACACATCAGTAATGCAGGTAAATTTATGTCTCTTTTTAAAGGAGGAGAAGAAAGAGGTACCAAGTAACCCCCCGGAGAGCTCCTTCCAGAAATTGGCCCCCAGTGAAACCCGCTACACCATCCTCAGGGACCGTGACGAGCTGTAGCCCAACACCAGGACACGCGTGGTCAGGACTGACGGACGGACAGAGGGGACGGCAGCACAGTGTAAAATCATCATCAGTCCCTCAGAGCGGGGAGGGAGGGAGGGAGGGGGGTCCGGCCTCACAGTGACACCAGGAATAACCTATATTTTCATAAATCTTGACGTGTACAATTTTTATTTTGGATAAAAAGGAGGAATAAAAACAACCGCTGAGACGATGTTTCTTGGGGGAGGTGGGGTTGGCTACGGAATCAGGAAAAAAAGAAACCATTTTTACTTTTATTTTTGGAGCTTGTAAATATGTTTGTGCTGAGTGGGTCAGTTTCTATGCGATCCTTATCTAAATTAAATGCTGAGTTGAGTTTTTTTTTTTTGTTTTGTTTTCTTTGTTTTTCCACTTTTTTGTCTACCAGCAGTTTTTTTGTAAGAAAAAAATTGAGAATAAGAGAACAAGACCACCACAGACTGGGGCGGTCCTTGACATGAGCGCAGCGGTCTTGGCATTTAAAGCTCAGCGCAGTTATGGATCTTTTGGCGTCGCATTGAAAGTCACTGTTAGGGAGCGAAACCATTCATTGTCCAACTCTCCAGATTGAGTGCCCGTACTTTTAATCTGTATTTATACATATGTACAGTTCCTTCCCAGATTACCACAGAGGTAGTGACGTGTCTCATTACAGCCCATTCCATGTGGAAGAAGAGGTGGGTGGAGGGGGGCGGGGTTTGGGGTGGGGGGTGATTAGAGGAAGGGGTCCATTTTTGAATCAGTCATCTCAAAAGAGGAAGGAAAAAGCAAAAAGTAAATTAAAACATTTTACAAGATCTGTGTGATGTGTGGTTTTTTCCCTCGCTCTAAAGGGCAAGATGGAACGCAAGGAAATGACTCTACAAGTTGCAATTCAGTATGACATTTTCAGACAAAAATGTTTCGCTATTAATGAGAATGGATCTGTTCGTTGTGGAGATGCTATGGTTAGACTAAAATCTTGGCTTGGAAGTCTGTGCATGGGACTGGACTGCATGTGAATGTCCCTCTCTACTCCACGTCGTTAGATGGTAGCTGCAGAAATGAATGGATGGATAAAGAAGTATGGATGGAAAGAAGCTTTTACTGCAAGCTGAGAAAAACAGATTAAAAATGTACAGCAGCCTAGTGACTGATGATAAAGTGCAGTTTTCAATTGCAAGTTCCAGTTAAAGGAACTTCCTTTACAGCCCACTGACCGCTATCATTTTCACTGCAGGATCTTGGATCAGCGCGAATTACATGCTCCCTCCCAAGAAGCACTGTGCGTGCTAAGTGGTGTTTAAAAAAAAAAATGACATTTGCCCAACCTTGCAACAACCCACATGCTCACACGAGACGTGTGTGCGTTGGGGGTTTTTCGGGAGAAGATTTGTGACGTCACCAAAAAGGTCACACTCCGCCCACATAGGGCAGCAGTGAAAAAAGGGTGGGACTGGATGACCTCGGAGACCAGATCCCCATGTGCGATCGCCCAAATGTGGCACATAGGCAGGTGTCAAACGCAGGCCACTATTTCCATCGTCTCGCCACCTCTGTGAAATCTTCCACATGGAAACTGTGGCTGTGTGAGAACTGTGTGACGACTATGTGCTCGTCGGCTCGTGAGGGGCTTTCCGCCACGCAGCGTCCCCGCACAGGGTGAGCGGGCGCAGCGTGAAAGTGACGTGGTCATGTGGTCATCATTGTGTCTGCGTTAAGGAAATGCAGTACTGCTTTTCCACTAGACCCCAACGAACACCATGAAATGAGAGAGTGTGTGTTTGTGTGTGTGCATGTTTAGTGCCTGAGACTTGGACTCATATTCACAGTGCTGCTTTAGTAACAGGGTCTGTGGCTTCTCTCACATATTTGGATATTTTCTCACTTTCAATATTTTCATACTTTTTACCTTTAATCCATGCTGATAAAATATGTAGAGACAGTGCTTCAGGCTAACTAGGATTGCCTAGTTTGCCATAAACGTGTCATTTCAGCTGGAACTTGATAGTTCAAATTAATGCCTATTTTAATTATTTGATAATGTGTTTAATCAGTCATCAGATTGCTGTTTTATTAAATAACATTCTGATAAAAATTCAAAGTGATTTGCTGTAGAAGAATTTAAGCATTGACATAGATCAAACACACTGACGTCAAGTAAACAAAGAAAAAAGAAATACATAGAAAACAGAACAGTCTTTGGTACCAGCAGCATATTTTATTTTGGCATTTTAAAATGAGTAAAACAACAAAAAATAAAGCACAGCATGTTTTTTTTTCACAGGAGGGCACTCTGTGTCAGCCTGAAAGAGTCACATTCAGTAAAAGAAATATCACTGTAATACAATGTGTGCAAAGAGTAAAACATGAAATTTGGCTCTCCAGTGGCCTCTATAGGAACACTGTAGCACACTTGTGCTCATCGATAGTTTCCCCACTACTGAGTGCCGTGAGTCATGGTGACGTACTGTGGAACTACAGCTTTACTGCCTGCCTGTCTCATGGGTTGGGCTGTGAGACGAGAACGAAACACGCAACCTCACCCACCCATCAAGTTTCCTCAGTCAGTCAAAACTCACTTGATTTCCTTTAACTTGGTTTTGCCGACTTGTATTTGTTTGACAGGCAATTAAGGCCAATAAATTTAACAGCGCTTCTCAACCTATCAACATGTTATCACACACGTACGCAGTCTGAACACAAAAGGTAAACTTCAAAACAGGAACACCTCAACAGAGGACAAATAAAAAGACAATTAAGTAAGAAAAAAAAAAATTTTGGCAAGTATATTAAAACAATGATTTGGATGATTTTCACCCTAAACAACAACTAAAGACCTGCATTGATGTTTGGCTTTATTCACTACCTATTCATTGCATACCAGTCTGAAGCAACAATTGATTTGTTAGCTATAGGGAGTGTAAAGAATGTGAATATTAGAGGAAACTAAGTTATTCACTTCAGAGTTATTCTATGCACAGCACTATTGAAGTGAGACCTCTTTTGTCTGGACTTGATCCTCGACTTGAGATTTGGAGAGCTGAGAATAGTGGATGTAGAAATAAGGTGCTCTGATTGGACCTGGTGCATTACAAAGGTGTCTGAACTCCATGACATCATCATACACTGTGCCCATAATTTGTATTATGCTAAAGGGAAGAGCAAATGATTTTGGTAAAAAAAAAAAAAAAAAAAAAAACTTCACTTTTAAAAGTGAAGGGATACATAACTGCAGACTGTGGGATGGGGGGCGGTCAGGTCACAGTATTGTCATTCAGAGTAACTTCTGAGTCAAAATGCAACACGAACACTGACTACTCCAATAGTCATTCCTATTCTGAAGGCACTCCCATGTTTCTTGCACATTGATATACTGTGATATATATATATGTATATATATATATTGCTTCATTTCAATTTTACCGTTTATATCACTGCACATATCACTTTACTGTTTATATCACTTTTAGCACAGCATTTGAGCTTCACGCACAACTTCAAGTCTGTGAAGGTCTGCTCATCTTCTGCAGTCACACTGCAATGCTCCCTGGCCCCGGGCTCACAGGCACGGTGGCATTCTCGGCCCAAAGAGGGACCTGAGTCAGAATGAATGGCCTGGCTTCAGTCTGTTAAAACTGCACACAAAGTCAGAGAGGGAGAGAGGGGGCTTGTGTCATCTTTCTGAGGTAAATTATTAAGCTTGGACCTTCAGGAGGTATCAGGAGAGAATCAGCTGACCCAGGTCAGAGTGGCTCGCTGTCCAGAATCGGGCTTGCTCTCCAAGGTTGCCAGTGGTGATGGGGAAGGGGAGAGGGGGAGGGGTGTGGGGGTGTTGGAAGGAGGGGCAGGTTCTGTCCCAGGCAGTCTGGGCCTCAAATAATTATCTAAAATACTTAACCCTTATGACAGGCATAATTCCTTCAGATTACTGAGGATTTAAAAAATGAAACATTTTTCACCCATATGCCAAGAATATCCTTGTCATATGACTGTAAATATTGATTAGTTTCAATATTTCATTGAGAAATTCTCAGGAATCTGCATTAGTGTTTTCACATTTAAAGGGCAAAGTATTTCAAATATGTATTTGACCCTGTATTTGACACCCCTCATCCCTGCACGACCCCCTCTCAATTCTCATTGCTGGCCCCCTGTTGGGACAGCTGCTGGAGCTGCTGGTCCACATTCGCCCGGCGGTTCTTCTGGATGGCATTCCCCCCCACATAACCCAGCAGCCCCCCGCTGACTGCGGCCACGACCCCCGCCACTTTGAACCCTGCCAGCAGCCCCAGCGGCCCACCCACCACCCCACCCAGGACCGCCCCTGCCACCGGCAGCACTGCCATCTTATACTTCACTGCCTGTGAGCACAGGAGAGACGGAGAGAGATGGAGTGAGGGAGCGACAGATGAACAGAGAGGGTGAGTTGGGATCAGTGTGGAGAGAAAACAGGAGGGTGAGGAAACAGGAGTGGGAAAGGGAAGGAACATAGAAGCAGAGTGGAAACAGAATCAGAAAAAAAAACATTAGAGGTCACAATTCATACCAAACTCCACTAACACAGCAGAAACAGCCCTTACTCATTAAGAATGGCTGCGGCTACAAAAAAAGAATGGCCTACATGCATAAACACACATATAGGTACACAGGTAACACTATCCTGATGGACACAGGTGCATTGTGCTAACTATAACTCATAGCATGAGTGATCTGGTTTGATTTTAAACAGCTGTAATCACAGAGCAGAATTCAATTCTTTGGAACATGGCTCTGTGGGTTTTTTCACAACCAAGGTGTTGGCAACAGGTCCTGATAAGAGTGGTCTGCTCAATGTCCCCCAGCCGCACCTGAAGCCCTCTCCCCCTCCTGAAATGGTGGCACACAGGTGGGGGGGTGGAGGGGAGTCATGCATTTTAACCAGCCCAATTAAAAAAATCTAAGAAATTACGTTTCTGTGTACATCCTTTTTCCCAGAAACAAATTAATTGATATCCTGTGAAAGGGAGGAGTGATCTTTTTGGGGGCCTCGGCACTCATTAATAAGAAACTCCTCTAAACGCTCCTGGAGAATAAGCCCCCCCAGAAACCCGCGCAAACTGATTAACGCTGAACTTTGAAATTAATACCTGTTCAAAAAAAAAAACAGTTTGTGGTCGGCAGCAAAATTTAATTTAAAGAAGATGGCTAACTTTAAATGACGGGCAGTACGCGCTCTGTGAGTGACACTGTAATTGTGGCTCGTCAGATGGCAGATAGCTCACTCTTCAAAAGCCGTTCTGAGAAGCTGCTGGCTTCTGACACTTCTCTGATCTGCCATATCTTCTGAAGCCAACAGTGTGTTTTTTTCTCTTTTCCTCTCTCCCTCTTTCCCCCCGCTGCTGTTTACAGACAAATTAATTAGCCTCACCCTCCCACCAGGAGAGAGAGGTGGTGCTTTCTTCTGCAGCCCCACCCAGGGGCATTTTAATTGCAGCCCTGCAATAAGGCAGTGTGACCTTCCTTGTTTTTTTAATTTTAATAACAAAAAAATCAAGACTGACAGAACTGGTCAATGTTCCATTGGTGCCTCAGATGCTCGGTTTGAAAATATTCCCACAATTCAATATCCATTCAACTCCATATCCACCACCAGTCACTACATGTATGCACACTGGCCTTTGCCCAAACTTTAAGTGACCTATCAAAACTTGAGATACTCAGGCGGTTGACCAATCAAAAAGCCTGGGTTACTGAGGAGGTCAAGTGCCATCCATCACACTGACATACAAGCCTTCTGTCACACGTACAGGGGGTGTATTTCCAAAGGAAACTGGAATACACTTTAATGGCACAGTCCTACCTGTGGCTTAATGACACAGTGCAGACTAAACCATACAAATGAATAAATGCTTGTTACAGGTAGAGAAACGTTTAGGCTGCTCTTTAATGGCTTAACTCCTGGGCCGCTGTCAAGCATGTCACCAATCTGTACTCACATACGTATAGAGAGAGATGCCTGCAAAATGAACACTGCCCTCCCCGCCCTACCCACAAACCTCTGTAAACAACTTAAGGGGTTCCTGGGGGTGAAGCTACTCCCATTGTGCCATGCTGCAATGGTTTCTGGGAAGCCTAGGGGACACAAGACAGGGGAACAGTGTCACAGGGAACGGCGCCCGGCTAGGAGGGAATGAATGCGCACTCTCAGGGTAAATTTATGGGCAGTGTTTCTGGACCCATATTCAAAAAGAGAATGGTAACTGATCTGGAATCAGTTTTGCCTTTTAGCTCATAATATGTGAGGGCCAGACATTGACAGGTTAAACCTGATCCTAGATCCTGATTCTCCTTTGCAGACTTGTGTTTGTGTCACTGCCTGATGAGTTCTACACATAGCAGGGTTAAGCATAGCTACCTCTCACCCCCCAACATGGGATGTTGAGACGTATGCACACGTCTATCTTTGGCTTTCAACCCTTCAGTGGAAGGAAGCGTTACCATGGGACTGTGATGCTGCCCTGGCAGCAAACTCAGAGAGCAGCAAAACCCGGAATGAACACTGTGATCTCCCTGCTCCACCCCAAATCTCCACTTGCATAACCTCAGCCAGACAGACTTCTGAAACAGATAAACAACATCTCCTACAAAGCGAGACTGTGTTCACTAACAGTTCCAACCAAAGGAAACCAGAGGGAGATTTCGGATTTTAAACACTGATGCATAAATATTTCAATATCTCGTGTCGAAAGCAACACATTTGTGTACTTTTTATATGTTTGCACCGGAGTCAATCTGCATTTATGCACTTCTTTGTCCCACTTTGGGTGGGGCCTCGCTGCTATCGAGCGCGCAGTGGGAGAGCAAACACTGTTGGCGGCGGCTCTTTTACAGAGTTAGGAATTGATGCGGCCCTTCAGCACTCTAAACACTTCCCCACATCGACTCACTGCAAGAGACCATCACAACACTGATTGATTTTTTCCTCTCGCTGCGCTCTTCCACCCCCGCCCTTCCTCCCTCCCTCTCTCTCAGGTTCCCCCTCCCCCTTTATTTCCTTAATTGCAGGCTCCCTCCGTATTGGGGCGGGCGGATCAATGGGGGGAGTGCAGTGGATGGGCCGGGAGGCCGAACACCATCGATCCCGCGCCCGGCGGGAGACGCTCTTCGCTCACCTTCCCCAGGCTCCGTGTTCCTGCCTCCACGTTCACCGCCGCCGCTTCCACGTTGTCCTCGATGCTGTCAATCTTTGCCTGTTGGGACTGAGAGATGATGGGTGTTACGCTGGGGGGGAGGGAGCCCTGCTGGGGTGCGGGGGCCGATACACACACACTTAATGCCTGTAATCAGGGCCTCCGCGGGCACCCTGGCCTGCCAGTGCCTGCCACCTGCTGACACCCCAGAGGCAGTCTATTTAAGATGCCTCGACTCTTCCTCCTCCTCATCCTCAACCTGACCCCCTGCTCCCTTCTCCTCAGGCTGTTTCTGTTTGTTGACAACATGCCTGAACGTGCACAACAGCGGGGGGGTCAGCGTTTGTGTGACAGTCACCCTGTAAACTCAGTCATACGTGTTAGACCCAGGGACACCCCACTTTCAGGGTATGGTACCCCTCAGTGGTACCTGAAACGCCTGAGTGGAAACTGTTTTTTTTTTATTGCCATAAAAATAGCACTGTAAATTCTTTTTCAGTACTGGGTCTGATTGAGAATTGTTAAATGGTTCTAAACTATTTCAAATTGGGGGCCATGCTGCGGCCAGCAGTTATTTTAGGTGGACTGATTATATTAAACGTAACTGGATTCATGGTTTAACGAATAGGGGCATTAGGCTTAATGTTAACTGGACATTGGTCCCCCCGTCACCTCCTCAAATCCTCCCTGAATCTTAGCACCAGAGAGGGTTTTGTTTGGCGATAGGGTGAAGAGATGGGGGTGGCGGTGGGGGAGGCAGGAAGGCTGGGTGGGACTGCAGGAGGCTTATGAAATATTCAGATAGTGGCAGCTGTCTCTCACTTTGTGCCTGGCCCATGTCAGTGTGTGCTCACAGCGACCTGCTCCCCTGGTCATTAGGAGCTGCTGTTAAATCTGGCTTTAAAGACGCCCCCTCCTGCCTCACTCACGCATCCTCCCCACCGGCCTGCAGAGGGGACAGGGAAGTGGGGGTTGGGTGGGGGAGAACTCAGGAGTATTCAGGACCAAAAAGACATAAATGGGAGCCGGAGCAGCTCAGGTGTGTGTCAGCGCTGCTGTCCCATCCTGGCCTGGTGCCCTTAAGGGGTTTTTCTCCCTACCCAAGCCAGACAGGGAGGGATTACTGAGGTCAGAGCCCGGCTGCTCAGTCACCTGCCTGTCAGACTTTCACTGGCGGTTCATTTAGACCTGTTTTCATTGTTCCACAATAATAAGCCGTCACTCACTCCGCACCCCACCTGTGTCTTGTTATCAGTGCGTCTGCCTGACGCTGAGGGCCCAGCACAGGGACCGCAGGACTGTTTACTCTATCAGGAAGAGCAGGAGGTGGGTGTTACACCCCTAGAGACTGCTCTCATGTGCACAAACACACACACACACACACATACATACATGCACAAACATACACATACACCCATCCACAAATATACACACAAACACATACGCACACATGCACGCACACATGCGCGCACACAGGAACACACACATACTATGCCGCGGGCCAATGTGTACCAAACAAACACACAGGCATGAGCACACAATTCCCAACTCTCCTCCCTTTCTTCACATCCCTTAAAGGCAGCTTCCTGTCTTTCACTCTCTTCCCTCAGGACTGGTCTACTCACTAATCAGTTCTGTCTTTAACCCTGTACCCATCCCCAGAGAACAGAGAGCCCAGCAACCAATCCCCACCTCAGACAGGGCTGCAGGGACTGGGGTCTGGTTGGGCAGGTAGGCATTCTGGGAGGCACTGGGGGAGGCTGTGACCTGGAGGATGTGAACTTCCACATCTTAATGCAATCAAGAGTAGATTTATTAAAGCACTTTTATCATAGAGATTTTTTGTTGCTTGGCAGGGATAGAGAAATTTTCGCAACATTTTGAGACGGTCGGTAGATGATAAATGCCATGATACGAGCAGCAGGCGGGGAAGGCCCAAAACCTTGGCCTATCAATGTATTATCTTTACAAAAAATGACCAGAATAAAATAAAATTGGGAGGCACTGGGAGAGAGCGCATGCTCTTTCAGGTTGCTAAGCTGTGACGGAGCGCTGCGCTCAGGCTGGTCATACGGGAGTAGTACAGCTGCCTGTTTTATCGGCCAGAGAGGAAGGCAGAAGGAGAGGAAGCCATTGTGTTTGTGGCCCTTCGCTCTCAGTGCGGGTGAGAGGGTTCATTAAAAGCAATGCTTTACCATGGGCCACTATAATCGCCATTATCATGACTGTCATTACCCTCCTATACCCATTAATTCTGGCTTGTTAGCGGCTACGGGGCTGAATGGCTTGTCATGTTCACCCGGGTCCCTCCTCAATCACCCCCCATACCCTGGCAGACGGGCCTTGATGAGATTCTCCGATCAATATGGCACCAGGGGCTTGGCTTAGACGGCTGAGATCCCTTCCCTCCTCCTGATACCTTTCCCAAGCCCTTAGCGTTCCTGTCACCAGGGCGCACTGGAGTGATTGGTGCCCCCCCGCCAGGCTCCTCCACCCCACCCCCTACCCCCCCTCGCCGTGGAACGGGCTCCAGGCCCAAACACACGGGGCTATTACTTCCAGTTAATGGTGATCGATACTCACATGGACCAGCTCCGAGAACTCGTTTACCAAGCCGTTCAGTTCCAGAAGGTCCTGAGTACATAACCAAAGACAGAAATGGGGTTAGAGGGGTGGGGAGATCATTAAAAACTATCCCACTGCATTCAAAGCAAAAACCTAACATAAAAAATAACTGAAAAATTGGTGATAAGTGGGTAACATGTACTATAAAATTATAATCGCTTTTCATCCCAGATAATTTAGTCAGGACACGACTGGCTCCTATCAGTCCAATTTGACAGAGAGACACCCTGATTCAAGGGAAAGCCACACACACACCAACAGAGCCCAACACACACCGACAGAGGCTCGCCCTTATCCATCATGCTCATCCATCACGTTCACCTCTGTGGAGGACGGGGCACTCAGGTAGTTTACCTCCTCCAGCGTCTCCCAGGACTCTGCGGCGCTCATGTCTTGGGGGATCTCAGGTAGGGGTATCTGGGTCTGGATCAGGCCGCACTCTTCGCCCTCCCCTCCGCCAGAGACACTGTCTGAGAGGATGAGAGAGAAACGCTACGGCTAGGTCATCAGCGCCAGGATCGCTCACCATCAGGGGGACAAGGGGACAGCGGAAAGGGCTGTTCTGAAGGCGGGGGATGACGGGTACCTGGGGTGGTAACAGAGTGGGAGAGTGTTGAAGGCTCCAATGAGGAGCCCTTGGGGGCAGTCTGGGGGGGGCCCAGGGATCCAGCAGACTCGGCGTGGAGCCTCAGGAAATCCCGGGCAGCGGCCGATGCCCGCTCTTTAACAGGGTGGACCAGGTTCTCCAGGGCCTCGGCATCCTCAACCCGGACACGCCCACACAGCTTTTCCATCTCCCGCATGTTTGCCCTCAGCTGCTGCAGATGGGGGGACATTCACACACTTCAGAGAACAGCCTCACTTTATATCCTGTATACTTCAGGAACAGAGGTCTTCCAAAACTCTGAAATGTCTGTAACATTTACGTGAGGTTAAGATCAATTTCAATCATGTTAATCCTTTATTGACCAGAATTGTTATTGACACAAATGTCACCTAGTTTTTAAAAACACAACTCTTGTTTTGAAGCTGTAAACCTTAATTAAAATAAACCAACATGAAACCAGGGATGAAACCAACCAGGATCTGCTATCGTAGGTACCATAAGTGCATGTGTGTTTGTATTTTGACAGATCACCATCCATATTGCACTTTTGAAAGCTAAAAAATGAAACAATGTAAAATGTCAAACAAAAATAATATAAAGAAAGGAATATGACAGACGTGCTATACAGGTTTAATTATGAAGCAAGTGGAGAATTGTTTCTGCACACTCCTGAGACACACAGCATTACAGAGGGAACTTAAAAAGGAGCAGAGGTCGACTAATGACCAAGTGGCTTCTTCACTTAAACTGTGAATGAAAAAACACATCCGTTACTGTGCCACACAAAGCATTAAAAATGCATGTTGTGGGGCCTTTGGGTGGTGCATTGAGTAAAGGCACGTGTCCGGGGTGAAGGTCTGTGTCCCACGGCAGGGACCTCTAGTCCCAGCCTCATGCCAGATTACTGGCTACTGCTGGAGGTCTGTGCTAGCAAGTCTATAACCGGATGACATGAGCAGAACATTTAAACTCCCCTTTGAATCCAATGTAAAACCTTACAGCTTTTATGATTTGTCTTCTTCCCCACTATAAACTGAAGGGAAAGTACATGTACTGAGTTTCTCTGTGCATTTGTCATTTTAGTTTTACTCAAGATTGAAACAATTAAGCAAAGGAAAGAAATTCTCAAAGGACACTCTTATCATCTAGGATAGTCCTCCCACTTTGGGATTCAGAGATTCAAAGGTGGGCAACAGTCAGTAAGCGAAGAGCTGAATAGAAACTGTGGTGCCCAAAGAGGCCTATATTTGCAGTATATATTTTTCCTACGTGTTTTTGGTGTGGTACAGTGCTGTGGAAAAGAATTTCCCCCCTGGGGGATAATAAAGTCTAACTAACTATCAAAACACACAGCTTGTGGCGCCTGAAATTCTTCAGAGTAAGCCCACGTGAAACACACTGACTAAGCATCAGGCTGCAAGTTGACACAATTTAGTTTCAACATGTGAATTAGTGCACTATACCAAAATTGGCCATATGTCTACTTATATGATGTTTAAAAGGCACCCTCCGGTCAAATAGTTCTCCCTAGAAACTGATCTCTGGTCAATAACATGCGACATAAACATCTAGCATCTTGTGATGCAGTTTTGTGGTTATGTTCGCAGGTTTTATTTCTTGTTGAATTTCACATAGTATATTGATTGGATAATTTAAAATGCTCATTTTAGAATTAAAGTGTGTAGCTAGCTTTCAAGTGTCATACATCTTGCTCCATAACAGTCCTGGCCAGTCTGAACAGCAATCTTGCAAACACGTAGGTACAGTTACCTGAACTAGTTAGCTGCATACTGCTGTACTAATGCTTCACAGAAGCAAGCTGCTGCAGCCAACCTGCTTAGGAAACAGACGGAAAAAAGTTTGTTCTATCAGCCCTCTCTCCTCCCCTCTCTTTTGACTCAGGCAACTGGTCAGGAAATGTGGCAGGGCCCAAGACCATCTCTGGGCCAGCTCAGGACTGCTTCAATCATTGAACAAATTAGACTGAATTTACCCTTTCTTCCACAGGAGGTGCTATTTTCCATATTTGCCAAACTTACATGCTGCACCTTCAAAGTTGTGCGCATTCTTCAATACTTCACTTACAGAACACTCACTCTCCCTTATTTGATATTACTTCGTGAAATCATTTGCATGTGGCTAAGCAGATGTCTTACTTACTGAATCTTGCCAAAGAAAAGGGATGTTGAATTGCAAGTCCAGCTACACTTCACTGCTGTTCTGTGACACACATTACTGAATTACTCCTTCTGTTCACAGACATGAGGACCATAATGCATTGTGCGCACATTCACACATTTATAATGCCATGCAGATGGGCTAGCAGCCGGCATAAAATAAACCAATACAGACAGCACTCCTATCACTAAAGATGCCGCTGAAGCTAATGTATGTAAGCAGGGCCATGCTAAGGTCTGGAGCAGAGAGATCCCTTGCTGATGGCCCCCTTGGCTGAGACCATATGTGTGACTGCTTGTCTGACGCAGAAGGGGAGCACTGTTCCGGAGGGCTGGCCCTGTGGGCTCCCCCTCGTTAAAGACACCGTCGGGTCCCTTGTGTTCCACTTCTGGGCAACAGAGGGATTAGAAATAACTGAATCAACCTAAGGCTGTATGTATAGGGATAGGAGGCAACAGGGAGGTGGTGGGGTTGGGGGTGGGTCAGAGGTTAAGGGCCTGCTAACAGAAGGGTCCCGCTGCCACATCCTAATTACAGTCCCTGAATAAACATGCAGGGGAACCCAATTACACTTGTAAAGACTGGATTAGTGCTGAGCCACTGCAGTAAAGGGGTAGACACGTGCTTATCAACACACTAATATCCTGTCCACACGCACATGCTCGCTCACACACACACACACACACATACACACATGCATGTGCAGACACACACATGCACTCACATACACATAAACACGCACATACAGATTTTATTTGTCTGTCGCAAATGGTAGTTCATGTGCACATAGTGCAGCAGGTCATTGTGCACATGTTTTGAACATACTTATATACCTCACCTTAAACATACAGTTTAGGTGAAAGCCCTGCTCGGGGTCAGGGAGGTTTCAGAAGCTACTGTGGTAACTTTTCAACATGTCATTCTACCAGTCAAACCTCAAATCCACAATAATGCACAACACACTGACGCTTGAGCAGTCCGTGAGAATGGGCTGAAGAAAATTATCTAATCTTTGTCGACAACAGGGTTTTTCTGCAAGCTTAAATGCATCATCTTAAATCCTCCAGCTCTGACCTTAATGTTGCAAATTTGAGCTTTGCTGGGGCTGGAGGTGTAGGACATTCAAAACCACAAAAACAAAAAAAGAAATGTAAACACAAAGATGAAAAAACAAGCCATGCCCTACTCTTTAGCCGTTAAAAGAAGGTGGGTGGGGGAGGTTTTTTTTTCATTTTCGTGTCTGCTGTTTGAAGGCAGGGGCAGGTGGTTTGGCAGGGTCTGAGGAAGAGATGGCTCACAGCTCTCTGCTCACGTCAGTCTGTGGGAGACAGACACACAGCGGCGGGGGGTGGGGAGTGGGCTTCTGAAGCAGCGGGACACAAAACCCGAGAGGGGACGTCTGGCTGCAGACGTTATTCATCGTCACCCCGAGAGAGGTGGGCAGCCGGCACCCTGAAAATAACCCAGGATCCTCCTGCAGACCAGCTAATGTCAAGCACCAACCGTCTCACAAGAAAGAAAAAAAAACATACGCACAACAGCAGCGCAGCAAACAGGGCCAATGGTGATTCTAGCCCGCCCACCAGGATGTGGCTGTGTGTCCCTTTGGAGCGTGGCTGAGCATCACCAGGGGAACCAAGCGCTGGCTGCACTGCCCTGAGGCCAGACACACAGCGGCACATAGTATTGAACACATGTCAGTGCTCTCATTCCACTTAAGCCCTTAATTGTCCAATTGAATGAATTGCATTTTATTGGATATGTTTTTAACCCCTTTCTCTGTTGTTGAAACTGTTCTCTGAAGAGATTCATAACATCCACAGGGTATCATGGCTTTCCAGGGTGGCTCGTCCAGAGAAAGTACTGGTTCAGTAATACGCTCCATGACAGGAGAATCTAATCCTGACTCTGGCAGGTGCAAGTTGAGGCCAGGAGACAAGTGGGAGGACATTCTGTCAAATTAAGCCTGTATCTGCCTGAAATGGAGAGTGTTAGCGGTCCAGGGTTTCTCCAATCTCATTGTGCATTACTGATTCCTTTGGGCTACCAAGCACAATAGAATGGCTGTACAGAAAGAGAGGCTGAATGCGGTGAAACCCAGGGATCAGGGCTAAAGTAGTACTAAGGAATGTATGCAGCACAAATGCAATGACAAGTAGTCTTTGCCCCCAGTACCCACTTCCTGATCAACACCCAAGTATAGCCATTCTTCCTCAAGGCACCATAACCCCAGAGGATGCTGGGTGACATGGCGGGCAGAGCTGTGACTGTGTGTGTGTGTGTGTGTGTGTGTGTGTGTGTGTGCATTTGGGGGATCAATAGTACCAAATGGGGGACAGGATCAGAGTCAGGTAATTAAAGTGTACAGGAGATTAAAGCTGGTGCAGGCTTTGTGATCCTGCATGGGCTCTTGATGTGTGGGCCAAAGTCAGGGCATGTCATTGGCTTTGAGGAGTTAATTACACAGACGTTATCTTCAGCTGCTTTTTAATTGGCCCGGTCTGGAGATGCGCTCAGCCTCTGATGTCCCCTTTCTTTCAGGGCGGGTGACACTGGGAAAACTGCGGGGGATTGTTTGTGAAACAGGCAACCTTTAGGCCCTACACCTCCATGTTACCTACAATGTACCTACAGTGAGTTACAGCCCTGAATGGCCGCTGGCTCACAGGACAGTCTCACACGAGGACAGAAACTTCAGCAGCACCCGCCCGACTATTTACTGTTTATACATACACTAATTCTCGCAGATAGTTTTCAGTTTTAAGGGAAAAATCTACTTTTTGCCTAATCAAAACCTATCCAAACCTATCAAATTCTGTCATATGGTTTTGGTTAATCACATGTTATGCTTGAAAGGGCCAGGGATCTGTATTTTCAAATTTTAAAAGCTTATGAAGAATTGGAGTCTTTCAACAACCGCAGAGCACAAGACCAACACACACACACTGAGAATGGCGGTCTTTCATAACCCTGAAAGTGATGTCAAAACACACCAAGATGAAGACTTTGAATTCTTAATTTGCTAGAATCATAACTTACATAATACTACATGTGCACAGTTCTTTGTGGCATTTTAATCACAAGCCAACCGCCGATCCAAAATGGGGAAAAAAGGGGACAAATACCCCACAAGCTTAAAAAAGTAAATGTAACTCTCAACTTTTTGGAGTGCTTTACCTGGGCTGTTCAGATCTTCTTTCCCAACTTCATTTTTGAATTTTCCCCTCTTATCATTGAAGAAAGGAGGTGGGAGGGCTGATTCAGAGTGTGAATTAGACAGACATTGAAATTCAGCCCTGTGGTGTCATTTCACAACACTGTCATTCAAAGAATCGGCCTACGTAGGACGATATCGAGCAGATAATCACTCATCATCATGTGATGCATACATTCATACTGCTTATAAATATTGTGGTTGTCTATGAATCTATTTTTCATTGTTTAATCAGATTTGTCACCTCCACCCCCCCACCCCACACCAGGTACAATGATGTTTTCATTCCCCGGTACAGAGGGCCTCCTTTCATACTTCTCTTTGCAAAAGCTATTGCAGGAATTAACAGCGTATCTTGTAGTGAAAGGTAAACATTGCGGAAAAGGCAGGTGCACAGCAAATGATTAAGAAAAGTGCTTTCTTCAGAGCCTGCAAGCAGTGCACCTTTTTTGTTTACAAATATGGCAGATCGAACTGAAAATAAACACCACCAGACCAGAATAGTAGGCCTTGAGGGAAAAAAAAATCCAATGTGGCTGTTCTTACATAAAATAGATATCAAAACCAATCTCAAAGAAATACATGCTATCAACCTCCAACTACCTGTCTCAAAATGGAGTTTTGGGAGGGTGTTGTTCAGGTTGAGGTAAACATCATTTCAAAATATCTAGGCAGACACACAGACAGGAAAGACTGTCCACAGGCAATGAACCAGTGCATTTATATACAGCAGAAGAGCCTTAAAAAGAACCCAGCCAGAGATAAACATGTCAGCACTGATAGAAATGAAGGAGGCAGGCCCACATCCTGTGAAATGACACTTGACAAACTCACAGTCTACTGCATACTACAACTCAAGAGATTAAGTCCTCTCTTAAGGTCTTAAAACAAACACAACTTCCAGATCCTTCTTGCCCAGAAGAACAAACACTTACACACACACTGGCACTTTGCCTTTTTTAATCACTGCCTTTTGAGGTACTCTCCCAGTCACTTTCTTGCACTCTGTAATATTCACTTTCTCTCTCTCTCTTGCTCTCTTTCTTCAGCTTTTACTTTCTCTCACCCTCCGTCTCTTCAGCTTTCACTTTCTCTCACTCTCCACATTCACCCTCCCTCTCTTCAGCACTGACTGTCTCTCTGCCTCCCTCTCGCTCTCCATAGCTCAGGTCTCCAGAGTGACACGTCAGTTAAGACAATGCCTGCTATGTCCTGCTGCACTGCCATTCATCCTCGGCTCCTCGTTGTTTACACGGACACAGGCGCACGCTAAGTGTTGCAAACATGAGAAAGCACTCTGTCCCCCCGTGGGATGGAACGGTGGGGAGGGGCACTGTGGAAGTTCGGGGATAGGGATCAGAGGGGCCATCACACCCCCCCACTCCCCAACCCAGCCTCTCCTGTTTACAGAGAACAGTCTATCTAAAACCACCGTAATGGTACAGTACAAGCTCCTGTTCTATAAAAACGCGATACCGTGAAGCACTATAAGCACATTAACACCTGAACCCATAAAGAACATAATGCAAGAGGTATACAGTCGACATTTTAGTTTAAAAGCATTTGTCTTTCTAATTGTCTCTTTATTCTAAAGGAGGTTAGCCGGGACATTTATGACATTAAAGGAGTGTAGAAAATTCTATTTATATGACCTGTCCTTTTCTGTTAGTGCCAGGAAAAAGCAAATGTATTTAAACAATAAACAATGAAGAAACTAATTAGTTAATTCAAAAATTGAAGCCTATTCTGTCTACTCAAACTCGGATTTATCCAGACTGAATCTTATAAACACACAAACATATGCGCACAGTCTATATATACATATATGCAATTTCATTAAAAAATTTGAAAAACACTCCTAAAAGTCAAAAATACACAATATCTGAATGCATGTACTGATACTATTGAGGACAACAGAGGAGAAAATTAACAGAGTTTGATATAATAATGGACACAATCAGACACAATCAGAATCAATCAGTTAAAAAAAAGCAAAAGATAACAGGTCACTGAAAAAGACATGTATTTGTCACATGGCCAATAGAGGAAAAGAAAATAATGAGATGTTCTAATGAGATCCTGATTATGGCTAGGTTGATTACTTGGTTAAATTAAACTAAGGATTATAGCTGCAAATTGTGTGCAACCTATTCAAACTACATTAGGTGACAGGTGATGTAATGAGTAATGTAATGATTCCACTTTCTATGGCCTCCCCCAAAACACCGTTTCTAAATATCACTGAACGTTGATGGAAAGTCATGGAACACAGAGTAGATTTTCACCTTCCAATACCCTGCTAAAAACAGTTCAAAATTTGTATAACAGCATTCCATGGAGGACTAAAGCTAAAGGCAGTCCAACTCCTTATTAGTTCATAAATATTCATATATTGTTTGGTGTTTCCATCATTTTCTGTACCCCAAGTATTTTTTAGTTTAATAATCCATCGGAGAGATATGAAACATTTGCACAGAAATACAGGAATAAAATATGCGCAACAAAGCAAATACATGCATACAAAGCAAAATGAAAACCATTTGCCTTTTGCTAATAATTTTCTATAACACTATCATAATATAGATCAACAGAATTAAACGTGACAGTAAAGGATTTCTAACTGTACAAGTAAATTAAAATAGCTTCTATTAGGTAGAGAGTAGGAAACACAAATGAAAAGACAACCACATAAACCATAAGGAACGCATGGCTTCTAGGGGGGCCTATCATTTTTTATACTCATTTATTTCCCAAAGCTTACTTTATTTATTGCACACGCATAAATACTCTATCTGTGCAACATTGGCGCATGCAGTTGCTGCTAGGGATGTAACCCATTAGAGTTAACACTGACACAATGTGCACCAGTGAATGATTCCTGGCTCCCATGAGTTACGTTCACATTGTAGCAATAACTCAAGTATCTATGAATTTTAAACTAGCTCACAGAGATACTTTCAGTCAGTTGCCAGAACTTTTGTAGTGAAACCCTGAAGGAATGTGCGAGGGCAATGGAGAAACCACATAAAGAGGAAATTCAGCTTGAGACGGAGAAAGAGTATTTGATAGAGTGAGAGAGATAGAGGGAGAACAAATGGGACAGCCAGGCCAAGAGGACTGGCTGTTCATTGTCGCACGCTCCCTCCTTGCCCTTGGACAAGACTGTCCTGGTATCTTAGAAGCTCTGACATCACAGCCTGTCAGTAACACGTCGGGGGGGGAGTGTTCTCTTCCAGCCCACATTCCTGTGACTCAGTATGTGGTGTGGAATTTCAGGAACACTGAAAGCGCGTGACAGCTCCGCCCTCCCTGATGACCTCACAGAGGAGCGGTCCCTGATCATCCCTACCGCCAAACCTCTCATTAGCCTGAGCAGGAAGCGGCTGCTGAGAGGGTGTACACAGCTGAAATTATTAGGGATGGAAATTCATAAAGGGCCGAGTCTAGGAAAGGCACCGCTATAATCGATGTTCAGCCTGCTAATATGGATGTCTTGTGTTTGTCAGATCGGCTAAAGCAACAGCATAGCCTCAGGGCTACAGATCTCCAGGGTGGGGGGTGAGGGGGGAGGAGATACTGCAAGCTGAACGCACTGAGCTGGGGGGAGGCAAAGGCAGCAAAAGGACTGCACTTCCTACCAGCAAAAACACTAACTATCCTCAAGAATTTATGAAACTCCTGATGTTTTCTATTGCAGATCTGTAACTGAAAATTGCCTGCAGTAAAAAAAAAAATGGATTTAAGCACATTTCAAACAAGGATGCCCTTCCTGGTGACTGGTGGGCTACAGCTGGGGCCTTGTTTCACTCCAAACCGTGGGATTAGAGTACCTGGATTAGATCACTTTTCCCACTCCCCTTGAAAGAAAATACAAGCATGGCACATTTTGCAGAGGAAAAATTAACTCCTTCCCTTCACAGTCAAAGAGAGAGGCTTCAGCACAAAGAGTCACCTGAAGCACTTTGAATGGCTGTATGCAAGAGAGCATACAAAAGGTAATGGTACTGTGAGTGTGTTCTGGTCTTTAATGTTGGAGTAAGAGCAAAAAGAGTACAATGTTCATTCGTAAAAACACCCACTGAACTGAAGTGTGAGCTTTCACAGAAACACGCTCTCCACTATAGTCATCTCGAATAGGAACAGAGAAATCATGTTCTCTCATTCACCCCCCTCAAACAATGGGGCTGCACATCACAAATTAATTATATTATGCAAATCGGCGGTTTCGGCCATTCATTCAGTGGTGGATAATTGCATGCCTGTTGATTAAAAAACTGGATAGCTGTGTGGGGTGCCCACTTGAGTAAACTGCTGTGTCTTTGAGAAAAAGCCCTCGATCAATCACTCAATGATGACCCTGATGTGGCAGTCCTCTATTCCACTGAAGCGAAACTCCTTTGTTCATTTATCATCTCCTATCCTCTTTTAGGAGCAGCTATTAACCTTGGACACTTCATGTAAAATTAAGAACCTTGTAAACAAATATATCTTGTGGCACTTTTCGAAAGATGATCACAAAGCCATAGGCTGAGCCTTTGTTTAATGCCAAATTTAAAACATATGAGTCCAGACCACTGCATTATCCAAAACCAAAAAACTTTAGAGGCATTTTTAAATAAAATGAATTAGCACGGCATATGAGTTACTGTTACCAGCTGCCTCTGCTGCTTAGTCTAACTAGTTTCACCAATGCTAACATGGTTCACCTAGGGATGAGGGATAAGGTGAAAAATACAAAACCAGCCACAGTAAAGGGAGCTTCTGCACTGGTAAGTGGTATTCACAGTGGACAAGAGTGAGAATGAGAAAAAATTCCACCAAAAGGCAAGCAGAAATACAAAATTATTTGTTACTCATAAAAACAAAGGTTATGGACCAGACAGTAAAAAGTTTGGAGCAACAACAAGAAAAAGACATGAACAGGAAAAACAAATGTGATGAATGCTGCATCCTTTCAAAAAATACAAACTAAAAGAAAATAAAAAGGACACACGGCTTAAAAGCCAAAAACAGACACCCACAAGACAGGCTACAAATCAGCTGTCTGACTGAGATGTCCATAAAAGCCTGTATGCATACAAATGCAGTGCTACCGGCTAATGTCTGAGTACTGGCAGCGCATTGCTTCTTCCTCTGGTGGGTACCTACACAGCATGCTGCAACAGGTCACAAATTTTGTTTGTTTCTAAAAAAACAATACAAGGCCAAAAGTGGGGCTTAAATAACTAAAGAACAAAAAATATAATCTAAAACTGCTTATGTTATAGAGTGGATTACAGGATCATAGCACGTTGTACCCCGGTATCTCATACCAAAACGCTTTAGGCTATGCAGAGCTGGTCCAAGTTGCTTCTGGAAACTGAGGTAGAGTGACAGTAGAGGGCACCCTTCCCTCTGGAAAATACAGTGGCTGTGTTTGGTGATGGGGACACTGTGATTTGGGAGGATCTATGCTTCAGAAGGAGATAAACGGAGGGACCACTGTGATCATTACAGATCCAATGGTACTTATCAAGAGGACAAGGGGCTATATTATATCGATCTTACTGCATGGTTTATGGTGCATAACTCAAGCTCATTTACGACATGTTCAAATTTTTGGTTACAGTGAAGCAAGATGGGAAACAACTAATGCTTAATTGTCAAAATGGGTTGGACTAAGTGGTTTATTTTAATATAATTTTCACATGAATTGTGTCAACTTATGTTAAAGATGTTCATCTTAAATTCATTGGCAAAATATGTTTTGTGTGCAGTGACAGCTTTGTCAAAGTCCCAAAGGTTTTATTATCATGTAAGCAGTAACAAAGCTCCAAGTGTGCCGCTGTCATTCTCTCATAAATGAATATGCCATTTGCTATTCAAGGTATCAGCAATTAATGTCTATGGTGCCTTGAATGTATAGGTCACAGGGCATCACAAAGTTAAGGTGATGACTCTTGAGTTTTTGAACAAGGTTTTCTATTGAAGAGGAAGTACAGAAAGCAAAGAACATGGGTAAAAATATACTAATTGAAATTTAAGTTTAAGTTTGCTTCCTTATTTGTGATTACACTCTAGAAAATCTGAACCGAAAAAAAAACATGATGGCAAAAAAAGAACTACACAAGTGATCGAGAATAAAAAAGACTGGTAAAAGAATTTAGCTAGGTCCCTGCCAAAATTGTTTGTAAGAAGCCAGAGATAGCGGTCCACTATTAAGGAGAGAGTGTTAGAAATCTCAGGAAAAAAAATCAATGGCCTAACAAGATTCTACTTATTGCTGGTATGATTATTAGTTAAACTGTTCAACTACACAGCAAGTCTACCCTAATTCAAAATAAGGTAACACTAAGGCAAATTATGAATCCAATTAATACATGACCAAAATCCTTAAAATTGCTTTATTTTTGTATTTGCTTTAATTTTTTTGACATCAGTTTTGTCAAAGACAGCACATACAAAACTCCTGCAGCAATATTGGAAAGATGCTAATTGGATCAATATTATGACACGCACCTGTAACTTGCTAGCTTTATTATCTCCAAATATATGCAATTTCACTGCGAAAACCAATTAATAATCTTTCACAAATGGCACATGAAGGCAATGAAGGTTTGTGACAGTTTGTATGTAACAGAGTGTGTATAAGCTACACACCTAAGTAGGCGCAAATTCTTTATAGCGCATTTAAAACAACTATGAAATTAAGACTTGCAATTTGGTTTTGGCTGGCATTAACTTAATAGCTATGCTGAATCAAAACAGCAATATGTCAGCAATGTGCCTGATCACTTGTCTTTGCATCTTATCTTTCCCATGCAGAGGAATGCCTGTGAGAAGCACTCTACAGCATTGGAGTCAGGATTCAGTCATGGAGGGTTCTTGGTGTGTTTCAATCCCTTTTTGATTCATTTTTAAATAATTTACTTGCAAAATAGTCCACAGGCCTGGTGGAAGGAAGCCAAACAACATGCAGACACTGCGGCCCTCCAGGTCTGTAGTTTGACACCCCTGCTCTGCAGAGAGCAGTGGGAAACCACTTGGGTGACCAAGCAAACACACATATGTAGTATGGCAGACTGCCAAAAAGCAAGCTATAGCAGTACGTATTATTTGGGCGGAGGGACGCAGAGGTTTTTTTGTCTGTGTTGAAAGAAACAGAGGAAAGCTGTATACCTGTACAGTGCGACTGGCATTAATGTGCTCCTGGTGAAGCTTCTCCCACTGCTGGCAGCGCTGGTACTGCAACACATAGAAATACATTTCAGTTATAGCCAGTCAATGACTTGACCAGCACTTAGTTACAGCTTGTCCACACCTTACTGGGGGGAAAGACCTGACCCAAACATTATCTGATATATTCACCCAGTTTTATTATTCAATTTTTAAAATCTTGTAAATTTTAACAGACCTTAAACACACTACATTTTTTTCAGTTAAGATTTTGCTTCTCTGGTGATAATTTCATAAAATGTTCTTGTGTAGAGCCCTGCAAATATTTGCAGCCATTTCAAGCCATGACTGCTGTTCACCATGCAAAGCCACATATGGACCAACCCAAAAGCAAAGACACACTTTACGGCTGGGGACTGTGAGGGGGCTGAATTATCAGACCACTCATGAAAAAATATCACTTCATATCAGTCAAATGAAACTATACCTATTACATGCACCACCCTAAATACAGTGTGAATGCAATCATTAAGACATATCTTACTTACATTTGATTTCTATAATTGATAAAATATATCAATAAGTAAAAAATAAAATCAGGCTACATTTGCATTGGGTCTGAGAATCTTTTTCTTTTTTGTTTATTCAATTCAGTTCAATCCAATTCAATTTTACTCGTATAGCACGTTTACAACAAGTTGTCACAAAGCAGCTTTACAATTGATCCCTGGCCTGAAATCCCCTCACAGCGAGCCAAGGCAACAGTGGCAAGGAAAAACTCGCTGACTAACAGGAAGAAACCTTGAGCAGAACCCGGCTGCTTTATATAAATGTTTATCAAGTAGTTCATGGGCTAGCTTTATGTGCCACTGATCCAATGATTTAATTGTATATCACTATTCTGGTGCAATAATGAACAAACTGACGTCTATCTGAAAGTGCCCGTCTTACAGACAACACTTCTCTGTACCCTGTCATTAGATGCTGAAGTCTACACTGCTGCCAGCTGGTTTGTTTGAGGACTCAGGCCTGCTCTAAGGTGGAGGTGCTGGCAAAGCCCCACAGTGCCCTTTCTTCCACCCCACTGGCAGAGACAGGTGCTGGCCTCACTTCCCCAGCCCATACCCCTAATCCTCCACCTGGCCTCACGAGGGGAGGAGGGAGGCGAACCATTGGCTATCCCAGGGTAGACATAAGGCCAGTTCTGGCAGAGTGGCAGTTTGCCTGGGTGACTTAAATCATACTACAGCTAGATTCCCGTTTGAAAATAAGACTATGTGTGCTATATGTCTGCATCAGCCATTGAATGGACCATCATTTCAAACACTGACGTAGGGATTTTTCCTTCTTGTAAGTAAGACTTGTAGTTCCAAAGTTTAAGTTAAAAGCAATCTGATAACAAAGCAAAAAAGTAATATGTGTTTACAGTATGAAACATACTGGGTAAAAGAAAGGCAGATCAATTACAAAAATGGTGTGGTGTAGGTACAAGCATTATACACCAAACCTGACATAAAATGCTGACATAAAATGCAGACTCTTGTTCCTGATTGGTTAACAAGGAGACAAATGGGCATTATTGTAGATCAATGGTTTGAGGCTTCAACGAGTCTCTTCCTTCCCTCACGGGAAAAGACAGATATTACACCTCATACAGTATCCCAATCACTCAAATATACACAAATCCAGTCTTGGGTTCACACCCCTGTGTCTCACAGTCTCAGGAACAAAAGGTGTGGTGTAGAAAGCAAACAGATGATCATTCAGGAATAGGAATGCTAATCAACTCCCTTTGATTTTTGATCATACATTGCTTGATTGTATTAGGTGACCATCCAAGAACATTGAGCAGGCATTGAATTTTCCCTTATACTGATGAAGATATAATGAAAGAGTTATTATTTTGTCCAGCAGGACTCCACCCATGAAAAAGACCTTGAGACATTTGTGTGACTGATGACAACTGAGGATTGACTATTTGACAGAAGTTTGTCAACCACAATTGTTATTGGTGGAGACTGATACCATGACTGCTAATATACAGAATGGAATCACTACAACATCACCACCAATAGGAATTAAGATGCAGTTTCAATTGGGTTTATACACCACTGTATCTATAAAATTCAACTAATAAAACAAAAAGGTATGGAAATGCATCAATAGGAGGGATGTATTTCACTGTATGCATAGGGGGCATTGTACAGATATTCATTTCAAAAAAGCACAAGTAAAGAAAAATAATAAAGAAGTCGGCAGATGACTTGAAAATTTTATGTGCACAGAAGCACCTCACAGAAACTGTGTAAAGCACACATGATATTTATTTGAACTATATGATGTAAAAGACAGAAAGGCTAGGTATGTGTTACTTTTCACATTCCAGCTAAAGTCTGTTTCCTTTACAAATATTCAACTAGCTAACTAGATAATTAGCCATCATAATTGGACCAGGGAGTCCTAGCTAGCAAACTAGCTACGTGACCTTGCTCACAACTAGCTAAAATTATGTTAATAAGATAGGAAACCATAAGTGCCTCTACCTGGCTGATTTAGTCCAGTCCATCGTAAATACCGATGCATATTCCCCGGGGATAAATATATATATAATAAACATGTAAAATATCCATTCAACTTCCGATGCTGCCTTCCCTCAGTCTAGCATTAATACATAATATATATATGTTATTTTTACAACGTATTGGGAGGTATGTCCCTGCCCACAGCCAAAATGCATGCTGTCTGTTCATTATCACTGACCATGTTTGAAACCAGCAGCGACGGACAGGCTACTTTTTCAGGCTTTTGGTAAAAGCGACTTACTGTTTTTATATTGCCGATTATGCTAGTATAGTAATACTTTGGCAATAGGGCTAAGGGCTGCCCTGTTTTCCTTTCATGACAGTATTTAACATTTTGAATTTGCTTCATTTCTCTCCTTTCTGTATCATTATTTGAAATTATACTTTGTAAATATAACCCTGCTTCTGGATTTATTTTGTGTTTGGTTGACTAGTTATCGATATCTCAGAAGTTCTATGTATGCTGTATTTCTTGTGCATTACCATACGTTTCATGTGTCAGTGTGAATTTATTTTAGATGTTTGCGTGTCACCTCAGGTTGTTCTAACTGTGAGACACTATATATATATATATATAAACTACATACACTAATGCAGGAGCTCCATTCCTTACCTTCTCAATGTTGACCTGGTGCTTGTGCAACCTCTCCAGGTCAGTGGGAATGGCCACTTTGATGAACTTCTGGATTGGAGGCTCCAGGCGCCTCAGAGGTAGCGTTGCAGCGGCATCAGCCATGCTAAGCCAGTCACCACTAGGTCTGTGGCCTGAACGGTAGAGCTCCAAGTCCTCACATTCAGACAACAGACTACACCAACACACCCAGGAGTCACACTCTGTCCTGTTATTATGGGCGACGGAGGCAAACACCAGCCTGACCTGAAACTGAAGAGAAGCGGAATTTGCTCATGATTAAAAGAAGTCATTTTGGGGCAAAATGAGTCAGTCAATTACAAGGGAAACTTTGGTGTACCTGGATTTTAATGTATTTTTCCATCGGATATATTCTAATAATTAAGTAGATTTTATAGCTGTGGCAAACTCTGATTTATGATTGCCTGTATAAAATTACAGTGAACAAGTTATAGGTTGGCAACTTAGCTATGCGTTCCAATGGTACATTCAACATACACTTCTGGTGGGAAAACCAACACCTGTATTCCTATTGTAAATCATGAGGACAGAATTATCCCAGATAACCTTAGGTAGCAAATTTTGAGTTTCTCAAATAGTTATAACCTAGCTTGACCAACAAATATTAAACCATCTATACATATATTCAACCACCTTGAACAAAAACTTCCGATTGAATTGGTGCGATTGTGAAAGTGAAAGTGGCCATTCAGCTATGTCGCTAAATTGTCCAGCCACAGACGTAACAGCTGGCTGCCACACACCAGTGCTAGCTGGTAGGTAACTTTATCTTCAGTTTATGCACATCACCCTTTAACAGGGATTTTTGTGGAAAAACCTGTAATAGCTTTGAGACACTGCTTCAAAGAAATATGCACCTCGCATTTATTTGACCTTTTATAAAACCTGATAATAAAAGGTACGTTATTAATCTAACTTCATTAAGTTAATTAGCCATGGATCAACATAAGCTAGCTAGGTGAAAACCTTGGTGGAAAATATCAACTAAGCCAGTTACCGTCGAACCACTTCACAAGCTTTACCTCTTTAACTTCTTTGGATAGTTAGCAAGCCACACAAAAACACATTTACAGGGCTGCTTGTTATTCTAACAGGCTAATTAATGTCAGCTACTTCCAACTTATAGTAGCATATATTTGAAGTATTTTGTTGCCATTATGATTGTCACTACCTCACTTACCGTTGAGTGGATCTTCAACACCAGACACCGTTCATTAGCTATTTACTTTAGCGAAATTACACGCATAAAATCATCAGTTTCCAAGCTGTAACTTTCTGTTGGTAAACAAGGTTCACTATCTCTTCCTTGTGTGCCAAGTTATTCCTTCCGACCTAAAAGAGAAACCGTAACAGAGATTCCGGACCAACGACGGAACTGTAGGAATGGTAGACGGTTAACTCAATTGGGGCGCCCTATTTTAAATGATTAACGATGATTGCATTTACTAAAAATACAATCAGAGTAGATAGGAACATTTTCAAAACGAAACGATTTTTGTGTGTTGTGTTTTGGATAGTTAATTTCCCTTATTCTACAAGCAAAGTTTATCAGCCAAAGAGAATCAAATGGTGAGGTTGTCTTTTATCACAACAAGCAAAACAAATTATTTTTTTGTTCTATGTCATTTACTTTTAAGTCACACACTGCATGTAATATCTTAACTGACCAGGGGCAATACGTTTCTTTTACAGTACTCATAAGTTTATTTTAAGCCATTGCATGGCCCAAGTAGTGTACGAATAATGGTCACATTTGATTATATAGACCACTGGTGCAAGAGATTTGCAAAAGCCAAAAATAAAACAATGCAACCCTGTAATTGTTGCTGTGCTTGCAGTTTTATTGATAGAAATAATTACTTACGTATTGGGCATTTCTGACCTTCATCAGACTCTTCAAACACTCCAGATGAAGAGAAGAAGGACCAATCTAACGAAGGACTGAGATGTCTGAAATTGAAGTCATTATATGAATCAATAAAGTTGGAAGCACAGAAAGAGGCACCATGCCGAAGTAGAACAACCGTTGAGGTACAACAGTACAGTGGAAGGTACACATATCAGGCAGGTTTATACTACAAGCCCATGATAGAAGCTGGAGCCTTAGCTACACTGAAGCCTATTAAAGAAACTAAAATCTTACAGTAGTTTATTTGCTGGTCAGTGTCAAACTATTCTCAACTCAAGACATTGAGTCTCTCATAGGTTTTCAGAACATATGGTATTTGGCACAAGATGCTTGGAATCGTAGTGGTGCCTCAGATTTCTGATGGTGGATTTGCTTTGGCCTGGCCAGTTATCATTTCACAGATTCACACTTCAGCATACTACAGGGGTGCCCCATTTTGTCCAAGAGACAGCAGCAGTATCTTATTCTAAACTAGAACTGTGAAGGCCTGATTCACTTAATTAAGGTCTTGATTGAACACACAGATTAGTTAATTAATTGAATTAGATTTTTAGCTCTAGAATGAAGTCCTCTGCTCAGACTAACTCTTCTTGGAAATGTAGACATCCCTGTCGCAGAATTATCAAGTGATGGCCAGACAATGACTGGGTTACATGCCCTTTTTCTGTCATGGAAGAATGTGTGAAATGTTTGAAAGAAAAGGGTTAATCAGCATACATTGCTCAAAACAAATTTAGATCATTTATTTTTACCATCTTCTCAATGGACATTTTGTTTTTGTATCCCCAGCAAAATGAAAAACAGAGAAACTAGTTGCAGACTGGAGTTTTTGCCAGTATTTGTTTGGCATGGATGAAGTTCGAAAGGAGGTTCAGTGGTAAGTCTAATTTGATTAAATTATTAGCTGCTCATTTAGTGCTTTGCTAGCTACGTTGCTATTAGAACTTAGGACACTCCAAGTGTAAAGGGAAGACAGTGGACTTTTTATTTTCCTATTTTGTTTTAGTTTAACTTCAAACTAGCAGCATAAGCATGGCCTTTGAATTCATGCAGCCATCCCCTGCTTCTTTTCAGTCTGCAGTCCACTTGAGTTTGCAGTTACTGTGCCAGAAGACTGCACAGCTGCCACAGGGAGATCATTGTTAAGTGGTGTGGCACAGGAATACTCCTGAGTGAGTGAACCCCTGGCTCTGAGGGTGATACTGTAGCCAACTGTCCATCACCCCATGGAAATCAGAAAGAACTGTCATTTTCCTGGTTCTACCTGGATTTTGGAGTGGAAACTCACAGTGTCCATTTCATTTTGGGAAATCATCAGTCTGCTTCCCTACCCTTTACTCATTTACAAAGACAATTATAAATGAATCAGTAAATCATAACATCTTTCTGAGTTAGACAGCATACAATCACCATTTATCTTCAGTTTATGACAGCAACCTTTACTATGACTGTGACAAGAGAATATGGCAAACGCAATTATTGGCAGGAGGATTTTAAGAGGTAGGATTCATCTATACTGAGCTATTCCAATGCTTCTGCTTTGGAATAGCCTGTTCAGCATGCCCCCTGTTTATGAAGACAGCAGCAGACTAACTACAGTGCCTGGACTCCATCTTGGATCCTCTGGTTACAGTTATACAGGGTTTAGATGGGAACCACAACTGTGGCTCAGCTGGCTCAGTTGCTCCATTAGTGCAAGCAAAGAGCGATAGCACGATAGTGTAGGCTGAAACTGAAAGTTGCACACTGGCTGTCAGACAGACTGGTGGTGTTTGGGTAACAATGATACATGGATAACATAGATAATGGATTTTAAGCATGGAGTTGGTTGTCATCACAGATTTTATGCTGTGCACAAACCAATAAATCCCCTATGGAGCTGCAGAAGAGCCTTTATTTAAGAATTTATTCATTATAAGCATACTGTTGCATACTTAGGGAGAATCTAATTGGATGTGTGCAGCTATGTCGCTATGCATGTGCGTGTACTTAGCAAGCATTGTAAAATATCTAAAAAGTAAATTGAGAAGGCATTGTGATCACAGAACCAGATTTGTAACCATATTTTTGACTGTTATAAATCCTTATTGGCAATTTTCTGTGGAACCACAAGCAAAATGCAGAATCTTACAGTGATTGAATATTTAGTTTTTAATGAATTAAGCAGAAGTTAAGTTATGTTGATTAGGGGTTGGAATTTCTGGGGACCTCACAGAACAATATTATCATGATATATAGGTTGCAAGATGATAGAATTGTGACTATATGAGTACTGAGATAGTCCAAATTCTGTGTTTCTACACTGCAGTGTATTATATATTAAATATTGGCTTTAAGAGTAAAATTGTGCCAAAGTATATTTAAACATGCTTTGATTCAATTCACATAGAAATGTAGTTTCACAAAATTGAAAAGTTTTTACAGAAATGCAACAAAAATGTCAAGATATCACAAAAATGTATCACAATATATTGTGAACAGTAATATTACAACTCTTAACTGTATTGATTTTCCCTCCACCCCCAATGTCAGTAATTAGGAAGCCTCGGATCAAACAAGCTTCAGTGTGAGCATCCAACGGTGGTGTAATGCTAACACACTGTGAACTAAACTTTTGTTACAATGTCATAATTGTTATTACACTGCAGTGCCATTGCATGAGAGAAAAGAAATAGCAGTGCAACCAACTGAATAACAAAGCCTAAAGAGTAGGAGGATGGAAAATGTGAAAATCTTGTGGTCGAAACTGAACCCATTTGAACCGTAGCATTTGAACTTCACCGTTGTTCCCTCAAGATATTAGATTTAGAGCACAGGTCTCCTTCTTCTGATTCTTTCCCCCACTCTTTCTTTTCCTCCCTCTATATATCTCTGTCTCTCTCTTTCAGTCTGTTAGAAGTAGTGATAACCATCACATCATCACATCAAAGGGTGAGCGTGTATGTGTCTGCTTCTTTCAGTTCCAAAAAACCATCTCCTACAGACCGTTTCTAAAAACGAAGCAGAGGCTTTGATGAGTGTCTCTCACTCCCCACACGTGTGGCTGCTGGAGCCTATCGAAACTTTGGCCGATGCTGGCTGGTGCACTCACGCCCTCTCATTCTGCTGTTTCTGGGGAGTCCCAGCACATGGCCGCACAGAAAGCCACAGAGGGAGAAAGGCAGCGGAAGTCTCAAAGACAGTGGCGCGTAACTCAATAGAAATGCACGAACCCATCATCCCCCGAGGGCCTTTCAGTGAAACCAGGGCTGGGACTTTGATGCGACAGCAACAACTTGAAGATCTCTTTATCATTTTGGCTGAGGACAAGTTCTATGTTTGGTTTTTAAAAAAGTGTATTGACAACAACCAAACGAGCACTTAAAATACAAGATTTAGTAGTGCTTTACAGATTTGTGAAAGCAAAGATGAGACTATGATTCTCCTCTTGCAGAAAATGGTCAGTTAGTGGTCTCAGACAAAGTCTGGATATGTTTTCTCATGTAAGTTATCATTGTTATTTATTATCATTGATATTACAGTCTCTCAAAACTGTGCCTTTGGCTTCTGTCACAAGCACCTACTAATCCCGGTCTTCTATGCCTGCTGATTAAGCCCCTCTATGAAAAGACCAGGACTGTTAAATCCAGAGCCCTCTGACACTGATTTCCCAGCTCGGGCTGTTTAAACACCGAATAATTCATTTGGCCTCCGGGGTACAAATGTGTGGCGGGTGCTTGAAATTTCATGCGGCCGTCAGAGATGTGCAGATCCATCCTGCGCACTCACCTGGCCCTGCTACCTCTGCTGTAATCTAACGGAGTAGAGCCCAATATAATAACAGTGATGATGTTTGTGCCTGGGGTCTCCTGTGATAAGTGGTCCAGGGGAGATGCCATGCCAGGTGAAAACAAATAGATAGGCCAGGAAGAGCTGTGCTTCAACAGTTAGACTGGGGGGGTGCGGGGGATGGGAGAGGGGGCTGACCCGCATGTCTGCAAGGCTCAGCTCATCACAGTCAGTCAGGGCCAATAGCTGGTGCGGTACTGGTACTTTATGGGACGTGGTGTGGATTATCATGTGAGAAGGACAGGATGCGGCAGGTGCCGCCCACACGTCACAGGTGCCAAGAGCCACAGGATATACGAAACCGTGCCAACCATCTGGATGATCGGGGCGTACTCAATAGAGGTTCCTTCACGGCTGTTTAATATTACATAAACCCACCTCCCCCCCCCCTTCTCTAAGCCAGAGCAGGGAGGAATCAACAACCACCACCCCCCAACATTTACCCGCTGGCTGTCACACAGAGCTGCTAACCCCTTTAAGGTGTGACCAATCCCTCCTCTGTTGTAATGGGACTCTTTAATTAATGCTCAAGGGGTATCTGGTATCTGTCGGACCTGATCAATTTTGCCTGGACATGACTGACAGCTTTTTCAAGCTCAGGTGTCATCCTGTAGTTCAATCTATTGTCTTTATGTAGTTCTTTGTCTTTTGTTATCTTCCCTTACTTCAGCATCACCATGTCGAACAGTTAGTGGAAGGATTTACGTATCCCATTGTGCACATTCAATGTAGTTACTTCCTGTAACTTTTGACAGTTTTCCATTACGCCATTTGTAAAACGGTCTAAAAGCTGAAGCGCAAAGCTCCACACCATCTTGACCACATGCATCAAATAGCACTGTTTGTCAACAAATGAGGAAAATACTTCTTTATTTTAAAATGACCGTAAAATGGTGTTAAATTTGTGTGTGTGGGAGTGTTTCGCTGTGCACACGTGTGGTCATGTCACAGGTCATACAGTAGAAATACATCCATGGACAACTGCACCTCCCCTGTCCTTCCCTCTGCCCCCCAGTCCTGAAAGCAGCTGCAGTGGACTCCTGCCTATGGCTTGCAATCTTACTGGGGACAGGCCCAGGACCTGGCGGCCATGAGTTGACAACCACAGCGACAGAGGCGGTAGCAGCATGGAAGTATGTGGGAAATGTCAACGCAGGGATTGATCCTGCTTAACAAAGACGCGTGTGAGTTTTATCTCTCCAGGCCCAACACAATGTCATTGGACAGGCTGTCACAGATACATCGAGTGTCAAACATCACAGCATTGATATTTAACCAGTGACAGGATTCCCGTACATTCCAGAAATGTAAACATGATGTGTCATACTGAAAAAGGCTGGATTCTGTCTTATAGCTGGCTGCTATTGTATATTTAGTGCAGCAGTGCTTGCTGGGATGCTGGTGTTACGAGCCAGTGCATTGCTGTGTTTTTTAAATGCAGAAATAATACTTTAATGTCACTCATATTTCCAGGGGTAGCCTTTGATGTTGAAGACAGAACATTTCTGGTGAGATGAAGGTGTACAGACAAACACATGACACTCTGAGGCAAAATAATCAGTACTATTTTATGATTTCAAAGTGCTGAACAGAAACTCCAGTGAACTGAAGGGAAAAAACAAAACAGAAAAAGAAACCAAACAAGGACTTGAAAAAAGTATTTTTCTTTTTTCTTTTTGTTTCTCTTCTTCAAAAACAATGCACAACTCGTACCACAATATTTGAAAAAGCTATCAGATAAAAACACTTCAAAATATTAGTTTGTGTATATATATATATATATTTATATAATTTTTTTACTTAAAACCACCGCCATTTTGTTTTGTTTGCTTGAACTCTTGAAGTTTGTGTGCAATCAAGCCCTTGGTTAGCGCTGAGTTAAGAACAGAGCTACACAGAGCTGACAGTCTTTGCAATAAATACAGGCGAAGCCAATACAATATTCCATGCATATAATCCTTTCTTTCCTTTTTTGTACAAATAAAGACATTATGCAACAAATTCTTTCATCTTAATAAATGGCATTAACAATATAAACATACAAAAAAAGAGTATGAATGCGGAATGTATCGTGCCATCCAGTCTAGACCCTCAATCCCTCTCCCTCCCAGATCTCCTTCCAATTAAGGGACTGTGACAAGACCACCTCGTAATTTTTCCTCAGACTTCCTTGATGAAGGTGTTAAGTGCTTTGAGCCCAATTCTTTCCATGTACTTCCTCATCAATCCCAATTCCATTGTCCTACTCCTAAATTCAGTTTCTTTAAAAAACTACTACAGCAAATTCAAGTTTGTGGAACTCCGTCATCGAAAGTTAGTGCGACTGAATAGCTATTATTTCTTGCTTTATTTAGCTTTTTTCCATTTTCTTGTGTTTTTGAAGCCATTAAACTCTGTTTAAGCTCTGTGTTTTAGTATTAAAATAATTTAGAGTTTATTTAATGTAATGAGACCTCTCTCTCTCTGTCTTGTTTAAGATAGCACTTAAGAAATTGCACTTAAAATACAGGAGCAAACTGTTGTCACCTTGCTTTATGTGTATTTCGTATATGTATTTTTATTCATTCTGTCATGTCTTGACCGCATTCAGAATATGACTGTCCACACACTGAGAAACTTTATATAAACTGAGTGCATCAAAGACATCCATGTATGACGCTCTTGGCCTGCGATACAATTTGATACAAACATCCACTGACTTGACTTTTTCAAAAAAAAAAAAAAAAAGGAAACTGCAGAGTTCATTGATTACCCGAAACGAAAACTTCGGGACGTTATATTACACACAACTGCACTACAGGTGTAGCTCTAACAGTGCATGCCAACCTGTCCCAGCAGACAGATTGGGTCAGAGTCTTTTCCTCGGAAAAAAATCACTACAGACTAACCACAGCTGAAAAGTACGCTGCCCACCGTTGCAAAATGAAAAAAATCCCACACAAATCTTGACAAGGAAATATGTCTTTTTTCCTCTTTCATTTGCCATTCATACTTCCCCCTTCCCCTCCCCCCACAGAAAAAAGACTATGGAGAGATATAAAAGAGAAAGCAATTGATTGACTTTTTTCATTTATGACAAGAAATGTAAACCTGATCTGAGGGTTCCTGGACAGAAGAAGTCAATGGACCTCTCTGACCCTCTGAGCCAACAGACAGCCTCTGAGGACAGGGTTTTCAAGGGGGCTTCTCCATGGGAGTGAGAGTGCAGGGGAGACCTGCTGTGTGCTGTAGTTTGGGTGGGTGGAGGTGGAGCTGTGGGTGTGGCTTGGAGGCCCTATCAGTAGGGCAGGGTGTCCAGGAACCTGTCGATGATGGGCGGGGGCGGCACCAGGTCCTCCAGCTTCAGGTAAAAGATGCGCTGGAGCCCCTGTGTGCGCTGGGAGCGCAGCTCCGCCCGAACGTTCAGTACCCTGCTCAGGGAGGCCGGCGACTTGGCAGCCCCACCCACTCCGGATCCACCCACGGCCACGCCTGCCCCAAAGCCCAGGTGATCCCTCAGGCAACAGACAATCTTGTTCTGAATCTCCTCCACTTTCTTTGGCTCTTTTAATCCTGGGCACTGTTCTGGAGACAGAGAAAAAACGAAAGTGAGAGATGAAGCTAAATTGTAGTGGCTCAAGGCTATAGGCAGAAATTTACACCAGCTTAATCTCATTTTAGACACACACGCAGTGTAAGTCATGAATCCTCTCCAATGTGCACACATCATACCTTTACACTCTATCCTGATACACTTTAAACACAAAAACACAAATACAAAAAAACCCCCATATTTGGTGATGGTTCGATCCAGCCCACACCCCTGGCAGCCCAGCTCCACTACATGCCACCACACACTACTCTGAAAGCCAGACACAAACACAAGTACCCAATGCTCAACAATTAACAGGATTATATAGCACTCAGAGCAGCCAAACACGATTAGGCCTTTCACAAATTAAGTTTGCCATGGCAACCCTGCAGTCAAGGCAGAGGCAAGAGCTGTAGACCAGGGGCCTTGTTAATGTGATACTAATTTATTCTGTGGCAGCTGTACCGAGAACAATATGTACAGCCTGTCATTCCGCCATACATAAATAAGTGTAACAAAGGAAGAACAGAAAAAAAGATTGAATATCCCACTGATAAGTGATACGGTCAGCATGACATGCCTGAGAAGTTTACATTTTATTGACAAAATAGAAAACCGATTTGCAGATGGGCTGGAAAATGCATTGACTGAGGTTGTGAGAGCTGTGTCCTTTGTAGCCAGACAGTGTTAGCCGAGTGACTGGGGACCAAGGGGCCATGGCTAATTCTGTCCTCTCTTTGCTGGCTGTGCTGAGGGGGGTCTCATGTGCTGAGATGGAAGGCCTATTTTTTATTTTTATCTCAGACACATAACCAACTTTGGGATAGGTCAATATAATTCCTATGATTGTATAAATACCTCTGTGTGACCCTGTACAAACTCCTGGTTCACACAGATACTGGTCCGTAACATACCTACACAGGGTGTGAGTGTGCGTGTGTGGATGTGGTGGTGAGGGGAATGGCTGAGTAGCAATGGAGATGTACACAGTTTCCACCTATAGTGGTTTCATGCTGAAATAAACAAAAAGTTGTAGGAGGCAAGAGTGGTGAAGCTGTGCTTGTTGGAAATGCTAGACTGCGAACCACATTGTGTTCTTACTCTTTACCTTTCCCTCTTTATCTGTTTGTGACTCTCCAATTTCTCTCCCTCACGCTCTCCTGTTTTTTTCTCTCTCTTTTCACCCTACACTTCCCAGGATCTAATCAATGGTGCTTTTTTGTATTTGGAACACTTTTAGTGCAGTCGATAGGCAAGAGAGTCATGTCAGTATGGGGGTAGCACTGGGCCGGGGCTGACACAGCGAGGTGGCCCATTTGTGAGGACTGCACTGTGGTGCTCCGGTCGATTTGGCCAGAGAGTTAAGTGCTCCTCCAGAGGTGGTAGCGGTTTGGGGGAAGGGGCTGTCCAGCGGTCGTCTGACTGTCTCTGACAGTCCAACAGACATTTGCATCCCCACTATGCAAAGTCAGAGAGTCAAATTAGACACCAGCATTCTGTGACCTGACAGCTGGTTTGCTTTGGTTGGCTACTGTCGTCTGATTTTTCAGGGTCTACGGGGGTCTACAGCAACAGTAACCACCACACTTAAGTTCCTTTTTAATGTTCAAGAAATTTGTCTCTGATTTGATCGCATTGAGTCATGGCTAACAATAGATTATTCGAATCAGACTTCAAAGCCGATTTGTTCCAAATGGGTTCCAAAACTTACTTTAACATGTCATGGGTTTTCAAAAGTTCAAAGCTTCATTCAGCACTACTTCATTGTCTTTGACTTCTATTTACTCAGAATGTTCTGTGATTGTCCCACTCGAAGGCTTTGATCTGAAATGCTTCAAAATGAGAGACAGCGTAAACCTCAGGGCTCCAGGGAGCCCACACGGAGTGAGGCAGCAGCTGCTTCGCTCGCAGCCATGGGACAGTGTGTTTTCCCTCTCTCACAAATAAGGGTGATGCAGTCAAAAATACAAAGATGCTGACCCTAGATTTGTCCAGCTCCAGATTTCACTGCCACAAATATAGACTGGCCAGTGTTTTGATACATTCCGCCTAATTTTGGACTGAAATTGACTCCAAAAGCATCACAAGACAAAACGTAATTCAACTCAGTCCAAGATAAGCATTTTTCTCCAATTTTCCAGGAGCATTCTCAAATCTCCTAGTCTTGTTTTTTTGCAAACTGCTTAAAAAAGGATGCATACTTTATTCACATGACAGTGAAAGGAAAAAAGAGAATGGGAAGTTAAAGTAGGAAATGGGAAGGTTTAATGAAAGAAGGAGACAGGGTGAAGGGGAGGAGAGCAAGCAGTAAGGGTGGGGGTGAGGTTGAGAATGGTGATGAGGGAGCAGAAGAAAGGAGGGGAGATTTAACACTGTTACCACCCCTGCCCCCCCATCACCCCCCAATCCTGTGTCTGTGAACCCTCATTTCCTCAGACCGCTGTCGTCCAAAGCTAATCTCCCTGCTGTGCTTATTCACACACACTTATTCAATCCATCGATCCGGCCACGTTAGCCATTCATCAGAAGCTTGTTCCCGCAGGTTTTTCAGTGTCTGTCACTAGGCAACACGCACAAACACAAACCTAAACCAAACTGCTGGGAGGAAAAAGAAAACTAATTCTGCATTATATGCTGTCACTGCCACTCTCAGTGCTTGCTAGTATCTCATAACTTATAATATTGTGCTTTCAATTTTCCACTTTCACATAATAAAAAGAGACATATGTTATAAACGGATCTGTTTGGGATTTGGGCTGACGAGTAAATTTACAGGGAACATTTCAAGGCTCATTCCAGTCAAATGTAATTTCTGATATTATCCACACAATTACTCATGTAGCAGAAGAAGACAGTGGTGATGTAGAACTTTGCAATACAAGTTGTAAAAATAAGACCTTCCTGAGCTGACCTATAGTGCTGAGTTACATGGTGCTCCACAGCACTAATGGTGAATCTGACTCAATGTGTACAGGTGTGAAGGTCTCACTTGTCTATACACCCTGTTCTGCCACTATTCTTACCTAGCCATCCTAGTCCTCATTTATTATGCTCTGTGTTCATGCCTCACTGCTGCATTCTTGCCAGTCTGTGGTGTTATTGCTTACACTGCTACCACTGCTCCTTGCATTCCAGTTCCCGTGCTCCTGATCTGGACGTTGCCAGACATTAAAATCCCTTTTGTTTAAGCTGTGGTTGTGTCCAGTGACAAAGCTCTGTCTCCTTCCCTGTGGCTGGAGATGTTTTTTGTCATGACGAGGGGTGGCAAAAACATCTCCAGCCACAGGGAAGGAGAAAGAGCTTTTCCATATGTGTGCCACAGAATTAAAATAAAAACGAAAACAAAAATGCTACAGGAAACCTGCCATTTGTCAAGTGTCCTTGGGTGAGTTCTATTCATGAACTCTCCGAACAATTATCGTTAGCATAAGCCCTTTTTCTCGGCTGCTGTTGCCACGGCACATTTTTCAGGAAAGACAAAGGGAGGGAGGGCTGCAGGAGGCTTTGCATGCAGGCACTAATCACATTGGAGTGCTTTCGGTATGAACCGCCCTTTACCACACTGCCAGGTGCGCACCATCTCCGGCAGCACCTGCCGCACACCTGTGCTCAACTCAACACCTCATTTACTGGAACAACTCTTCTGAGCCGTGAGTTAGAGAGATGACAACAAGAAAAGATTAATTAAGTCTCAGATTTACGAAGAGACCTTATTTTGAAAGTATGTCAAAACATGATAATTGCCCTTAGTTTGTGAGAGAGGAAAAAGGTTGCTTACAATTCACGGTACATTAAAGCCTTGAACCTGTGTAGCCATGGAAGCCAAAGTGAGATGTGAAAAGAGCCCTGTTGGTAGATGGCAGTTAGACTGGAAATGGGCAGGTGTGTTACCTGTGAGCATAACCAGTGCAGCCAGGCAGGCGAAGGCAGACACATCCAGGTTAAGGCTCTGCAGGTGGGAGGAGAAGTCACGGATAGAGTCCAGCCATTCCCCGAACCCACGAAGGCACTGGAACCGGTGCAAAACCAGCCCGTTGCAAAACACAAACTTGTCCTCCGAGAGAAGAGACCTGCAGTGTGAGAAAGAGAAGAGGCAGGTTTACTCCTAATTGTCCTCACATTTGAGATTAGACTTATCAAGCCCCTTTAAGAGATATATAATTGCTTTTCACTTAATTCAGATATTTTGTCAACAAGAAATGGCATATATTTTGACATGGAAATGATATATTTTCACAAGGAAGTTTGTGTAGAAATTGCATAGAAATCATCTTGAACAACAAGCTGCAGCAGTCAGTAATGTTGTCCTTTTTTCCTGGTAGGACATGGGCAAAAACCACAGGAGGGCATGTCAGCAATCACAAGCTCAGTATCTTAACTCCTATTGGCCCTCATCATTTCAACTTCAGGACACTGGGCACGGAAACAATTACAATAACAACAAATTAGAAACACTGGCGAGAAACGCACATCAAAGATAGGAATGTAAGTAATTAAAGTTGTGTTTTCCAAATTAAACCTTTTTAAAACATTCCTGAAATTACATGGGAAGGCAAAGAGCAGTCTGTGTTCATTCTAATACGACGGGAGGTGAAAGACGTGCATTACCATTTTAATGTTTAGAGGTTTTGGGTCCCTTGTTGGAATAAATGTAATGTACTTAATGAGAACATTAAACTGTTTTATGGATGCACATAATTTAAAAATAAACAAAACAGAACAAAAACTTCCACCTAATTCTTCAATTTAGAAAAAAATGTCTTTCATTTGACCTGGCCACTTTGGCATACATATGTATGGGGTAAATGGATGTTATTTAATATCTTACAGACAGTTACAGCATAGAGCAATTTCCTTAACATCAAAATTAAAGTAACATGTTTACTGCATCGGTTAAGGAGTGGGGGTGCAAAAAGATCAAAGTTCGTTCCAGTGTTTGATTTCTGTTGGATTCATTTTGTAAGATACAAGAAGAAATAAAATTTTATTATTAATTTAATTGCATTTATTTCCTTTGGATGAAAGAGGTTAGAATTTTAGTTTTGGAGCGACAGCAAATAAATTGTTTTCTTCAAAAAGGGGTCCTATTTTCCTTCTATTTTTTGAGTTTTTATATGAAGATGGATGGCTTAACGTGGGGGGGGGGGCTGGAATATATTACCTATTGCTTTTGCGTGCAATCATAGTTTGAGCTTTTTGCATAGCACATATGCACACTTATGTGTGTCTCTATGAGCTTGCACACACACATTTGCATGTGCCCCTACATCCTTGCATGAAGACACACGCACACACACTCTCTCTCACCATTTACCGAAGGAAAGGGACACAAGTGGCTGGGAATATTAAAAGCTCATTACCCTGACTGTGTCTGCAGCCCTGGGGTGCGGCTAATCAGAAAACATGTGCTTTATTAATACAGGCTAATGGATTTAAGTTCCTCCTCATCTGCCCTGGAGGCAGGCAGAGCAAGTCAGTACATATTACAGGCTGGGGGCTCCAGCAATGGATGGGGGGGGCGGTAAAATTGGCAAAGGGTAGATGGAGAAAGACTGGGGTAATAAGCAGAGGGTGGGGTGGGGGTGGGGGGTGTCTGAAGGGACAGAAACAAAATGGCAGAACCCGCACACAAATGCACCACACAAACCCATACGATTGTATGTCTTATATAGATTGCTCAGTTTCAGCTCCAGCTTTGCCTCATGTCCTAAAATATAACAGGTGTGGCATCCTTGTGTGCTGATAGCTGTCCTTATGAACACTCACTGAGCCGCCAGGTTGATATTTGACATGCTTGAGTCCCTCCCTAATCTTTACCAGTAGTACCTTTCAAGAGGTGGCATAAACTTTGTAAATTGTAAATTATTGTTTCCCAGTGCCCTTCCAATCAACACTGCCAGTCAACAAGAATATCTCCTCTCCCTCGACAACTCCCCACCCACCACCCAAAGCCGTCATAGGTTAAAAAGACACACAGAACACCCCAAAACATTAGCTAATAAATACATGATGCTAACTGGTTCTCACAGATGGAAAAACAAACTGCACTCTGCAGAGGAGAGGAGGGTGGAGGAGATGGTTTTGAGGAAATGGAGCCTTCAGGCAGAGACCTGTCTGGTGGCAGTTTCGCGGGGTCACAGTGGGGGTGGGAATAGACTGTCTCTGCCTCTGTATTTTAACCATATTCCAATATGTCCATTGAATTTGAAACTTAAGGGTGGGTTGGGGGGGTTGGGGCTGAGGTAGCTGGGGTAAGAACGTCACGTCATATATCTGTGAGTCACACAACACTGGGGCCGTTCCAAATACAGTACCCTGTGGGTCACGCTGACAGACTCAATGCCGCACGCTGGGTTCCCATAATGCACCACAGTCATATGGACAATATGGTCTCTGGCGGTACGGGGGCAGTGACCATGTGCTCTGAGGGTGGAGTGTGACAGGGGGGACACGCTCACGGGGAACAGGCAGCTTCCTCCCTGAAAGCTCCGCAGCGGGAGGGCGGTGGAACAAAGCCCCCTTTGACAGCACGAATTGAGATGTCTTATTATTTCCTTGCCATGGCTGTAGGGAAACAGGGGGGAGCGGGCTTGTAAGCAAACAGTGTCTCTTTCAAGCAAATTTTCCTGCATTGTGAGCACAGACATGGATCTCTTTTTGGGAATAACACACACTTTCCATGAGGGGAGACAGAAAGGCCTAATTACCCTGGTTACAAGCACATTGGTTTTAAGACATGATGTCAGCAAAGCAGATAATGTAGAGCAGATAATGCTTTACTCCAGCTGTCCATTTTGTGGGGGGCTTGGGGGGTAGGAGGGTAAGACAAAGATGGCCACTGGTTCGCTGATACTTGGTGCTGCGTGAGTTTGTCAGAGAGGAAAGCGTGTGATGGAGGCCCCGCTGCATCCCCGCTCTAGAGTGAGTCAGTGTTCCCGAGCCCACGGCCCCCCGGTGCGGCCGCAGAGTCACCACCCACTCCACAGCCCGCATTGCACCTGTGACTCTGACTTGCTTCAGCTGCACTCTGCACGTTCAGGAAAGGTATGTCTTTCGGTCAAAGAGGGAGAAACCCCCAAAGCATTTTTTACAATGCTGGTTGATTTATTTCCTCTGAGGAGTCATTCTTGACACTAGGAGCAGTGTCAGTTATATCAAGACCAAATGAAGTTTTCAATTAAATCAAAGCCACCTCACCACTACCCTCTCATCACAATTAATAAACAATCACAAAGCATCTGAAACTAAAACAACAATCTAGCTACACCTACTCTGTACCAGGTGGGTGGGCCCGAGCTTTGAATCTGAACCAAATTATATATGGGTCTCATTCTTGGTTGTACCTTTGTATAAGGCTGGTGGTAGAAAAGTAGAGAATATGTGTGGTGGGGGCAGGGTGATTGTCCTGAGCAAGCCCCTCTGTCCTGGACAACCACGCACACAAAAGGGGGAGAGCTCCAGCAGCGCTGGGCTAAGCTTGGGCCCCGTTGCTCTGTTACCAGCCCATAAATTCAAACAGCCACATTCTCTGGGCTGATCATCAGGGCTCCCATGGCAACCTGCGAGACAGAACCCAGCTTGCAGACTCAAACTCCAAGCTATGCCCCCCCCACCCTTCACCAGGGACGGTTGTGGGTTAGAGACCTTGTTGGAGGAAATGTGAAAAGGATCATAACCAATGAAGGACCTACTTCTGTGCTTGAGTGTTTGTTGTTGATTTTTGTTATACTATAAATGCCTCTGGTTACACAGGAAGGAATTAGGGGTGTTCATCAGTTGAGCTGGTGGGGTCATTGCTATGGTGGGTGAAAGCTTTCATACATGCCAGTCTGTGTGCATTCCACAACTCCTCCATGTCTATGCCTTCTGCCAATGGCCAACATCCCCCCAGTAGAAGGTATGTTTCATCTTCATGGTGTGTATGTTTATGTGTGTGCCTGTAAGTGTGTGTGAGTGTGTTTGTGTGTGAGGGTGTGTGTGTGAGAGTGTGTTTGTGTGTATGAGGGTTTGTGTGTGAGTAAGTGTGTGTGTGTGTGTGTGTGTGTGTGTGTGTGTGTGTGTGTGTAATTTCAGTGAAGAGCCCACTGTTCTGCTGAGACTCATTATCTCCCCAGCTCTGGCACTGAATCACTCAACCTCCTGTGCAGCAAATAAATCAACAAGTTAATTATTCAATTACTCCTGCATCTCTGTTCACGGACACAATATCCATTTTTAACCGTGTGACTGTCTGGCGTGACTCAGCCGATGATGGTGGACTGAAACAGAGGGGCCCGGTGGGTGGTGGCTCGGCAGTTTTCAGTTATGGGTGCTAAGCAGTACCGTCATCACCGGAAAAAAAAACCCACACACACACATGCACAAAAACACACTCACGTCATTCCTATGGCACTGACACAGGCCTGCGGCTCATGTGCCATTTCACCAGGAACCACCAACTGGAATGGCATCATTGCCATGGCAGCCAGGGTGAGGGTGCAGAGGGGGAAGACCCTCACCTGTTGGCCAGCCGGAGCACGAACAGCTCGAGGAAGGCAGAGTCAATGAGTAGGTTCTGGTCGTCACGCGGGAGCTCAGAGAAACCCGGAAGGCGGTCGGCCCAGCTCCGCGTCACCTCCATGGAGCTGGTCAGCAGCCGATAGAACAGCTGGATGTGCTGGGCGTCCGAGGAGGCTGTTGGCTGGTCAGTGGCACTGAACTGGGGAGAGGAACACAGGTGGTCAGTGCAATCATTAATAACCATTCACAGACGAGGAGAGGAAAGTTTTGGAAGAGCAATGGGAGAAGGAGGGAGGCTGTTTCACTTTTTTATTTTTGTACTGATTGCAAGAATTGTATAATTACATGTAAGTGTACGATTTCCTTGTGATCACCCATTCTGCTAGAATTAAAGTCAGATCATGTGCCTCTGTAATTTGCTTAATGGCGATAAATTACTGAAATATTTAGGTGAATCATGATTTTTGAAATTTGATTATTTCAAAAATGGGTTGAGAGAATTAATAATCTCTCAGTTTTTATACACATAATTTAATGCTGGATGCGAGCAAGCAATTCAGCTTGACCTGATGTAGAACTTGATGGGGATGGTGAGGCCTTGTGTCCTTGAGCAGTTATAGATATTGATATTAATCAAGCAGAAGAATCTAAATTCATTTGTATGGAATTTTGACATTTCAGAAGGTTATATAAATATTTCTTTGTAACACTAAATAGATGTATCCTATGCAACAGTGGGTTGGTTCATGACTGAAGACATGAGGGTTGGAGCTGAGTTAGATATAGTTCATCTCTATAGATGCTCAACATCTATAGGTGTTGTTCATCTCTGAAAATTAATTAAGAATAATTCTGTATAAAACCAGTTATGCTGAATAAGTGCAGGACAATGACAGGAAGTACTTAGATTTGTTGTCAAGGGACAAATGCAGTCTGAGCAATGCTAAAACACCGAGCACCACATCATCGTGTGTGAATTTGTGAAAAACATGTTTCTTTGAATTCTACTAATCAACACGTGTGCCATTACACTGAATGGAAAAGATTCCAATCAAACTAATTATCCCAATGATGCAGAAAAAGAGAGACAGAAAGAGAGAAGACGTTATGGAAAGAATTTAGGTGAGGTGAGAAAGACATAGAAGAAAAGTGGAAGAGTTTAGAAGATCATTTTTGACCCACAGAAATGCAGGTAATGCATGCAGGAACACACACACGCAGAACGTACCTGGCTGTAGTCCAGCTCTCGTGGGGTGGACTGGGAGTACGCTCTCACTAAGGCATTGAGAAGGCTGATGGGGGGCGAGGGAGGTGAGGGCTCAGGCTGCAGGGGGCTCTTTGGTTTGGAAGGCAGACGACCTCTTCTCCCTTTCAGGTTATCTGTCCGGACCACTACAGAGAACAGGAGCAGGATGTGACAAACAGGCTCATGAGGGTATGCTCACCCTTTCACACCATCATGACGGAGAGGTCAGGACTCAACACACTCTGCATAGCCTTTATATTTCAGTCATTTTAAATTCAAAGTTAAGGACAATATGTAATTTAAAATGTCAGCTGCTTCTTTTTATGCTCAATATTATGAAGTGTAAACAAAGCAGTGACTTAGAACCTCTTGAAAATTCTCTTTGAAAAGAAATGACAAACTGCAATGCAGTTATGATTGGAGGCCTGGATTCAGTAAACATTTGTCCTTAACTTAACTTGCAGTTAAAAGCAACTGGTTGTGTTGTCTTTGTAAAATGCCACTTGTCAGGTTCAGTGATCACCAAAATAAATGAAAAAAAAAATTATGTCTGGATTGGGATGGAATACACACAATTTGTCTTTTTGCATCTGTGCGTCAGTAAACATTATGTCCAAATTGTTGATTGAATCCAGGCCTAATACTGATTCGAAGGCTGCACAGATTTCTGGAGTCTCACACATGAAGAAAACTGCTACACCAAAACCATTGGTAGACTCCACACTGCGGCAGACACTTCAGCCTGTTGGCTGGGATAAGGCTTGGAGAGTAATGCAGTTGGTGAGACAGCAGGCTGACAACTTACAGTTGGACAAACGGCTTTGTCACTCAGCTTTGTAAACTTAAAGAAACAATCTAAAGGTACAAAGGAATACTTAGTGAACCAACACCCCCTCCCAACCTCCATTTACTGCTCCTGCTTATTTACACAGGCTGGGTTTTTTCCATATGACAAACTGAGAGACTACCTGCTTTCAGCAAATTTTAAAAGGTCAGCTTGCATTTTCTGCTGAAATGTTTGGACATGATCAATCAACCATCTGGTGGGGACATCCAGTAGAGTCTCACACTACTGTCTATGAAAATGACTGATTGAATATCAGCCATGTTTCTCACTACAGCAATGCAAGTACATTTAAATACCCTCTTAGTCAGGCTAATAGGTAACAACAACACTGCATCCTCATCACCATGTTTTTTTACCAGTTCCGCATGGTAAATAGACAGATCTATTGCAAAAGGCACAAAAAGAAGTCTATATCTGCCTCATGTCTTTCCATCCAAACATTACTGTCATCACTACACACTGAAATCACAATAATGACAGCAGAAATTCTAAGGTAAACTAGAGCAATATATTTTTGGAGGCAAATGTTCTATGTACATTGTGATTAGAGCAAAGGGTGAAAAAAAGAGTGTTCTAACTTTTCCTGGCCAGTAGAGGGCCCTTCAGTGCTATCCCAGAATTCACACGGGTACCGGACAAGCTTTTTGAAAATGAACACAGACTTTTTTTGAGATGAGAGGAAATTCAATTGTGGATAAATTAGGGCCTTTTCTCTCAGTCTGACAGAATTTGACTGAACTAATCCGAGGACACTATGGCACTCCTGCAGCAGGGCTGTTTTAAGCAAGCTGTGGCACATAGGTCAAAAGCCAAACTCTTCACACCATGTAGCAGAACTCAAAGCCTCTCATGGCCTTAAACAAAGTATATGTGAGGGGGAGGATATGGTGCCCCCAGATCAGTACCAACACTAAAGTCTCAAGTCCTCACGGCACATAACCATCCGGCAAATTACACACACCCGGTTCAGCATTGCAGCCTGTGACACAACAATAGGTCGGGTCATTAACAGCACCGTTACCCATGATTAGCTCCTTGCAGAGGCTGATTACTACACACAGGAAGTGCGGGTTGTCGTGGTTTAAGACTGTGGTAATCGAGGGCACCTTGATTTTGGCCACATAAGCCTGACCACAATGTAACAGAAAGAAGACAGCTGGTCACAAAGAAGGAGGGGGTATTCATTAGACAGTATTTCACAGCCTCTGGACTATATTAAGGCCTATCTCTCACTCTCTCTCTTCTAAATGAAGGTGCAGAGGAAGGTCGCATGAAAAAAGCTTTTCCATGATTGGCTGGAAATGAGGAAAATAAAATATGGACATTCACACTTGAAGTGCAAATTTGTTTTAACAATGTGAAATGTCTACATGTTGGTTGCATTAGTACTCTTGTGTCTAAGTAAATATCCATCTGACTTTCTGTCCATCCAGTGCTTACCTTCTTTCACCATGCCCACACTCAGGCATTTCTGAAAACGACAGTACTGGCAGCGGTTCCGTCTTCTCTTGTCCACTGGGCAATTTTTACTGGCCAAACAGACATATTTGGCATTCTTCTGCACTGTTCTCTGCAGAGAGACAATAAAGCAGGGGAAAACAATAAGCAAACCAAACACTTTATTTGATTTTATTAGTTTTTTGCCTTCTGCAAAGAATTAAAAAGAAGCTTGCAGGTCAAATTTTAATTATAATGTAAAAGGCTACAGTGCCATCATTATAATTAGATAAAATTAATTTCCTAGCACACTCGCCTACAGGAGGGACAATTTTATTAGCGTTAGCCGCTGACAATAGGGATAAGCGCCGAGCGTGCTGAAGCTGGTCCCGCGAGACAGGCAGTGCCGCGTGATAAAATTGTTTGTGAAACTCCAGGGTCATCTCGTGGTTCCTCCGGGGTTTTGTGGATCGCGCCTCTGAATAGCCCTTCTGGGGATTGTTTTCTACTCGGCTGGCTCCCCGCGATTATTACTGACCTTATTAAAATGAAATCAAAACGATCTGGGTGATTTTCCGTCGTCACCACTGATTCAAGGAGAAAAATATGACAGTAAGTAATTGAGTACTTCGCGCGGATACAGGGAGTTTGCTAAGAAGCAAAGCAGTTTTTCTTTATGCCCATACATTGTACACAAAATGTACGCGGCAGAGAAAGTGACAGCTGTGAATATTCTTAACATGTAGCCTTTTAATTATATATTCAATCTAATAATTATATCATAACTTGTAAAACATAAAACGTCTTAATTTAAATAAACAATTTATTAGTTACTGCAATCAAAATTAAAAACAAAATAAAAATTCTAAATTTTCCGACTGCACACGTGCTCACAAGGTGCGAGCCTAGAAGCTCACACTTATCTCTAATAAAGAAATGCGGAATGGTTCAAAAATTTACCCGGGACATATCTTAGAATATTTCCATTTACATCATTTTATTACCGAAAGGAGCGAATCCTGTTGGGTTTCTGCGTAGTGCAAATGAAACAGGCGGAGTCAAGGTGCACATGACCGTAGTAAATAGAGATCAGCGAGGGCACTCAACGGCTTCATACGGCCCGACGCGTGCTCCGCGCGAAGCGCGTGAATGTCGTTCAGTTTAAATGCCCCTAATGCACATCAAAACAAATAAATCCAATTAAGGACAGCCATGGCGCACATGTCCACTCCCATAGGAGACTAATAAACCAGCAATTTATTTTATGTTTCGCTTCCTCGAAAAGGATATAAAATAACATTTAAAAATAATAAGGATAAATTCTGAATGACAGGATCCCACTTCCACAAAATTGTCACCATAGTATTCATGTGGCTTTCGTTGTGTTTCTCCTTTCACACAAATGCATTAGTGAAACCCCGGAATTGCCCTACTGATATCTAAAAATTGTATAATGGGCTCTTTTGATTAATTTTGTATTCTTCATCCATTGTTTTATATTCAAACCATATTTTATAGGTTGGTCAATCATAGAAACATCTGCTTTTCTTTATGAATAAATCCAGTTAATATAAATCATTTCCAATGAAATTAAAATAACTTTACATAAACAACACTTAATGATTCTTTCCATATTTGTTTTGTGTTTTCATATTAAAATGTAATGTAATAATTACAATTTGGATAACTAAAAGCATTAAGAAATGTGTCCGTTTGTACAGAAACATTCCATAATTTGAAACCATAAACTAGCAAAAACACAACATACCACAAACAAGTCTAAATTATGTTAATTTTGAATTTGTAAACTCACCGTTCACTCTCTCAAACCAAACTGATTACAGATACATTCTGCTTAAAACAAGCAGGAATGTGAAATGCTAAAAAACAACATCAGTAAGAGGAAGCATAGATGCTCAGTTATGTCTTTAAAACCAATTTCTCATGCACAAAACTGCATGACCTTTGAAAAATGTAGTACTACCAGGTGTGCCATATAGCTTTTAATACCAGTAATTTTAATGGAGGCATTTGCACGAATCAGGAAAAAACAATGCCACATAGGGAAATGCAATATAACCAATATGCTGCTGTGATTGTGTGATACAGACATATGACTTAAGCCCTTAAATAGAGGGGCTGGATTAGAGCTAGTGTATTTAGAGTCACTTATTTCCATTCATGTTCTGCATTTTACCTTGACCTGAGTTTAAATGACTGCCCCCAAAATTGAATATATCCCCCTTTCCATTGATTCAGCTCATATACTGTAGTGGAAGCATCCTGGCAGTGAGCTTTCAGCCTCATCCTGAGCCTTCAGTTACACTATCCTCCCATATTAGAGGGAAGACCAACCCATCAGCTAGCCTGAGGTATGGCGCAGCCATACTCATTGAGCCATTCCTAGTGCTGAACCCCACTTATCCACTGATTGCAACTCAGACAGAAGCGTCTGTGGCTCGCTAACTGCAACTGCACTGTACAAAGCCAAGGGATCTATAACTACCGAGTCCGACATGAATACACCTCCATCTATAGATCTCAAACTGTTCTAGCAGGATTGGACCACCACAAATGTGTGACAAGACAGTACTGATCACTGAGTCATCATCAAATAGTTCAAAAATGATAGCGTTTATGAGGCACTTTGTGGATATTCTGTGGGAGCAGTTTCTTGGCACCAAACAGAATATCCGATTGGAAGAGGGAGAACAGGTACTGCACAATCTCATCTACAAAACCTTTTCATTGACTAAAAAAAAACCCATTCCCGTATTTTCCCTGATATATGTTGTTTTATTACCATGTGGGTTTTGATGCTTAGAATGTCTCATTGTAGCTATATATGAATAAACATGTATGTTTTTTTACAGTTTTTAATTCAACCCCCCTTAGCAAACATGGAATATAGTGCCTTCACAGCAACATATGCATTTTTGTTCAAATGTCCTGTGGTCCGCAAACCATCAAACTTGATCCACCAACCAACAGTGTATGAAACTCTTTTTCTATTGGTATTCACTCACTCCTTTAGGCAGTTAATTCCAATATCACTTAATTATCTTCTATCTTTACATAGGGTTCTTAAAGTCCTCTTTATGCATATAAATGAGACAGAATTGAATCCTGGATGTTTTATTTATAGTTTTTTGCTTAAACAGTTATGAATACTGATCCAAGTGGTTAGGGATTTCACATCTGAATTTGTTAGTAATATATTTCCTTGTCTCCTCAATAGTCCAAGTAAGACACACAGGAAACATAAATCCAGAGGCTGAAACCACAGATTGGTGGTCACAGCGTGGTTTCCATTAGTGTTCACAATTTGACACTGAAACCCCCCAATGACATGCAGATCCCTGTTTCCCCTCCCCTCTCCCTCCCCACACTTGCTCCTGTGCAGTGAGTCTGAGGGGACAAGATATTGTAAGGAAGAATGTTAATTTATATTGTCACCAATATGTTGTTGCCAACTGTCTGACCTGCTATCAGTTTCATTTCTGTATTTCTTGTTTTTACACAACAACAACTTGTTATCTCTAAAAAAGTTTGTGAAAAGACAAAGAACTGCGTCTCCATCATCGCCATTTTGTTGCATCTTGCCGCAACACATTTGCAAAAGAGATATTTAACTAAATTAAAATTTCTGGTAAAATACAGGTTGACTTTAAATCTGCAGCTGGCTTTCCTCTGAAGGAACAGTCATCATAGCAGAACAAAATATAGTTATAACTATATTAAATATTTGATTTACTTTGGGTTTGTGTTGAACTGGTAGTTATATGTCTCCAATTAGGAAACTGTATTCTAGTGCATATGCCACACTTAATTATTCCATGTGCAATATTGATTTTGCACAAATAAGCACATAAATAGATACAAAGCTATTAAATAAAACTATTAAGTAAAGAGGAGACATGATTCATGGTTGGACAATCAAGGTTTGCATGTATGTGTGACTTTTAAAAACATTTTTAGCTTTCAAGAATATCAAAATTGTCTGTCGCATCATCATATTATATGTAAAAGGATACCAGTAGTGAGCCAGAGACAGACAAGCTCCTGCAGGCCCCAAGACAACACAAAAACAGGAATCTCACTGACCTGCATGTCCCACATCCAAACTTACTCCCATTAATCCTAACCTGAATTTCAAGTCAGTCGCACAGTTGATACAGATATTTGACTACATCTACCATGAGAGTGCACCGGGAGATACAAAGCCTGCCTCCTTTTTCTGACTATGGCCAGAACATTCCACACAGCAAATCCTCAAGCTGAATAAGAGCTGACAAGTTTACAGACAGGCAAAAAAAAGAAAGTTAAAAAAGGACAAATGCAAAATTATTTACGCTGTGTGCTCTGTCTGTTTGGTTTTGGTGAGAATGCTGGAACATAGTAGATGACCAATGTCTGGTTCATTTCAACCCTTGTTACCCCTACCCCCCCAAACCACTCTCTCTCATACACACACACGTGCGCGCACACACACACACACACGCACAGTCTCAGCCCAGAGCCTACAGGGCTCCCGGGGGCCAGCTGAGGCAAGCTGAAGCAGATTCATGACATGTAACATGTGCTAATAGCCCAGGCTTAAATTAAAAGCCTTCGGGGACCCCCACTCAACCCCTCCTCCACTCCACCCCTAATCAGTGGCTATCAGGCGCCCAGTGCTCTGCAGGCAGCATGACTGGCAGTCACCGACGGCCTCCTTCTAATTAAAAGTGCTCGGGCGTTTTTATTAATTTTATTTTCTGAGGAAAAGGAAGTGGGTCAGTTTTAATTGGCCAACCAAGTACGGTGAGGGTTAACATTAGGTGTATTCTGTTGACTCAATCTGTATTGCTCTCATTTGCCCATCTCTATTTAATTTACTTGTTTTTGTGATGTTAGATATTAAATAGAAAGATCACTTCCTTTGTCTGTATTTATGATGTATTTATGATGTTTTGTTACATACATTTTCTATATACCTTACTATATACATGCTATATACCTTGCCTCCTTTCCCTGTTGGAAACAGACAGATACATTACCCTTGAACTGTATTGGTCTGGCTAGGTGTAAGTTGTCACACATTTGTAAAACAGAAGCACAGGTCTCTCTTTTTGTTTGCAGCTCAATTTTGGAAATGTAACTTAACACATTTTGTAACATGACTAGTTGCAAGTGAACACCTACAGGAACTGATGTAGTCATTTTCCCCACTCATCTTCCATCTTTCCTGTACTGTTTCAGCATGTTTGACTGCCATTCTAATGCCTTTGTGTTAACTTTCAAGCACTTACAGTAGACATGTCAAAGCAGCTTGACTAGGCAGATAAACTCACATAATAACTTCATCTAGAATGTTGAGCAAAATAAGGCATGTTTTGCGTCTTGTCAAAAACAGCCATTGCAACTGATTTTACAGCCACTGTTCAAGTCGGCTCCTCTGTCTATGAAAGAGTCAAGAAGTGAGGTCAAACAATTGATTTTTACAAATCCTGAGTCAGAGGGCCAACCCAGGACAACTCTGACGTTGGGCCAGTTTCTTTGAACTCTTATCTCTCCTTTCTGCAAAAGATGCTGGATTTTTAATGGTTGTAAGCTTCAGACAGTTTTTTTAATTATGATGATGATGATTATTATTATTATTACTATTATTATTATTATTATTATTACAGCAGTGATAGTAGTAGTTGTGGAAATATAAGGAGTACTAGTAATAATATACACATCTGTGGAAATACTGATTGCTGAATACAAATTGCTGAATAAAATATGAAATGTCAGATGAAAATTCAGATAATATAATATTTTTTAAACAGCATTTGTACATAACCAACCTTGATCAAATAATCAAAAATCATCCACTGAATATATGAATACATACATGCATGGACATTAAAGGCCTCTAGGGCTTCACTACGTCATACAACATTCTTATCAGTATATCATTAAGCGATCAAATCTACAGGCAGGTATTTGTGCTATTTTTGCAGTAGGGAGGGTTTCATAGCGCAGGGCTGAGGTGAGTCTGCTGGGTGTTTCGACCGTGGCAATGAGCAGGGAGATCGCACAGCATTTAATTCCTGCCTCTCTCAGGGAGGGGGACAACTGGCAGATGTTTGGAGTGTTGACAGGCGGAATCTCAGCACAGAGGATTACAGTAATGGACACAGAGGCCCCAGGCCCACCAGCACCCCTGCTTTTATTAATTACTAAATAAAAACAAATTGTGAAACTAATTGAAAAGAGGGCTAATTTATTTCGACCACAGGCGTTATTCAATTACTTTTTTTTACTTGGCTGTCTGACTCTCATTCTGTCTGTCTATATATATGTGTGCGTGTGTGTTTTTGTGTGTGTGAAGTTACATGTATACACATATTTCACATAATCTGATAGTTGCATATACATATATTATATACATTTCTCAAAACTCACATTAATTGCAGGAATTAATTAGCCACTGCTGAAATGCATAAGCAGAAATGACAGGACTGTGCCTTGCTGCATTAAATGTTTATAGTTGTCTGCTTATTGCTTTCAGAGTGCGATAATTTAAATGCGGACATTGATTTTAATAAGCATTTGTCTTCTAGTTCAGCAGTTCAATCACAAAGCATTTTAAAAAATGGAATATTGCTCTTTTTTCAGCTGCTTTGCAAAAACTTACAAAAACCTCTATATTAATATAGTATATGTCTATATTAATCTGGTTCAAAAAACCATACACTCATAATTTCATCAACTCCATATAATTGAGTCACGTTTTATTTCATCTTAACAAACAAACAGGAAGTGACTACAGCTTTATGACTAAAATCATTACTCTCCAGTTGGGCCTGCATAAGGCTGGAATCTGTCTCATAAAACCCACTGCTGTTCAAAAATGACTGGATGTCAAACACTGTGAACTTAATAACTGTGTTGTGAAACTGAGTCTGATATTGGATGTAATATGCACTGCATTTAGGGTGACTCAGGGTTTTTCTGAGAGGGAAAGGCTAAAATTAAAGTGTAAAGATCCAAAGAATTTTTTGCTGGACTGTTTGCACATTTAGAGTAGCACATAAAACCTTATCAACAGAACAGAAAGTATGTCAATAGCTCACAATAGAGGTCTAGAGGTCTACTTAACATCATGCATTCAGTACCTGAGCTCTGGCCACTATAAAGGATGAGGAGGTTAAAGACCCTGCGTCTGTCTAATTTCAGATTCACAAACTGAAATGTATGTCCATGTGTCCCAGCCACCCAGGTCTGAAGCATGCATCTGCACGGTGTACCGCAGACGCTTCCGTCTGGCCAAACTGCAGAGACCTCGGGTTCCTGGTTCTTCCACAAAAAGATGCAACGTTTTACTCAACAACGTGCCAGCAAAGATTCTCTCCAGTTCACTGGGCACTGGTTTCTGAGGGAGATGACCCTCACAAGCACCGTGGCAACCGTGCTTAGCCAGAGCCAAATCTGGGGCTCAGACAATGTGTGTGTGTGTGTGTGTGTGTGTGTGTGTGTGTGTGTGTGTGTGGAAGAGAGAGGGATAGATGAAGAGAGTCTGGGAGTGCCTGGGCTATCATTATGCCTTTCGCTTACAGGATAGCTCCTACCCGAAAGAAACATTCCTGCTAACATCGTGGCTATTCAGCAGGCTACTGCCACAGTCGCTCAGCCTGATTCTCACCCCACTCCAGCTGCCTAAAGGCACGAGTGTTCGAGGGCAAGCCCTGCATCCAGCCCCACATACAGCTGTGGGACAAAGCGGAGTGAGCGCTCGATCAATGCTGTCATACACCACGGCACACGAGACATGATTTCATCCAGCTAACAGACCACTGCAGCAGCCACTCCAAAGGTCAGCCCGCAGACAGCATTATCAGGAGAACCTGCACACCTTACACAGGGTATATACCTCACTGCAATGGATGACTTTCAGAGGGACACAGAACCATATAACATTGGCCCACTACTCTTTCAGCTTGTTGGACCACCTGCAGTTCACCCTTAACCTACTGCTTTTCCTTAGGCTGGTCCGTTCTGTTAAAGCAGATCACTTTAATGCTGTCTTAAAGGTTTTAATATTGGTAAGTGAGGATTACAAATGTGAATATAGTGATATATCATACCATAAGAATATATGATGGCATGAGCCGGCCATTCAGCTCAAACAGGCTTGCCATTTACTTACAATCAACAGAGCGTCCAGTACCTCATCAAGCCTGGACTTAGACCGAAATTAAGACAGATCAAGTGTAGAGATGGAGAGAGGTTGGAGAGAGGTTTGCGTTACCTTGAAGAACCCCTTGCAGCCTTCACAGGTGCGTACGCCATAGTGCTGGCAGGCAGCGTTGTCTCCACACACTGCACAGGTTCCCTCTCCGGAGGTGGCACGACTGGGCGGGGAAGGCAGGCTGCTGTCCCCTCCTAGAAGAGGCGGGCACGGCCCCATGCCAAGCGGCCGGAAGTGAAGGCCCCCTGGCTTGCCCATGTGCAGCGGGTACATGTGGGCATCCAGGCCGGCCTGCTGCTGGACGGAGGAGGAAGAGGCGGTGGCGGAGGAGGAGGGCGATCGCTCTGCTCGCAGCGGCAGACCCAGGCCTTCATAGCCGCCATGCGGTGGGGACTGATCGAAGAAATGGGGGAAGCGGGGCGATTTTAGGGGCCCGGTCTCCATCAGCGGGCTGGAGCCAATGCAGGTCTGTGGGACAGGGGGCAGGTTGTGTGGGTCTTCCCAGAGAAAGGAGGCCCCCGGCTGACCAGGAATCCCTGGGGTGGTTGGGGTGGAGGGTGGGGACTGCTTAAAGTACATGGAGGTGCTAGGCATGGTGTCCTCGGACTGGGCCAAGGGCAGCTGAGGGGGCGGGGGGTACGGCTCGTCTTCCTTCTTGATCAGAGGCCTGTGGTGGGGAACCTGGTACAAGCAGGAGGACTTGGGCTCGTAGCTGCTGTCCACAAACACGTTGAAGCTGGGCAGTGATGTGGTAGCTGCCGCTGCAGAGATCTCCCCTCCTCCCAGATCCATGCCCAGCTTAGTGTAGTCTGGGTTCATGATGTCAGAGCTGTACTCTCCAGGGTAGGTAAAGGTCTGGGTGGCATAGCTGGATCCGGGTGGGGACGGGCCATACTGAGCCTGCACACAGGGCATATCTGTAGAAGCCGCCCCAAAGAAAGAAGGGGAGAGAGAGAGAGAGCAGAAATAGACAGAGAGAAGTTTAGACAGAATTAAATAAAGAGAGAAAAAGAGCAAGCAAGCAACAGAGGAAATGAAACAAAGAGAGAGGGAACATAAATTCATCTTATCATGCTCATTCACATTTATTTCAATGAGGGATGACCATTACGCAAATAAGCCACCTCAGCGCATGTCTGGAGTAAGAACCCCATTCAGTCAACAAAGCAATTTGCCTTTACATGATGGGTGTCAAATGCAATATTTTCATTAATTACACAAACATTTTTCAATAAATTTCATCAATTGTTGAACTGTTTTTGTGTTTCTATCAAATGAAAACAAATACTGTTTGGAGTTAAAGACAAACCACTTTGCTGTCAGATTGAGTCTGGCTTTAACTGTAACCCACAAACCACACAAAATACACACAGCATTTCTGTCCACATGAAAGCATTAAAGCCTTATTTCCAAAGTGTTTGTGGATGCATAATTTTTTCTTTGATTATGTTAGTGTTGGGTCAAGCCACCCTGAAAAAGACATGTTAGTGATTGGGTGACATCGATGTTTAGAGTGTAGCTGAGGTGGAAGAGTGGCTAGCAGCTGTAGACCTCCACCACTACCCTCCACCTCAATGACAAGAAGCCAGAGCAAAGTGCTAGCCATGCAAGCGACACATACCCTTTCAAAAAAAAAAAACCCATAAAAACAATGGATTTGAGACAAAATGCAATAATGAAAATAAAAAGCTGTATGAGTTTTAAATGAGTGCAAGCATTTCAAAAATGAATTTACAATAATATAATAAATTGATCAGATATGCTGTTATTTTCAGCTATCACTATTGTGATAAACGTATCTAAATACAATAACAAAAACAAAAACATTATCCCCAGAGTATTCCTATACTTTTAAAAATAAAAATTGATAAAAATGGAAGCATACAGCAAAATTTCATCTAATGTCACTACGATGCGGAGTCCCCTTTACCTTATGGGGCTGTCCTGACAACATAACTCAGGCAAATGGGCCCCATTGGCAGAGATATAAGGCCTGGTGTGCCCTATGCACTGCTTAGATGTTAATCATGATCAGGGTGGCTGTACTGCACCCCTACAGTGCAGTGGAGGGGCTAAACCTGCCCTCTAAATCATTCTGGGGTGCGAAGCACACACACACACACACACACACACACACACACACACACACACACACACACACACACACACACACACACACACACACACACATACACACACACTAATATAACCTCTCACTGCCCAACCACAGCTCAGCTATCTCTTCACTATGCGAAACAAGAGGGAGCACATGCCACCGTTTGTGATTGATTCAGCCTTAGTATCAGCTTCTCAAAACACTGGAGACACTCAGACGATCCCTCAACACCACAGCACAATGTGAAAGCCATGCACACCATGAGCCATGCCTGGGAGTGGCTTCTCTTTCATTAGCCAAGTGTGCATCAGGTGTGAACCACTGTGTCAATCACACCAGTATTATGGGCTCCACAGAAAAAAAAGTGCACAGAAAAAAACCAGCAGAGGCAGTTTTGGGATATCTGCTGAAACACATCCAGCGATCAATTGCCACCTCTGTTTTGAATATGCAATGCGATGTCACTGATTTGAGGGCCTGTAGACTAATCAACATGACGTTTCCCTCTCTGGGAATATGTCCAAAGGAGATGATGGAGCAGAAACAGAAGTCAGATTTCAGGTAAGAATGAGGGTAGGAGGATCACAGCGAGGACAGATTCTGCCGATGATCAGATCCCTAAGGAGCATCATTACTTAAACTGCTCTCCTCCTCTGGGACCATCAGGATCACAACTCAACCACTTCAACTACTCCCTATTATTTGACTGTTATAAAAACAACTATTTAAATAAACATGACATATAAGAAACAACAATCCTTTGCTTGCAATGCGAAATATCTCAGCTCATTAAAAATGTCTCATTCCTGATAGTGGATGATACAGCAACAGTAGCTTTGACATTCATCAGCTACGCACAGTACAAACAATTTAAATGTAGAAATGACTAAATACTTTTTTAAAATTCAGTTTAAATGTGCCTGGACATGCAGCATGAAATACGTAATCCCTAATATTATATGTCCACCATGTCAAGACAATACTTTTATATCTGAATGTATATATGAATATAAATATCTTATTTCTCTTTCTTGCTATGCTACAGACTGCGTTAATTTTAATATTGCAACTCACTGTGAATTAAATTACATCGTATGCTTACTTTTAAAAACATACCCATCTTCCACACAAGATACCACGTCTTGTCTCACGTGTTCTAGGCACTTCATCTGCTAGAGTAGGCTGTGTGAAAACATGACAAATCCATGGCGCCGGAACTGAGTAGAGTAAAATGACATGGCTCACCTTATCAGACAAGTTACATAACAGCCCCGCAGCCTTCGGCTGTTTAGTTTTAAAAGAAGAACTAAAGCACGTACATGTGTGCTGTGTGCGCGGAGGGAAAGACGGGGGCTGTGTAATCAATCGTGCCTGCCGGCGCACTGAGATTCCCAGTGTTTGCTCGTTGCGCTCAGCCGGGGAACTGTCAACAAAGAAAACGTCCCATTGACGCTGTTTACACAGGTTTTTCGTCTGGTGTCCCCGTAATCACTAATATTCCAGTACGTAATATTTGTTTAGTAAAATCAAGGGACTTATCAATTATGTACGGGTCCTTTTCCTCTGATGACCGGAGCGACAGTGTACACAAACTTGTCTACGCACACATCCACACATTCGCGCGGACAAACGCACATACAGAGTCGCACGCGCGTCCTCTGAAAAAATGCTCTGGAATACAAAACGCTCTTTACAAAATCCCCTCCCTCACACGATTTCCATTGCTAATAGCCTGCGCCCTAACGTGCAGTTTAAAAAAGTGATTTAATCTTTTTTTTTTTTTAACCATTTTCATTTAAAGTCAAACAATGCTTATTTTATATGTGCGAAAAATGTATTCTCACCACTATACCGGTAATAATAACAACACTATGCTATTCTTCTTCTTATTATTATTTTTATTATCAATCACACGACATTCAGTAATTAAACTCAAAATTATTGGCAGCTTAGAAATAAAATAATTGTATAAATTGAATAGTTTTATGGTGTGATTGAGTAATATATTATTTCCTTAATTTTAACTTGTTATTTATTTTGAGTAATTTGGTTAGTATGTCTAGGACCCAGCCTTACGTGGTCTGTAATTATTTATGTATTTATACAACTGTTTTATGCTTACTGTTTTTTAATAAATAAAGAATCTGTAATAATTATTCACCAAATAAGGCAATTACCTTATCCATTCACCAGAGTTAAAATATTTAATTTCTTGTATTCAGCTGAACTATTTCTGAGCTAATAAAAAACAGCAACAAATCACCATAGTCTCACAATTTTAAAAAATTAATACAACATGCAAGAGCCCTAAATTGTCAATGAAACGTCTATCAAATCAACTTAATATTTTAAAATGATAATTAATTTAATGTGTATGAAGATTATCTCTTTTAACATGAGATTACATTTTCCAAACAGCCATCAACACTTTTTCAAGGCTAAGGTTCCAGTATCACAGTCAAAAGAACTGAGTGTATCATGAGTCAAACTTTCTTGCAGGAAATACATCAGAAGGCCTGCTCTCTACCTTCCACCCACTCAGGCTGGAAAGAGTGGGTGAACAGGGACAGGCTGTGTTATCCCTGCATGGTTTTCTGTGGGTGCCCATGCAACTGACCAAATCTTCCTTCCACAAAGGAAACCTCACCCCCATTGGCCCTTTCTCACAACTGAACTTTGAAGGGCACTTTCAGCAAGGCTTGTAACATAGGTTTTTCCTGGTTTTGAGGTTTGCTCTTGATGTTAAATTGCATTTAAGATAGATTTAAGACGAGATATAAAAAAAATCAAATTTTCTTAAATTCTTTTTCTCACAATCACTTACAAATATCACTAATGAAAAACAATTCTCTATTTCTTTTTTCAAAAAAAAAAAAAAAAAAATCATCCAAACAACAAATGTTTTCCATTCATCAGTTTCTTGCTGATATACTCTGAACTTGTTTTCTAAGGACACTGTAGTGTTGCCATGGCCTGGAGGTTATAGCTTCACCATTGTGTCAATAGAGAGTCACTTCCATGAAACAGTAAGACATGTCAGCACTTAAGATATCATAGTCCCCCAGCGCAATAAGGAGGAAAACTGAGATCTCAGCAACTTGGAGAAGATTCAGAGACACATCCTCTCACATACTCTGAGAGATACAAAGACATTTATTCTCATAACTATTTGTAACTTGGAGCCACTTAAGTCTGGTGTGACAATTAAAAACTTGTTTAATTTAAAAAAAAAAAAGATTTCTGACATCTATAGAACTATTTCTAAAAATCAATGGCGCATGTTCATTATTCAAGTATTTATGTATGTTATCATGCATGCCCTTACAGTCTGTGGTCATTTGAGTTGATGTACTGGGCATGACACAAAAGCAATGTCTGTGATCTGTGGTAGTATGTGTCATATAAAAGCTCTAGCTTCTGTGACCTCTAATGCAACAAGTTTTACATCCGCTGAGACAAAATCAGATGCCTCCACAAACTTTCCTGAAAATCAAATCAGCCCCCTGCAACTTTGGTCTGGTTCAACCCACTAAATTGGACAAAGCAAACAAAGCACCCATCTAACATGTCAGCATTACCTGTATTGTTTCAACACATTCCACTGCCTTAATGGATTAAAAATGAACATTCTTGCATCATGATCACACATACAGGAAATGACCCACACAAACACACATAATCTGGGATGTCAAATTAATGGATGTCTTCAGTCCCAAATTCAAGAACATTTGATCATTTCATAATCCACTGCTGCTCTAAATATATTTTAAGTGATGTGAATTATAGTTATAGTTCATTTTTATTTTGTTTGCCTCAAGTTAGTATGAAAATAGCACAGAAATATTGTGTAGGCCCACCTGCAGGTATGAAAAAGAGTGCAAAGAGGACGAGACTGTTATGGAGCAAACAAAGGACAGACACCGCATTCAAATGCTTAAGACAGGTTTTCAAAACGATCAAGGACAAAGCGGATGTAACTGAGAGTTTAAAACAAGTCTCTAACCTCGAGGAGTGCATTTTAGATGGATAAAATGCAGCTGCTCCAATAATTGTGCGCGCTTGCTCATTGTCAGAATGCCATAGATCTAACAAACAAAAGATGGATTGCAGAAATAAATACATAAACATTCTGATGAAAATGATAAATTAATGTATCACAGGAGTAGATGTATAAAATGGGTAACGATTACTAAAGGATACGAGCGCACATAAAGCAGACGTGCGCGCGCACTCACGCACACAGACAAACAGACAAATGGTCAGACGAGTGAAACACATGCACTAAATCCTGGATGAGGGACAACAAACAAGACAAAATTTAACATCTACCTCCAAAAGGGAAATATAGAAACAAAAACTTCATATACAAGTATTATTGTACAAAATACACACTTTGTTTCTCTACCCCCGACTCTACGACCGGCCGGGTTCTTCCACAGAGGGAAAGAATCAAAGGCCCCTGTGGTGTCTTGCAAACCAGATGGACGCCAATGTCCTTGCACTTTAGGCGAACCAATTTAGGCCAAATAAAAATGACATCCACAGCGCAAGCGGTTGCATTTTTACGACATACCTACTACCTTTACCACAGCAAATATTTCATTTGAAATATTCCAGGAGAATGTTTTTATCATAAAATATTATGCAGCTAACATTCATTTATATAATTGTTCTTCTATGTGTATTTTACTTAAATATTTATATGCGTTCATATCCTCTGATTCTAAAATTCAAGCTTGCGACACCCTTGTCGCCTTCTGAAATTCACCTGTTTTTATCCCCGTAGCATTGCTTTTAAACATTAATTATCGGACCGTCAATGTCCTGTGTAACAAGCACCAGCAATTATAACATATACACACGTATATATAAACTAAACAGTTACTCAGATTATAAGAAATCCTTTTCATTGTCTGTTATTACTAACAAAATTAATTGTTACATTCCATTATATTCCAGTTAGACATAACGGCTGCTGACAAAAACATTAAGCATGGAGCACGCGCCTGAAACAGACGAACAGACATACATACATCCACACAACTAACGCGCGCAATTGACAGCCTAAGTTAAAATTGTTATGCATTGAAAGGATACCAAACTATGCTTAGCTTTTTTGTGCAACTTGTAAATGGCAAGCATAGACAGGAATTTGAAACGGCTTTTGCTGCTCCCGCAAATGGGCGCAGCTTACCTGGTTGGAATTTTGCTCGCTGAATTGTGGTCGGTTTCCTCGGCGGGTTGGAGACAAGGCAGCGGTGAGGGGCAGCTTCGGCCGACGCCGCGGTGGTTGAAGTGTCCGATAGCCGGGATTCAGAGCTCGGCTGAGGGCGCTCTTCCGAACCGGGGTCTGTAAATACACCATTCCAAACCAAAGCTGTTTATGAAAACGCACAGCAGTATGTCCATCACTATAAATAAAACATCAATAAAACAACAGGCTATAAAAATATAATTGTGACCAGAAAACCCCCAGTGTAGCCTACATGACAACACACACATAAACAATAAAATGATTAAAAAGAACTGAAAAAGAATATCTAAAATAAAATTTAGGCCTATTGTATGACAAAAATATAAACTTAGGCACGTTATTTATTGTGACCTGTCAAACATATAACCTTCAAATGAAAACGTGGCATTTGGAAGAAGAGAAAGTAGATCGCCTACAACAGAAAGGAAGAGTGGGATACCTTTTGAGAAACTATCGGCAGAAAAACTAATGATTTCTCGTCTCTCCGTGAGAATAATCATATTTCGCCATTAACAATTACATATATGCTTTATAATTACAAAAGATAGAGAGGCAAGTGAAAACATTCGCTTCATACTAAAGAAACGAACATTTCTTCCTATGAGAAATTCATGAATGAAACCATGAATGCATGGTTGATTGCTGAGGGTACAGTGCTGTTAACAAAACAGTACACGTAATAATCAGTGCGCGTATTTGAAAAATGTAAAGATTACTGTTAGTACATGCAACATTCTTAAAATAAATTTTAAAAATGCATTCAAGTATCAGCTGAACTCTATGGGTTCTCAGAAATACTATAAGCTGACTTATATCGGAAAATGTATACGAATATTTATAGTAATGACAAAACAAGAAAGAGAAAACTAAATATTATCCTATTGTTCACATTTACTTGATTAAAATAATAAAACAAACCATCAAACGATATGGCCGTATGCACATTTAAAGTAAATATAATGGTAACTGTTTGTAACAGACAATATGTTGTGGCGTTATCTTATTGAATTGCACGCTACTCACTATACAATATTTCTTTGAGGTGCATTAAAATTATTCACCTGAATTATTCACACAATTAAGCTGTCCAAGTCCCATGCATGTCAGTTTGAGATATACTGAAGCGCAGCACAACTTGTTATTTAAAAGGGTCTAGCGCCCCCTCTCTGCAGTATAACTTTTTCTTAGTAAATAAAACCCCATCACCCCATTTGCAACAGTCCCTGCTCCTAACTACCTATAACAAATGACGACCACTTTATGAAAGCCATAATCTAAAAAATTCCAAGAGTGTCATTCCAATTCAATTCTCATTCCAATGCCTAATTTTGAGAAGAAATGTATTCTGAAAGACATATTGCCCAAATTCAAGCTATATCGGTGCCTACAGCAGGATAAAATTGTAGCAGGACAAAAAAAAATTGGCAGACACGATGACAGAAACCTAAACAGCTCCTATAGGCCTGTCTGGTTTGATTTTTTGTCCTGAATTCTGACCATACAATAATCTGACAACTTTAAATAGAACTAGAAGCATGACTCTATTCTCTAACAATTGTGACCCACCATGATTACTACAATGACTTGAAATCCATCCTTCTATTTGAAAGTCTACATCAATTTTAGTTATATGCAAGATACAATTTAATTGTGTGTTTACTCTCTGTTTTCCGGTTGCATTTCCCGCTTCTAAATCGTACCCTAAATGCTTGACAATTTCCAAAGGGCGGTCAGTATGAACTTGAGCGCTGCTTTCTCCGTAGCTAAGCTGCTAGAGTCAGACCGATCGTGGACTGGTTACCTAGAGAACCGTGAATGATCTTTTAAACACGCACCTTGTAAGAGGCTGTAGCCCCGACTTCAATAAGCTAGACGGTGAGAGGCTTTCTAGCAAACAAATGAAGAAAAGAGAGAAAAAAGGAAAAGACGGACAAAAAGCATACGAGTACAGTAAATCAGCCAGAGGAACGAAACATGTCAGAGTTCTTCACTGTGTCTGATTGCCTCCGCAGTTTCTTTGTCTTTCGGTAATGCAGAGTATAGATACAGAATAATACAAAAACTGAAATTTCGAATATCTTACATGTTATAAAATAACAGCTGACTGAGGTAGGCCTATACATCAAAAAGAACAAGCTCAACTAAAACTGTAGGCTGTGTCGCATACAGTGGGAGACGACAGTGGGAAAGTGAAATCAATACTTTGTGTTTACTGATTCCCTTAAATATCTCGACAAATGTCTGCGCTGTTTTTGCTGTGAAATAAAGAAAAGCTTCCATCATCGCTCATTGCGTCCCTTATTAATTTCATTCCAGTTTGTTCTCTTAAAACAACACCTTTCTACCATCCATGTCAGAGGCTTCGACACGTGAAACAGCTAATCACCAAATCGAGTAGGATTATTATGATACCACTGTCATTAAAACAAATATGCAGCCGACTGAATGTCCATCATTATTAGTTAGTTAAAACTCGGATAGTCCACGAGACTAACTTTTTTCAGCATCGGCTCAATTTGCGTGAGATATTTCGCTGTTCAGAGAGGTTAACCTACAAATAGGCTATTCCAATACGATGTACAGTCTGTATCTGACATCTCATGTGGGGGAGGTCTTTTACACTTAAGCCTATTTCAATTGGACGTTGAACCAAAACTGATAGCCGAAAAACTAATTTGAAGAGCATTCATTCATTTCAGAGCAACCGAGGAACATGCCTGAAGCAAAGGAACACACAAAACTACAGCCTACTGAAAGACTTTCAACCGCAAGAACTGATTTGTGGGCAAAGTAGCCTAAACTAGATCCTGTTTTCAACAGTTTTTCATTGTTTTACTTTTTTAAAAGCTAATTTTATCATATGGGGAAGTGTAGCCTAATAATGTCACATATAAAATTCCAATCACATTAGAACTAACAACTGGACGGCTACATTAGCTATAAGCGGTGCATTAGCTGAGGTATGGATCAGTAGCCTAAGTACACCAAGAGAGTGAAAGACAGGCTACAGCATGTTCTCACCAAACCCGGTTACTGGTCATGCAGGCGACAGTCTAATATGATTCTTAGACCGCATAAGTCCTCTAGAGCAGAACATATCTAATTATTTAGAATATGTTCCGTTTATTCCACTTGATCATCTTATCACCGCGAGTGTATGCCGTCAGTTACCATTCACACGTGACAAGCACTATGAGTTTAGATATTCCGAGTGTCAATAGCCTAATGACAATGGAGTCAAGCAAGGCTGACGACTGTGAAAATGTCGAAGTATCCATACTTGACGGAAAAGCCTATAAAATAAAGACGTTTCCTTAGGAACTGGCAAGTACGTAGCCAAATGTGCAAAAGAAAGGAAATAAGAGAAAAACGTTTCATTCTTGCTTCTCGTGGGTCTATTTCAATGCTAAGTGGCTGTCAGTAAGTGGCATCCCATTTCCATGACAACCAGAGAGAATATGATACCTTTAATTCTCTTCAAATTCGCTTCAGTTTGCCAGAGGATATCACAAATTTTAAGATTGTTTTGCTTTCCTCTCTCCGTCGTCTATAACAAACTCGCAAATTCAACAGGTCATCGCATCCAAATGCAAGAGGAAGTTTCAGCGCAGATGGTCATTTTCTTTGAAAAAATATTATAATGTCGAGGACGCTAAATTACAAAAAGAAAAAAATCAAGTTGTCTTTTTACTATAATAATAACTATCACACATAGCCATTCATTCATCCACAAGAAAACAGATTGATACATACTTGCTTGCTGTAGCGGTTCCGTCTTTACATGTGATATTAACCCCTTTAAAGTTTCCGGTAGATTTCCAGCATAGTTGTGAAAAATAAAAATTGTAGTAAGTGTAGTAGTAGCCTACTTATAGTCGTAGTAATAGTAGATGTAGTGACAGGAAAAATATATTCTAAGAGAAAAAAACACTCCGATGTATGAGGACTGGATCCGCGCGATCCGGTTTCTCCGTGTTAGTAATGCTGATGATGCGCTGTGATGAAGTTGCAATGTGGCTTTGTTTATGTGGAGAGCTCTGTGAGAGAAAGTCTAATAGCACATTTATGTGTCTGCCTTCTGCATAGAGCGGCTGGTATGCGAGACGTCAATGTGACGCCATGGAGAGGTGACGTCACTCACTGTAGAGCTCCAAACCTCGCTCTTACAGTAGACACATAAGACTCTCTCAACACTGTGCCAAAGAAAAAAAAAGGGGAGGGGTAAGTGTGGGTGCGTTTATCTTTCGACTCAAACATGAAATCCTATTCGAAAATGGGCGGTCGTGCAATTAAATATCCCCTTTTAATAGGACGCTCTTTTTCGGATTCCTAAGTTTTATATTACTTCATACTTGTGTTTTGAAAATCTAGCGCTATAAATACCCCTTGAATTAATATCATATGCATGTACATCAATCTCAGATGGGCGTACACCTTACCCTGCTTTTTAAAAAACTTAAACATTGATTCCACCAAATATCACAGAACATAAAATCCTACCTATCACATCCATAGCATGTATTACCATGGCAGTAATTTAAACTGATAGTTTGAGAAAATACAAATACGTGGGTGAGCAAAACAGAAACACTTTGTTAAAAAAATATATAAAAGGTTTTGAGAGGATCTGAGAAGAGTGAAAAGAGAACACTGTATGACCTCTAACTTCCTACTGTCTTGTGCTTTTTATATTATTTTACAGTGGTGCAGATGGGTTTTCTTGTTGAATTGGGGGAAAACTATCTGTTGCTGTACACCATTTAACAGCTTCTAATAAGACAGCACCCTCAATGTGGGCTGAAGATTGTTGATCTCCATCTATGTGTAAAACGGTCCCTTTACTTCTGAGTTGAATCTAACTCTTGCTTTCACTGTAAAACTAAAGACAAACTTTTGCTTTTGAAATGACAATGTTTGCGAATACCTTTCAGAGACAGCCTGGACAAGCTGTTTGATCAAGCCAGTCTGTGCTGAGTTGGGTGCATCAGACAGTTTGATGAGTTCACCACAACAATCCATACTTTGGTTAGATTTTTTTACCTAGAGACAATTGTTAGTGGTAAATTCAAAAGCTTAAAGCTGGTGTAACTGTTTACTTCAAAAATTATTACCCACTTTTTCTGTGCACCTCCCTCAGTGTCCAATACAGAAATTCCAGTTATATTGTGTATGCATATTTCTGTTAATATCAATTACCTTAACATAAATATCTAAATTGGCTGTATAAACCATTGATCCGCTTGAAGTGCATTTATTGCATATAAGTTCACAATAAAAGTGTTTAGGTATTAATTTTGTGAGCTTATCAATACACTTAATGAAAATGGCAGATCTCTCAAAAAGATGGGCAAATTAAATAATGAAGCTTGGAAATTTGGTATGGAACCTAGAAACAGGCTACCACCTTCCTTGTCCACCCTGTTTTGAATGGCCCTGGAGGCGGTAGAGTACTATTGTCAATGTATACATTTGATGACTATGTATTTTACATTGAAAAAAATCCTACTGCTGGTGAATTCGTTTCAGGAAAAGTCACAGCGGCGGCGTTGGAAAACTCAAAAATAAATATGATGGCCTTTCAGCAAAGGGAAGAGAAAATCAACTACAGCCAATCACAAGACGCATGGTTTCCTGGGCCACGTACTCAAATCTGGCCAATGATCTGCCCCTGAAGGCGGGGATAACGCTTGACGCACTGAGGCGCGTGATTGACGCAAGCACTGTTACTAAAATTAGCAGCGGGAGATGCAGCCGTGTTAGATAGCAGAGATCCCATTCATTGTACCGGGCGGGTCCGTTTATTTTAGAAATTTGATTGTGATCCAGCCAAGCCAAATATAGTCGTAGACAGGTATTTTTAGCGGAAGCATGTCCCTGTTTTTACTTGGCAAGGAACAGCTTTCAGATGTCTTTGTATTGCTATAATGGATAGCAACTGACAGCTAGCTAGCAAAATTGCATGTTACTAGCTGAAACATTTTAGTTAGACAGTAACGTTAGCTAGGTAGCTGCATAGTTAAATATAGCATTAGTTATACTAAGCTAGCCACCACCTCGGCATTATTTGGATACTCTCCAAGACAGACTAGCATGATGACCGAACTACATAGTAGCTTGTCCGCCTAGCTAGGTAGATAGCGTTATCTACCTAACTGGCAGTCATGCTGACTGGCTAGCTGGCTAGCCACCCTACCAGTTGAGTTTTCTGTTGTTAACGATGGACTGTTTGTTTTAAGTCTGGGGTATAGTTGAATTCGTTGCGAAATTGGGTCACACAAGACGGAAACTGGGAGCATTACGCATAGATCATGGACACAGTGCTGTAATCCAACAGGTTTGTGAACGTAACAGCATGCTGATGTAGATCTACGTTTCTTCATTAACGTTACAAGATAATCCCAAAAGTAACGTAATTTTTCAATGTAAGAGTGTTGTTGGGTGGCCATCTCAGTTTAGCTATCCTAGCGTCCGAAATCTGACTGTCGGTACTACCTGGCTCGCCAGTTGGTAGCAAAGTAGACAACCGTTAGTTAGCAAGCTGTGCTTTATATCAACACCTTTTCGTCGCATGCTTAAATATATACTTTAATTAATATTTGTTAGCTATCTACCTAGCTAACCCACGATATCTGGCGGCTCTAACCTATTCAACGCATTTGGTAAATGGTATTTAACCTTATGCAAAGTTACTTGATGCATAGGGTCCTCTGGATTTTCAGCGAATACGGAAACGACAGAATACTACACATTCTAATATGTAAGATAATGTTTATATTCGTTTGCCCGCGTGTATAGCCTCGGGTATCTTGCCTCGCCATACAGAAGATAGGGCAGCCAGTTGGTTTACATACTGAACATGGCTCTAGTAAAAATCTAGCCCAGGCATCATTTAACCTTGTCAGTTGAATGTAGTTAAAAAAAGGCGAAGTCCAGCTTTTGCCGATTAATTCTTCAACTAAATTAGATGCAAGGAAAGTAGAGTGTTAAATGGAGTTTCCCAAATTGACAGCCATAGCCTGCATAAAATGCTTTAGCCGTACTGACTAGAGTTGTGTGTTTGTTTTGGAGAAGTTCTTAACTGCGCGCGTTGGGACGACTTGTTAATCTAAAACTGAGAAATACGGCGAAAATGGGGAAATCCCTTCAGCCACAACTCTTTAGCTCTTTGAATTTGTGACTGGATGAGTGGCACGCTGTAAAAGTGTAACTAAAGTCTACCCCACCTTCTAAATAACAGAAGACCGAATCGAATATTTCAGTGCAATTGTATTTAAGTACAGAATGCATGCAAGGCTTCCTGTAAGGAGTCTGTCCTGCAAGTTTTTGTCTGAGAGCTCTCTGCTGTCTTCGTGGTTCTTTGGGAACTAAGTTTGTATAGGGCTTTGTTTGACTCAAAGCATGCCAGCTGTATGCCATGACAGCAGAGCTTGGTGAACCACAGTACATGCTGTGAAGGTTATGTAGAAGGTGTTGTTGCTACCAGTGTTTCTTAATGTTATTTATCCAACGAGGTTCAGTTTGAAAAACCCCAGCTCCAGGAATGTTTCAGTGGGGTTGGGGGGATAGCAGTTGATCTTTCTTTTTTGAAGAAGAGCAGGAACTGATAAATAGATTCTTCCTTTGAAAGCTTACTAGGTTGATGATGATGGCCTCTGTAATAATCCACAGAATCTTAGGTTGTGCTTTAATGGAAGCCACCAAACGGAACAGATTAGAGATTGAAATCTGAATGTGATGAGAGAGTAGTTCTGAGTAGTTATCTGTGCAGTGAGATTACCTGCTGAGATGGGGTTTATTTTGACAGATTCCCACACACCATTGTGCCCTGTTCCCCCAAGTCAAATGGATGTAAATGTGAAAAATGTCATTTTCACAGATTTCCCAGTCTGAATTACTGGGGTAAGAGTGCTAAATAGGCCGTGCCTCCTCTCTTTTAATTAATTTAGAAACATGCATGTAATCATCTTGCCAAAAGAAAAAATAAAATTTTTGACTAAAGTGCTAATTAAACTGATAAGATTAAATCTTCATTTAAATCTGTCACATTATATGTGCAATTTTATTAGTAATGCTAGTGGAATCGAGGGGGGAATGGCTAGCTTGATTCTGTTACTCAGTTGTTCTTGTGATCTTAAGGGGATTCCCCTGGTTGTAATGAAAGCCCAGCTAGGTCTTATCTCCCTGCTGCCCACGGACAAATGAGGAACGCACAGGCAATGACTACTGTACTGCTCCATGTGACTGCAGAGCCATATGTTCAGACAGTCGGCAGTGGAGGCAGTGCAACCAGGGGTTTGTGTGCCTAACTCCTTCCTCAAGGCTGATCCCAGGTCAGAGATCTGTGGCACTTCACACTTTACAGAGTGTGCAAGCATGTTCTGAGTGCTACTCAGATCAGCACACCAGGCATGCCCTAAGCTGCATCTCAGGACCATGTGACACTGTGGTCTTATGTCTTATAAAATGACTTTTCACTGCATGGCTTCATTCAGTATTGGTTTGATGTTGGAGTAATGTATAGCTGTTATGTTGAGTAGCACCATGTCACATGATTCTCTTGGCATGCCATTTTACACAGCAGTGAGGGTCACTTTTTGGGAGGGAACTAGCATTATGTTTATATGATTGGTGAAGATTGGCAGTAGAGGAGGTGGAGATGTCTAGTCAGTTTTATTAGCAGCATATGTTTTTGTCGTCAAAACTAAAGATGTGGCAGGGTTTTTGCTTAATCTTAAATCTCTGAGAGTTTCTTTGGTTAAAAAGAGTGATTCCCACTCATTGTGGAACATTTATTTCAATTTATTAGATTAACTAGTGACAGAGCACTACCTTTCTGTGAGAACCGTTGACTCATTATTCACAGTGACTTAAAGGAATTCCCATCGCTGAAGTGTCATACTGAATATTATGAAACTGCACTATAGACGTGTAGATAAATCACAAGAACGTTAGATAAGCGCCTTGACTGTTTTGTGGGTGATATTTGATTTGTTGCAATGGAATCACCCTCTAGAGTTAATTTAACAACCGCTGCTAGTATTCAAAAAATATAGGGACCCTCTGGGCTTCCAGCAGTACCTCCTGGAATAATTTTGGTCCAGCACCACATAACCCCACAAGTGAAGTACACATGCATCATGCAGAGACATGCTTCTGCAAGGGCCAGTGCAGGGTTTACTCTCCTTAGACCTGTTTTCCTAAGTAGCAAGGTTATAAATGGGTGACTTAAGTGTGGATTTATACATTTGGCCCTCTGAAAGAATGCATGAGAAAAATGTAGAATTATTGTTCAGCCATAATAATAAGCTGGTAATTGAACGTAACAAGACGAGACTCGGTTCCTCGGTTGTAGATTACTGCTGCTGACAGGATCTCCTGCGGGCTCTGCCCTGGCAGGTTTTGTCCTTTCAGAGATCTGGGGAATTCCCTCTCTCTCTCTCTCTTTCTTTCTCTTTCTGTCTCTCTCTCTGTGTGTGAGAGTGTGTGTGAGAGTGACTGAGCGAGTGCAAGTGTTTGTGCGTGTGTGTGTAAGTTTAAGTATTTGTGTTGTGAGCGTGGGTATATGTGTGAGTCACACACCTACCCAGAGCGGAGTCTAAAGGCCAGTTTCAAGGAGTGTCGATATCAAAGATGCAGATTGCAGCTGAGGGAGCTTGCAGAGGGATTTCTGCTGTAAAAGACCACCTGCACCCTGTGGCTACATTTCATATAAAGTGGTGCAAGACCCAGAGAGTCCTGTGAAGCCTCATCCCTTCGCTGCCTGGCCTGTGGTCCTAGATGACGGCAGATCATTCCAGGCCATTTATGTTGTCCTTGAGAGCTCCCAGAGAGTCGTACTGTACTCTTGAATGTCATGATGGCCAAGGTTTCCTTTTCTGTGTCTGGGGCAGGGGTGTAAATGTTTGTAAAGAGATGGAAAAGTCTTTAAGGAATAAAGCTGTAGGGCTTTTGTGGTTTAAATCAACTGTGACCGAATAATCAGCTGTTACAGTTTTAGCCCTCATTTGCAGCAGCAGACTATGGAGTTGCTTGCAGGGTTAGAAAGTCAAGGCGTCAGTCCATATTTCTTTTCTCCAGATAAGAGCTTCTCTGAAAAAGATGTTTGCGATCATGAAATCCTTCTGCTTACCTTGGAAGTGTGGGAATTAGTTGCTAGTTGTAATAGCCGCATATTGACTCAGAGTCAGGTTTAGCCCGTATTTAAGGCAAGTTGCAGCGTCTGCTTGATTACGTATGGCAAATTCAATGAATAATTTATCAGCCTCTTTTCAACCAGATTAGTGCCTTGGTAATTTAGGTGAACCTCTGATACTTCAGGGGCAAGATAGGCTACACATGCCTCATGTCGATAGTCTGTTACCTACAATTTCAGTTTCCCACCCCCTGGGTCACGTTCTTTTAACTGCCTATCCACTAAGTTGAGTAATATTGGAGCATTTGGGCATGATCAAGGCATAAATGTAGAGAACAATTTTTAACATTCTCCAAAAAAGCAGGTCTTTGCATTTTCTTTCAGGCAGACAGCCAGATGTGAACACAATATAATTTCGTTAACAACTACCATACATCTTATTAAAAGCGCATGCTAGTTTTTAGCACGTCATGCTCAAGTTTGTGCTGTTTTAAGTGGGTAAATTGACATATTCCACCACCCTATAAAAGCTTAAATTAAAATTATTTGAAATCTGTAAATTCAGTTTGCATTTAATCAGAAGCCGTACAATTTTAGGATAACTTTTGTTACTTGGCTATCTATGTACTTTTAATAAACTTTACACTGTAATAAAGATACACTTCCTTTTCTTCTTATTTTTTTATTTTATATGAGATCAGTGTTGAGAATAATAACACCTTCATAAAGTTTGACTTTAATATTTGGTATTTTATAATTTTTGAAGGAAAAGGTCAGAAATTAGTCATGAATCTCACGTGAGAGGTCCGTGCTTTGAGTTAGGATGTACCTAGTGTTTTTTAATCCTGCAGTTTGATTTGATTCGCTGTAGAGAAGCTGGGCACATTTCTCACCATAGCCCATTGTCAGTGTTGATCTTTTGCACATCCCAATCAGAACCCTGACATTAGGGATGACATTTGGGTGGATGAATCAGCTCCTTGTCATAGATCAAGTCAGTGATTCGCTTCCTCACTGCTAGAGTTTTAAATCGGTAGCTCATAACAACCCGAACACCCCCAAAAAAAAAAAAAAAAAAAACCATCATTTTGTCTGTGATATTTAGATTTGATTGTGACATACAGTTGAGGGTAAATGTTTGAAAATGGTAATTACTGTGTTGCTACCTTGTATACCTGTTTTGTCAAGACATGCAGTTAACAGATTCACTTAAAGTAATCTGTAATGTTGGCATATTTTTGTTTGTGTTTCTTTGGGTGTGTGCATGAGATAGATTATCTCCTTGGCTGGTTGTTTACAAACAACAGTTACAGTGTGTGACCACAGGCCCTGGGCCTAATGATCATTTGAAGATGTGTTTATAATAAAAAAAAAACTAGTATTTCAAATGTGTATTTGACCCAGGTGTGGGCATATGCATATTTTTATATAAATTGGTGTTACCAGATGGAGACACAAGGCAGGTTTTCTAAATCTCCTGAGCTGTAATGAGTTGCAGTTGGAACTCTCCTCTGAGCACTGCTGCCTGAAGCCTCTTAAAACCAGCCCCGAAAATTCAACAAGTGAATTAGTTCTGCTTTCATAGGTTTTCTGAAAAACAATGTGAAAATACAATCTGGTGATAGATACCATGTACCCACCCCCCCACCACCCCTTCTTTTTAGACTGTGATGCTTTTTTCAAGAATTGGTGGTTAAAAATAGGGTTGGGCTTCCCGTCTGAAGGGGAACTGATGTGATTGTGAATGTGGGCAGAGTGCTTTGCTGTTAGATGTTAGTTTAAGGTGTGTCCAGTTAATTTTTGTGGCATGGATCTGCCTGAGAGGGAGTTGAGATGGAGAGGATAGGGTGGGCTGGTGACCGGAGCGGACTGATGGTCGACACATCACTGTTCTTGAGCCTTAGCATGTGTCCTTTACACTGTGAGAGATCCACACCAAGGAACCACAACCACCGATTTATCCCGGGTGACCTCTCAGGCACTTGTCTTCTCATAAAATGTCCTGATGTCCCAAGCAGATGATCATGTACATACAATATCTTGGGTGGCATAAAACAATGCTTTGTTAAAGCACTTCAAACACAGGAAACACAAGAAGTGATATCGCAGGAAACAAATGAATAGAAATGAATTTTTTATTTTTATTTTTCATTTTTAAAATGTATTTCTTCCTTGGCCTGTGCCATATATCTGTGACCAAACAGAAAGTTTATGTTTAAAAAAAAATGCTTGAATTGATCATTCAACCAAATTTTATGATTTGTCTCACACTGGAGGTATTTGGTGTCACTCATCCTGAAGTCAGGTGCAGAAGTATGAAATCTGTCTGTGCTGGTCTTTGGCAGCACGCTGTGTATGTGTGCCCTACTTTATTAAGCCAGGCTGCCTTGGACTTATGCCCACAGGATGGTTTTCCACACTGCTGTTCCTGGCTGGCTGTCCATGATGCAGTGGCAGGGTGTTCAGCATGTCAGAATGAGCCTTGTGATAGCCAGCCACTCAAGCCTCCACAGGACAGCAGTGACTGCATTACATCACCGTCCCGAGGGCTGCACTGGGACTACATGTTCCTGCCGTGCTCTCAGGCTCACAGGGCAGGTGGCTGAACCCTGGACACCCATGAAGTGGACAGAGGCTTGAGGGTTGGCCAGAGAGGCTATGTCTATAATAGGGCAGGAGGGTTATGCGGGGTCTTCCCTCATTTCAGACTGAGAGTGGTACTGGTTTCTATAAAATATGGCTTGTCACATGAGTACAGCGGAGGTTTCAGTCTCAGCTGTTATATGCAGGTATGCCTTTGGTAGGTAGTCCTGTGATCATAAATCTATTGAGAATTCTGTGGTTTGCATGTATAATGAAATTGTTTTTTTTTTATTTTTATTTTTAGACAGAAAGGCTGAAATTAATGTTCATGAGGGAAAGTCTAATAAAGTCCCCTTTCCAAAACGTCATAAGTTGTTTTGTGGACTTGGATCCAAATATATATTCATTTTTTGTTTCTGTTTGTGGTTAACTTAAATTGGTGTTGGAGTGAAGACATTCTTAATGAATCTGTCAAGGCATGCCTGTCTTACACTGACTGAACTGCACTCTACGGAAGGACATTGAGTGAGGCAAATGCTTTTCTTCCTCGTTCTCAAATCGTTCTTAATCTGGTGAGCCTTTTAAGATGAGAGAAGGTGAAAGGTACTGACAATGGAAAGGCAGAATTTGGTAATGTTTGACTGTAAGTTTGATAAATGTTGTACTGTATTGAATGTTGTCAGAGTGTTTGATTTTTTGAATGTATAGCTTTGGCTCTGACCATTTGGAAGAACTGATGAAGATGAGTGTAAATCATTGAAAATGATTTTCCAATGGAGACATTTGAGGGGCGCATATTGAATAAAAGATTATGTAATGCTCCTGGCCCATCTGAAAATGGCATTCAGGAAATAATCACTGCCTTTGTATATAAAAAAAACCTTGCTATCTATGTACCTTGGAAGAGAAGGTATTGAGCTGTCACCGTAGATGTCTAAACATGTTTATCAGCAATAAAATGCAGTATTTTTTTGAAAATGATAGCTTTTACGAAGATGCATAATTTGTATTCCCCATTTGATATTGTTAAATGAATCAGATATTGTGAAATAAAATGTAAAGAAAGTGTGACTGCCTGAAAATCATGTCTGAGGTTGTGCCTATAGTTGGTTTTTGATGTTTCACCTACTTTTACTCAATACCATGAAATTCAGATGGATTGAAAATAAAATTTTCTTGAATGTTCAATGGCAGAATCGTTTAAGAATTTGCATTCTATGTCTCACTCCTACTACTCACAAGTGTGTTTTGTGATGCCAGTGTTGTGTGACCAAAAATTGAAAGCTTTGACAAAATATATTCTGAAACTCAAACAGAAAGCTGCTTACCAGTTGATTAGTTACCAGTGTGTAAATTACAGTCAAAAGTAGCCAGGATTCTCAGCTGCTAGGTCAGGACTCCGCCACCGAGGGATTTCAGTTTAAACAGAATTCAACAAACCATGTCTGTGTCAACAAACCATTGTCACATGTCAATAGAAGCAACAGCCATTCATTATATCATATCATGCATTTACTATAGCTGTTTGACACTTTAGCAATGACAACCATGTACTTACCATACTTGTGTAATGCAGCTATTTCTACCAAGCTTGCCAATGTTATTCCATGCTTTTTTAGATTCCATAATGCATCTAATCAAAGTGAACTTAATAGTGGAAAAATCTGGAATGTATGCCTGGCACATATTTGTGTAGCACAACAGATTGTATTTCAATGAATTTTCTTCATTAATAAAAGCTATACCATACAAGTGCATATAACTGCTGTACTTGTTTGGCAATAACCTGCTGGGAGCATAGTTAGTGTGGATAAACAAGGCTGGATTTAAAGGGAAAAGTACAAAAAAAGAAGCCAGTCTGCCTGTGCGTATTTCATGTTCATGTTGCATTATACAAATATGTGCAAAAAAAGATGAATCCTGCTCCATGTTCTGCAAATGTTTCATATCAAAACATGTTCTTACTACTTAAAGTACATTTAGCAGAGAGGTGATGTTCTGGTTGAAGCTAATATTGACCAGTAACCATACTTGTATAATTATTGGATAGGGGAATTTTTTAAAGAACACTCTCCACAGCAAAACATACATGTTATATATAAATTTGGCATAAATATTCTATTTTGTGTTCACATGAGTATGTTTTACCGTGGATTGGAGATGAGGGCCCTGACATGACCCTGGAGTCACAGACGGCACAGGTTGGTCTTTGCTGTGTGGGGGCGTGCAGCCTACACGCTCTACACACCATATTAATTATGAGCCTGCCCCTGCTTGTTGTGTGACAGTTCCCGGCAGTGAGTAAAATCACAATCACAATTGACCTTTAAAACATAAAGAGCAAGAAATCAAACATTCTTTTTCAGTTCACTCACCATAATGGCATCATAGTATCGATGACTAGATCTGGCCATCAGTCCATGTTCGTAAAACTATGCCGGCACACACTAAGGTCAAGAGACTAGTAACCAATTGGTTACTAGTTGCATGGTCACATGCGTCCAAAGGATCTCTTGAAACATATACAGTTCCAGTTAAAAATGTGGACACACTTTCTCACTCAAGTAAATGGGAAAGTGTGTCAGAAAATTTTTGACTGGTACTGTATGTAACATCCTGTATGAGCAGTATGTGATGTACATGCATTTTATAAATATACATTAATTATTTTGTTCTTTTCACATACAAATACGGTTTACTGCCAGAGTAACAAATGCATGCAAAGTGTTGCTTAGAGGCCCTCAGCAGAATGTGGCTAATTATGCAGGTTTTTTTACAAACAAAATCAGTGGCTCAAGCAGTATCCTCATTAGTGACTGGTAAGTGAGGCTTTATTGAACCAAAATGGAAGAAGCTACCATATAGTGACAGTAACCCAGAGACTTGCATCAATGACCACACTAGTTGCTCAGAGAATAAGATGTTTGACTGGTTCTAACAAGTCATTATTGACAGTTGAGTGTGGCTCCACCCTGACAAGGTTCATGAGACCTCACTACCATCTCTAGTCCTTACTCAAGCATCCAGACCACCAAAGTGTGGCAGAATTTACAATATACTACTCTAATGATTGCTGCAGAATGACAACCACCTTAGTTTTTCTCCCTGTGCAATGAGTTGATCAGTGAGATCAAGAAAATTGGCTTTGCCAGATTTTAAAACTTTCTATTGGCTGAAAAAAATCACATGGTCACATACAAATTTGTGCAAAACAATTATGAAATCTTCTCCGTGTTTGGCAAATTTTTAGTTTCAAAACATGCTCTTAGAGGATAAAGAAGATGTAGCAGAGAGGTGATGTTACATTTGAAACAGATATTGACCAGTAGTCATACTTGTATAGTAATTGTGGGATGGGACGGATTGAAATTGTTATTGGTAGGAAAATATTCATTATAGAAATAATCCTCATTTGAGAATGTGGTTGCCATCTGAATTATACATGTTGAGCTGAAATCAGTCTGAAGAAGTTGATGTTTGCAGGAACTTGTCTATGTCTATTTCATTGGAAACCCTGGAAGGTGAGAAGCTCTTGGCATAGTGTAGGCATGGGTTATGCCCTGCCAACTACTTCAACTGGCACAAATACCATTCCAATATTTCTTTTTAAAAGTTGAAAATCCTTCCGACTTGCCTTGTCTGAGATCATGTGATATGTTATATTATGTATTTTGTTTATCCTGAATGTGGGCTGATTTGCCATGCTCAACTGCACTCTGCTTTTACCTGGTGTATATAACAGGTGAAATACTATGGTGCTGAATGAATGGATTTCAAGAGTTCATTTTTTAGCACTAGAGGTAAGAGCATGCATGATCGATAGTTAGAAGTACACTGAACAAAGCAAGCAAATTTTTTCTCTCTTGAGTATGGAATGATGTCTAAAGGACAAGCAGCAAAACTTATATAACCTGAATTAGAATCTGAGTATGAATGTCAAATGATTTTCTAATACCACTTCTACTACTACCCCTACTATAACTAGTACTACTTTTTATTAAAATATTGCCTCTTGACAATTTCTACCTTACAAAAACCCTGCTTTGCAAGTTTTAAATGCCTGGGATTGCATACTGAATCGAGTCAAAATTTAAAAGAATTTACTCTGTTCCTTCAGTTACCATAGGCTCTGGCTCATGTATAGTTGCCTCATCGTAAACATGAGTGTCTCCACTGAAAACAAAAGATCAATGAGTCACAATTTTGGTACTATGATATTTAACTGTGTGAGATAGTATTGAATAAAGGAGGCCAGATGCTCCCTGTGCATGCCCGTGTTTGAATATTAATTGTTTGAAAGATTGCATGATCAGGCCAGTCTTGCATCACTCTGGAATTCAGTGCAATGGAATTTTATTTGGTTGCGTGGGTTTTCCATAAATGCTGGTGTTGTAATCCAATGGTAGATGAATCCTTTGTGCCATTGGTGACTTCCCATAAATATGCGGGGGTGCCCTCTGCCTCCATGGGTTGAGTCATCAAATGTCAAGGGTCGCTTTGGCAGTCACTTCCTGGCAGGAGGATCTCCACACCAAAAGAAAGGAAGAAAAAATCAGCGTGTCATGTAATAACTTTCTTACGATGTTACCGCCTCCTGTTCATTCATACAAGTATAACCCTGCGTAGCAGGCCAGCCACGCCCTGTTACTGGCATGTCTCACCTTGTTGCATGTGGCTGCAAGCACATTTTCACTGAGTGTCATTATTTCTTGTTATTATGTATCCCCCCTGCAGATATAAGCCCATTCAATGAATTTAAACATGGGGGCCCTTCATTCTATCAAAGACATTTCTGACCTTTATTATTTAAAAAGAGTGAAAGGTAAGGTTGGGTTAAGGAAGTCTTGTGAGGCCATGTTACTTGTGTGGTGCAGTGGCAGGTGTGGATACCAAGCCAGGTGGTGAGAGGAAGAAAAAAGCTGTCAAAAATTGTCCCATTATTAACCCCCCCTTTGGGGGTAAAACAAAAACACAGGGTCAGGAGCAACAGTACAAAAGACCAAAACCCATTCTTCTCTCAGTCTTGAAGACTGTACTTAAATAGGTGGCCTAACTGAAGGCAAGTGCCCACACCTGAGTTGATTGGAAGTCACCCCAAGCTGAGTCTGTAGGGTCAGGAGCAACATTACAAAAGGCCAAAACCCATTCTTCTCTCAGTCTTGAAGACTGTACTTAAATAAGTGGCCTAACTGAAGGCAAGTGCCCACACCTGAGTTGACTGGAAATCACCCCAAGCTGAGCCTGTTAGTGAGGCCATTGCTGTGCAAGTTCCTGCATTCTCTCCAGGCTGAAGAAAGGAACAGGAACTGACAGCAGTCATTCAATGATTGCTCGCTTGCTCCTCCTATCGCCTCTCCCGTCACCACACTTATAAAAATGAATTGCAGCAAAACCTGTCAGACGTGAACATTTGGACTGGTGGTTGTTAAGAGTTTTGAGATGTTCGTAACTTGGAAATCTCAATTAAACTTGCATAATTGACATTACCTCATGTCCTGCTGCAGGACGCATAATACAATAACTAATACTACTAATAATAGTAATAATAACAGCAGCAACAACAACAACACTAATAATGTGACATTAATCTCAGAAAGGTGGGGTGTCAAGTTTGGGGGGAGGTTACGGTACAACTTACAGTTTGCTCTCACTGTTGCTACAAGGTCTGGTGAGGGCACACTCGAAATGGATCGCCTCTATTTTCTCAAAACTTCCCAGCCCACTAGGTTAAATAATATGCTGACTCACAGGAGATGATTCACATCTTCGCTTTTCCACGTAACTTGAATGCGAACTTGCCAAAAAATCCAACCGACCAAAAAAAAACTCTTATCTAAATGTTTAGACAGTAATGTTTTTGTGCAATAAATAATTTAATTGAAGGGACTGAACTGTCTGACTAAACCCAAATTCATTCATGGTATTTACTGCCCTGACCCTACATATTTGCTCCATCCCCCTCTTCCGATGAGATCTCTATGTGAATCTGGAGCGCAGAAAAACACATAGCATTCTTGGCAAATTACAGAATGATTCCATATTAATCCATTCACTCATCACATAGCAGTGTGCTGATGAATGAGTGGTCTTTGTAGTGTTGTCTTTCTTGTATTTTTCTCTTTTTTTTCCTCTGGCGGACTGTTCTGGCAGCCCTGCGGGATTCCTTTGGGTTGTGAAATGGCGAGAGTCTTGTGATGTGCATTGGAAAGCTGAGATCGATGGGCACAGAAACAAGCCTCTTTGTTTATGCACTGGCGTACGCATGCACTGTTTTCAGTCCGCAATGGAGATGCTGTCCCATGATCCTCACCTACCACGCTTTCAGGCCTCATTTATGTATTTATCTATTTATGTGTTTGTTTGGCCTGCTAGATAACGCTTACTAGAAGCACGCACACACACGCACGCACACACTACCCCAGATACAATGCCTCAATCCAACACATTGACCTCAACATAATTTGATATTCACAGTGATTGGGATGTGATTGTGACCCACTGTGATGGCTGGTACATGACACTGATATATAATGCAATATATAATATAATTCTGAGTAAATCAAACACAGCAAATTGTGAGACTTTTACAGAGTTCCACCCGTAAAGCACAGGATTGATTGTCAGGTTAGGCTGCTATTGTACTCTTAAACAAGATACGTGTGGGCAGCTTTTGCTCAATTTACTAATATGCAGGTGCCTTGCCGGCCATTTTCATTGCCATATTGGCAGTAGATGATTTGTTAATTGTTAATGGGGGGATGGCCCAATGGGAGCACCCCCCTGCCCCCACAACATCAACCAACATACACTTGTGTAAAATGGAGATGGCAGGTTAAGAAGGGGGATGCATTTTGCTAGGGATGGCACCCCCACCTCACCCCTCTTCAAATTGCCTACTGCATATTGTAAAAAGTAGTGTGTCCAATGAATTGCAAACTTATTTTCTGTTTCAGTCAGAAATAGCAACAAGTAGTGAGGAAGGTTGTCACTACAACAGTCACCGCTCACAACTTCCAAACTTGGATGTTGGTCTAAACGTTGACAAATGTTCAAAATCCAAAAGACCTAAGCTGGACAATGGTTATAAATAATTATATGTAATGCATATCTTTGCTCATGGAAGTAATATTTGCTTTGCTAGTTAGCATAGCTAACAGAGGGATACTAAGGTGCTACATTCCTACCCTGTTGTTATTGCTGAATGTTACCTAGCTAGGAACATTTTCTAGCAAGTCGTCTATCTATTATTTTTCCCTAAATCCTTTGGTATTTCCTTGCTGTTTTACTATGCCAATTTTTGATATTGAAGCTTAACTTTTTTTTGAACAACACAGTATATCATACCTACAAGATCTGAGAGGATCCTCACAGATTTCAGGTGAATTCAGAAGATCTCTTCATGGGCCATTTCACAATTTTGAAAAGAGATAGATTTTCCATAAAAAATGTATGTTGATTCATAGGATATAGTAGAGGCTACATTTAACTGTTTCAGAAACAGCGAACTGGAAACAAGGAATAGGCCCATAATTACCACTTTGGTGATTTGACGTCTGTATTCTACCTGGGGTCAGATGACTTTACGTAGTCGGGAAGGTGCCTTTGTCCGTTGGTGGCCTCAAAATTAACAGAAGACGTCTGATGCTTCCAGTAATGGGATGGGTCTATATATCCGCAGTTATGTCAGCTAAATTGTGGGGAAAAAATTAAGACATCAAAATAAATGTGTATGATTAGCCTGTCCCTGATGAAGACCAGTGTCCCGATTTCCCCTAATGAGGGAAGAGTCTCTATGCCCACATATCAGATCCTGTCCTCCTTTTAACCCATGTCAGAAATAACTTTGTAACCTTTCATTCGAATTTACTATTTTAGAAACATCTTACCATAAGTAGTCAGCTATGCAGATGGATGAGCTATAAAAAGCAGCGGCTCCACAATATCTTACAATAGTAGCAGTAACAATGACAGTAATAATGATAGTAAGGACTCTTTAACTTGCACACAACTGAGATGGGCTAGAAGTCTGTATTACTGGTAAGGTTTTTGTGTTCCGTCAGACATTAATGGACTCTATTAAAAACTAAAGTAGCTGATTTGTAAGCATCAGTGTGTAGGGAAATACTCATTGCCGGCTGCTCTCACCCACTCAGTTCTAATTGTCTTTGATTGCCCCCCAAAGCTATTTCTGTCTTTTGTTCACTTTTACAAAGAGATTGTTATTTTTATATAGTATATGGCTGCAGTATTTGCTACGCTTTTAGTATCAACCCTGTCTGCTAGCATAAACACAGACAAATGTTGGTGATGACGATAATGCTTTACTGTGTAGCTTTCATGTGAATAATACTTGTAGGTGATAATAACTGGGTAAGCAGTTACACAGTCCCACATGTAATCAGCCTCAATATCAATTGGTTGCATACTTTTAAATGTGTTCATTTGCCAGTTGCTTTTGTCTGTTAGAAGATAAGAAGCCATCTGCCATCAGTCTGCCATCATAAGAAGCTACAACAGAAAGTAAATGTGATGAAAAAACAGATGAGGAGAAAATGGCAATGATGGAGTCAGCAGAGTTAATCAATGTCCCCACTTCCTCCTGTTCTGTAAAGAGCTCACCTCTGAACCAATGGGAAGGTTACGGCTTTCTAGTTCCAAGTGAACCTGTTTTTTCTGTTGGAGGACAGGAAGCTGTAAGGCCGAAGATGAGGGAGTGAATCAGGTAGACTGAGGGTGTCTCTCTTGGTGGAAATACAACTAAAAAGTCACTTACAAGAATCAATGACCACATAAATCAGGACAAACTGAAGAAGACAAGTTCATCAAGGAAGTTTTCAAGTGGACTTAATGGGCGTGGTGATGAAATCATTAAATAAATAAAATATAAAATGGAAACTGAGTGGTGCTGCCATGTGTTTTCTGCCACTCACTCATTTGAATCAATCATCATTTTTTTTGTGGAGACCAATGTTTTTAGATTTGTTTGACTTGAGTTTAATTGACAGCAGCATTGTTGCTCCAGTTCAGAATGCTTCTCTAAGTTATGCACATAGGGTTCCCATGAAACTAACTGCTGTGCAGACTAAAACTATACAGCCCAATCAACAACACAAAAACATGTACATCAATTTTCATTAATATAGCTATATAACAGCTTACAGACAGTATAAGCAAATGTCTATTTATATTGACCATGTGATCATGTGTGGCACACTGTAATCATAAGAGTCGAATGAGCGTAAGTGCATCCACAAGCGTAAGAGCAACAGTGATAGACTGTTTTACAACACTCTTAGACCAGAGAGAGTGTCACTGTAAGGTCTGAATCCAGATCTGCACTTAAGTGCATTCTCAACATGAGACTTTCATTCTTGCAAAGATGAGTTACATAAAATGCACTGATTTTTACTGTAAGGTAATAATCAATCCATCCAGGATTTTGTGATTAGGTGATTGCATGATTTCACAAAATACATTAATGTCATGAAACTATGTATTTCATATGTTGTTTGTTTTGCCTGAAAATGTTCAAATGCTATAGAAGTTCAATGAATACAATAAAATTCACAGAATTATTGGATGCACACACAATTCCATTACCATTCAGTGCTGACATACTGAGTACTGGCACATACTGAGCAAACTTCAGAGATTCCAGAGAGAAATGAAACAGGCATTGGTTAAAAAAAAAAACAATTCTATAGCTGTAGTCCAACAGCAAGATGTTTAGCAGCTGCTAGTCACTTTAGCTGTGATTAAATTTATGGTAGTCATTTTGGTATATGTTCATTAGACACCTTTATAAATTAATATAATGTTATTAATGTTGGAAAGAAACTGTAAAGTTTGTTTTGATTGAAATAAATATACCCATAAAGAGACCAAGTGAGTGTGATTGGGTCCTAGCCCCACCTATTCACCTATTTTCAGCCTCTTTCAACCTCCAACGCTTCTCATGGCGCTGGTGACAAAGACTGTGGGCTAGATTCAGTCAAACACACTTTTGACTCTTCAAAGGCACATGCAACTCAGATAAGAATGCATTTGGCATTACTGCATACATTTCTTTGAGCATTTTCTATTTCACCAGAGACAAACAAATATGTACTTTGGAATGTATTCTTTCATTGTAAACTAAAATAGAACATGCTTTTCAAAAGACTAACGTTCACATTGATTGAATTCCATATGCCCTCAAAGAGAAAAAGTGTGTTTGATTGAATCCCAGGTTATGTTTCAGTTTATGTGTATCCTTGTAAATGAGATCTCCTGGAACTATAAGTGTTGGTTTGTCCATCATGTACCTGTTAAGCTGAAATACATGTGAATACAGTATATATGGCAGGAGCAGAAGGGGGGCATTCATATATTGTATGACTGTTTCCTCACTTTGGGCCACAATACAACATTGCGTCTGGATACATACAGCCCGCTGATATAGAACTCAGTAACAGATTTAAAACATCCCAGAATCCTCTGTAAAGACAGAAATAAGCCATGCCTGATGTTTCTGTGATACTAGGGTAATGTCTCCAGCCTTTGCTAATACATCCCGCCTCAGGGTGCACTGAGATTTGCTTTCCTGTGCTTGTTATGTAAGGTTCCACTGAGGTCTATGTGGAAGGAGGATTGCCAATAAGAGTCTATTCAATGCAAAAGCCCAGAATGCCACCTAAGAACAACCTCCATTGTCCATTCTTTTGAATGTTAAATTATTTCACAGATTAGCTACTGCAAAAAACACATCCAGGATTTGTAGAAGAGAGAGAGAAATTGGGCTACAGTCTTTGCCCCCACCCCCACGCATTAGCCTTATTGCTGTTGATGCATTGGAGTTATCATATACCAACTTCTTCATACAGTACTCTCACCTACTCAGTTACCACTGCATCACTGGTAGGCCCCTGTACTTCTGCGCTGTTCCTATACCTTGCTGACCAAGAGCTCTTTTTTCTTTGTTTTAGCTGCCCCTACTTCCTTTTTTTAACTTGAATTGATCCACAGTTTACTGTTAGCCCCAATGAAAGACCATCCACACACTCAGGAAAACGTTGCTGCACACAGGACTCATACAGCAAGGACTGGCCCTCAGTTTTCTTCCACACTGCTGACGTGACATTAAAGGACTGCCTAAGCCATCAAAGGAGCATGAGGTCAAAGCATGATCAGACCCACGGCTGGCCAGGAACTGCCATGGGAGAGTGCTGTGACTGAACATTTTAGCGGGCATAACCCCTGTTTTTCTCTGAAAAGGCCATGCGGGCCACTGGTGAAGGCCAGAAGTGGCACGGCTGGGAGTCGAATACTCGCACCTTTTTTTCTCACCTGAAGGCCCCTGTTTAGCTGTTAGCCACCTGGAGGCCCCTCCTTAGCCATTAGCCACCTGAAGGCCCCACTTTAGCCATTATCTACCTGAAGGCCGCTCTTAAGCTATTAGCCACATGAAGGCCCCTTGTTAGCTTTAGCCACCTGAAGGTCCCTCTATCTCCATTAGCTACTTGACGACCCATAGTTACCTGATGATCACCCATAAGCCATTATTAAATATCCAACAATGAATAAAAACCACAAATGACTTTGCTAGATTAACTTGTTATAACTTAGATATTCACCTGATGAAAATATTTGGTTTATTTAGATTTTTCTCAACTCAATTCTGTATTCATACTCAGTTTTGTAGAATGAAAATTAAAATCAATGCAACTTGCAATGGACCAGTAAGTGATGGAGATAGTAATTGAATGACTTTACTCTGCTTGTGTGTTAAAACTGAACTGTTAATCACCCGTTCATGCATGGTTTGAGCCCTATTAATTTGTGTTCAGTGATAATGATGATTTGATAATGGAATGAATTTAGTCTCATCAAACTTAATACTGAATGATGGAAGCTCACATCTGCTACAGTTGAAATGTAGTGCATACCTGGCTCATGCACAGCAGCATCAGAACAGCATCAGTAGGAAAGCTGTTGGAGTGTGTTTATGTGTATAACAGAACAGATTCTTAAAGCACAGCATCTGTGTGTTCATGGTATTTACCTTCTGCAAGTACCTTGAGGAGCCGCTGTGAACTCTCCTCGATAAACCCAGCTTTGTGGGGCCTTATTCTGAATCCTGAATCCATGAGAGGAATAACCCTGCTGACTTCTGGAAATACAACTGAGCCAACAGCAGAGAGGGAGGAGGTGATGTTTTCATGGCCTTCTCTCTCTCTTTAAAGAAAACAATATCCTCAAATTGTTCTTTTGGGGCTGGATCAGATCAGTTAAAAATACTGTTAGTCACATATCTACTGGATGCTGTCATTTTACAATCAATGTCTCTATCAGGACATCCACAAAGACGTAGGCATGCATAGACACACAACTTCTGTGTGTGAGTGTGCATTTGTGTGTGTGTGAGTCTATAAGTGTTACATGCACATGTACATAGATAGACGAGACAGAGTGTGATACAGCACAGATCAGGAACTTGATCAGGGAAACTCTCTGACAGCTGTTCAACTAGGAATTAACATTCATCATGGAAAAATATAACCATTCACTCACTGAATTCTTTTCCACTTAAAGGGAAAATGTGAAAAAGGATACGGCAAGAGAGAACAAAAAACAAAACAAAAAAATCATAGCATGACCCAAAATTGGACAGATGTGGTCACCATACTGCCTGGCCTTTGCTTCCAATTGGGTCCAAACCATGACAACCATTTAAAACAAATAGAGAATTCCGACATCATCACGGGGGAAACTTCCAGTAACCTGTCCCGAGCAGGGGTGGAATATTCAAATGAGCTATTTAAAGCGAGCCGACAGCCATGTCCGCCACTTCAAATCTTCTAACTGACTCTTATCCCTTGATCCGTAATGAGGCATATTTATCATATTAATCATATTTAAATTCAGTAGACCACATCCCACACCGCATCCTGAAAGTGGCAACAGGTAGAGCCGACCTGAGTCAGCTGACACAGAGGTCAGCTGTACTACAAAGACAAAAATGTCATGACATCACTCTAGCCTTAGTCTGACCAAGTAATATAACTATAAATATAAAATAAATGCTTTCAGAAGAATTTTATGAAGTCATGATGCCATGAAAGTAATTTGTAGTAACTGGTTTTGGGCCTGGTGTCAGGGGTGGGGTCATATCTGACGATTTGTGTAAGTTTGGACCCCCACTGGACCAGATGAAAGAGAATACTCAATGAATAAATAAATAGATAAAACAACCAAAGAAAAGGAGAAGACAGGACAGCAGGTATGAAAGTGCAGAATAGAAGATACATGGCAATTTATACCTGTATAAAAACTTGTTTGGCAGGTAATGGTGGTTGCGTGATAGGTTGTCTGAAGACATTTCTTTGTTTTTATCAAATTTCAGTTAGAGGAAACCAACATGTTGCAACCATTCTCTGCTACAACAAACCCCCAATCATGCCTTGGGCACTCTAAAATGTGCCTGTGTTTGGCGCTGGATGCTGCTTCAGCACCGTGTTAGCATTTAGCTATTAGTGCCAAAGCCAGGAGGACAAAAGCAGTGTGAAGATAAATGGATGATTCAGACATACATGATATATAGAAAGTGGAAATTGGAATATAATGCTTATGTGGAAGAGTAGAAATGCCTTCACACCATATCTGTGTGATGAAAGAAATTAACGTAGGACTTGTCCCGGTTGCTTTAATTGTGGTCAAAGAGAAATGACACAAATGTGTCTCACCTGCACCTGACGGATGGCATATCAGTTAAAGGTATCTGAATCATGTTAATGTATGGTATGTGAAATAAGAATATCATAAAAATAACAGTATTTATTATGGTGGGCATCATATATTGTAATGTAGTTCAGTTGGTGGAGCTTGCCTTGTTATATAGCCTTAGATTGAAACTAATAATAGTGAAGAAGAAATACCTGTCAAACCCTCTTGTCTGGTCGAAGGAAAATGTTCGGAATGCACGTGCATTGCCATCTTGTGGGGCCCACGGAAAATCGAGGAGGGGGGCAGGGAGGGGCTTGGGAAAGCCCAACCTTTGCCCCTTGTTGTAGCAATGGAACACATGGGGGACTTGCCCAGAGCCTGCTTACTGAGTGGAAAGCTGCGAGGATATGTTTTGCATGGCATGGGGATGATCGCATCCCCTGCTTTCCGGGAAATGGCTGATTTGCATGCAGGACAGCAGGCCTTTGTAGCAAACCTGTCTGCTCTTCCAGAAACACTGCGTCTCACGCAGCACCCGTGGCAGAGTCACTGTGTCCCCCCATCCCACACGCCCCTCAGTGATGTGCACAGGAGGGGGGAGGGCTCTAGTGCCCCTCTGAGATTGGGAGAAATTTTTTGACCAAGGTAGTGCTCTTAGCGAAATGACACCAGAGGGGTAATGGGCAGCAACAATGGGATCACTGTTGGTTTAGTGCCCATCTCAATTTAAAAGGCCAGCGACACTGGGGTCACTTTGGCTGAGGTCTATTCAGTTTCAGAGAAATTTTAGAATGGGGAATCACACCATTTGGGTAACAGACATGCAAACCAGCAAGTTCAGATAATCTTTAAAAGAAGAGCAAGTTATATAAAACAAGTGTAAAAATGTATCTAATTAATTTATCTTCTTTAAGCCAGTGTGTAGGCTTCTGAAAGTTCACTGTATTGCTTATTGTCAGTGTAATAAGCACTCAACACAAAGTCAAATTCCTTGTTGCTATAAATAATTTTGCGAGACAGCTGATCACTGAAACATTTTTTGAAGTGCTCTTTTTTTAATGTTTTGGCCCCTCCATTATGATGGTGTATCTGCCACAAGTGCCCTATGACCTCCCTGCGTGGTGCCACCAGGAGGATACATCAGGCTCCTCTGTGTATTTCTTCATTACCATTTACCCAAGAGCAACGGCCTTATCCACAGCAGCTCACACCAGTTACATGCTGAAAATATTCCAGCCATTTATGTCTGGAAATGTACTGCTTTTAGATGAAGTCTGAGTTAAATGCCTTGCTCAACCATGGGTACCCCTGAGACTACTAAAAACTCTGAGTTACAAACCCTGTTGCTTAATCACGTTTTTGTTTGCCAATTGTTGAATAACTCCTAGACAAATGACGTTCATGAACAATTCAGTTTTCTTATTAAACACAATTTACAGAACAGACAAGTACATGTTTAGGATAAAGGGAAACGCAAAAAAAGGATGGTGAGTTCTGGAGTGTGCCTGGTTTCCCCAAGAGAAGTCAGCTTTACACTTTGACAAAACAGAGGAAACATAAAAAAAGTGTTCCGTAAACTGTTTAGGAGGGTTCACTATCTAACTTTTATGGTGTCCTGTGAACAAATTTTGTTGAGTACAGTAGATGAAACAGAACAAACGTAAAGCCCACATTCTACAGTCATTAGCCTAATTCAAAGGAGCTGCTGATGTGTGACAAGGCTATTCTTCTGTTTAATAGCTTGATAACTCCCAGCAAAAATAATGCCAACGATGAGAATTGGCTAAATAAGATTCCGTTGCTGTTTGTAGTCATCTCTCCAAGACAGTTTGTCATCCAAGAATGTTATGATACGTATCTAGCTAATTACTATACATTATTAATTGAACTCAAAAGTGTGGCTTACTAGTTGATAAACAAGATTCTGCTGACATCTGTAACTCTCATCTGTAACTGTAGCCTCACAGAACTATGATGACAGTTAACCACTCATTTCAGAGAGGTTGCTACAACACTTAATCTTGTTTAGCAACTAGCAAGCTATATCTTTGTATTAAAATGATAATATTTTATATCTGTCTAGATTAAAGTGACCAATGAAAACCAGAGACATTTTTTTTCATTTGGCAGACATGTATCATTAAAATAACCAATATCTGCCTAAAAAAAAGGGAACAATTCTGGTTCCGGTAATTTAACTTGTAACATGGTAAACGTTGACAGAAAATCATAGTTTATAGTACGATGGCTAGTGAAGTTTAAGTAAACTATGGAACACACAATAAAATGGTAAAACTACAATGGTTCATTAAAGTGCATTTAATTAGAAACAGGCCTCTATGTGTACTTCCATACTATGTGTATGGAAACCTCTGCTGCTCTGGCTTCTCACTTAAAAGCGTTTGTTAATTTTGTGGGCAGTTTTGAATACACAGAAAAATCAGGGACATTTCCGGGGACAACGCTAGCCGGGGACAGGTTCCCCAAAGTTGGGGACTGTCCCCGGAAATTGGGGACTGTCCCCGGAAATCGGGAACGCCTGGTCACCCTAGTCTAGGTAGCTTCCTCACTGCTAGTTTTGGTGGAAATTGTTCTGCTTGTTTTCTTGCAATGTGTAACAGGCTTGTGAAATTAGATATGTACTTTATTCCATTCACAGCTTGTTTATTTAACTGCTCAAGCATACACCACCTACTGCCTCTGTGTGTTAGAGAGGCAAACATAGGCAAACTCAATATAAATGGCTGTAGTGGGCGCTTGTTACTCTTAAGCCAGCAAGAACACGAATTTGCTGTATATGGCAGCCCTGAGTGCTTGTATCCCAGGTAAATCACAAACAGAAGTGCATCCTTCATCTGAATCTGCACTCGGATTACAGGCTGGCAGGCCTGAGGCCTGGGAGATTAGACTGTGGTCTGGATTCAGTCCACAGATCTTCCTTACATTTCACACACAGTTAAATGATTTAGGTAACGTATGACTTAATTTTGTTGACTGCTAAACTTACCAAAAGGGCCTACTGAAGAAAAAAACATTTATATTTAATTGTGAGTCAAAGTCAATGGGAAATGTAGAATAAATCTTGGCGTTTGTCTTAGAAGATACTCCAGGCATCTGTTCTTGGACTTCACCCCTCATGCCTCTAGAACGGTTGAGCTTTCCTAATAAATGAGTGAGTGACTACTGAGGCTGGAACTTCTGTCTCAGCAACATGGACCCCCTGATATTCACTTATATCCTTTAAAGTTGATGGATTTTGCCCACTGGTTAAAACTCATCATATCTGCTTTGTACCATGGCCAAAGAGAAGAATGCAGGACAGGCTGAGAAGGTACTGTTCTGGCCTGGAATTCTGCTCTGTTCAATTTGAGGCCCAGCCAAGTAGCTCAGCCATGTGTTATTAGCCACATTCTAACTGGCTTTATTACTTTCCAGAGACCTTCTTTTTACTAATGGACAGGGGTAAGCAATTAATAAGGCAATGCTTTTGTCCCAACATGACTTTTAACATGACTTTTACCCTTTTCCATATGCTGTGATTCGTCTAGTTTTTAGTAATTTTCCTTGCCCTTGGGTGAGTTTTTGGATGATCACTGTAATGTTTAACTACTTCCAGGTACACTTTGGTATTAGTTATTTAACAAGTCATTTTATACCACCTTAATATCACCTTTAAACAGATGTTTAATGATAAGAGTCATGCCTTCTGGCTTGGTCCTAACACCACCCTTATACAGTATTTACAGCTAGCGGGTACAGTCACATCTCATCCATGACTCTCAACATAAGTACATGTCTACTGAAGCATTACTCCCTATAATTTTTATGAAAAGCCTCTTTGTTGTGGTGGACAGTTTCTTTGTTCAGTATGTATTCAAAAACATGAACAGCGCTCAAGCTGAAGGTGGATGCAGCATGTGGGCCGCAACCTCATTCGTTTGAGAGTGAACTGAAGCTGCCTATGGTGTTTTATAGCCTTACAATAAGCTATTTATTCAAATACGGAAATTGTACTGAACAAAATACATAGAAAATATGAGAATGATATGTGATTGACTTTATTTCCTTTGCTTACGTCCTCAAAACTGTTGATTTTATATTTGTGTGATTGTGCCAGTGCATTTGTATTTACGGTAGACTTGTCAATATACCTCAGCAAAAGAGGGTTTCAGGTTACCCCAAATTACACCAGATCAGCAGGCATGAGCTTATTATTTTAACCACGGATTGAACTTTCCTTTTTACTTACTTCCACACATGCAAGCTGAACATGTTTTGTAGCATTTTATTTTGACTTTATTTATATACTTTCTTCCTGCACTCATGCATCCTTAGCTGCCATGCTGAATGTCGACCCGAAGAGTATTCTTCTATCGTGATGGTTTAGAGATGTTGTTAAAACAAAAAATTGGTCAGTTTCAATTTCACATATTAATAACCCCAATGTTTAAAACTCAGGATGGAAAATTAAGGTACATGACATATCTGTGATATTAAATAATAAACTGGTTAGATTTGACCAAAACATGAATGGAAAGATAAATATTTGTGTTATCAAGTAGTTTTCCACCACTGCATGCCTGAGGTGTGATGTATGATTCATAAATTGACATGGCATTTTTGCCTTTTTCCAGTTTTACAAAACTTTATCTAATTTTCCATACCTGCTCTGTGATTGTGGTCAATATAAACAATTGCAAAAGCACAACCCTAACAATTAACAGCAGAAAATTCTCTGTAGCTTCATTTTATTATTATTTTTTAAAATTAATTTAGTGACCAAAACTGAGTATATATTGTTATTCATATTGTGTGTGTGTGTGTGTGTGTGTGTGTGTGTGTGTGTGTGTGTGTGTGTGTGTGTGTGTGTGTGTGTGTGTGTGTGTGTGCAAATATGTAAACCTGTGTGTGAGCTGGTGCTTCATGTTTCTCAAGCCGTGGTCTGAGGAGATTGCATCCAGGGAGGCCTTCCACATCTGGCTGCCAGTGTTCAGGCCATGACGCGGCACAGAGGAATTTTCACTGCTGGGTGACCCCGGTGAATCATCTTTCCCACACAAACCACACCGATTCTCCAGTTCCCCACGACAACGCGGCCCTGACCCACTGATTCTTAGTTTTTAAGCAAAAACTACGTCAGTTTATGTTTTTGATGTCGTAAGTTATGTCACACGCCAGTTGCATTTGCTGCTGGTTGCAGCTCCCACTGAGCCAGAAACAGCTGTTCCTGGTTAACTGTGACGTGTCAACCTGTGGCATATCCTACATGCTTCCGAAGGAAAATCGCTGCTGTGTCATTTTCTTGTCGCAGAGATTTGATTGTTGTGGAAACCTTAACATTTTCCATGACTGTTATTCAGCTGCTTTAATGATGATGAGGTTTGGATTTAGTCATTTCTGTATTTTATTTATCTATATATTGTTGTGAAAGTGACGATGGTATAATGCAATCTTTAAACAGGAAATTCAATTTAATTCAGTCAATGGAAAATTTTCAGTGGATAATAGTTAAATAGTTAAACTTCACAGCTGAATCTCTGTGACAGACATTTTTCATTTGTACTGGTTTGAGAAAAGGAGATACGAGTTAAAAGGTTTAAGCACTCACATGGATAAATTACAACACCTGGCCCCAATGTCTGGGTTACTGTGTGACACTAGAATTGTATATTGAGAATCTTTTACGTGGTCTTTGTCCACTATGTAACCAGGCATAACTAATTGTTGGTTCTCCACTTAGACCATATGAAGTACTAGAAAATCTACCTGACTACTTATAGTTGGAAACAAATCTTCCCTGTCATAAATCCTCAAAAAGTCATGTCTTAACTCCAGGGCTAAATCTGACAGCAAACACACAATACCAAAAAAAAGAGCTGAAGCTCATTCATTCATGAAAGTATGCAAAGAGCAGAGAATAAAAAGCATAAAAGCACTCACGCACAAAAGCCGAAAAAACAAACAACAGAACTACTAGATGCACAATGTGAAAATCTCTTTCCTTTTTGTATTCATATGCAAAAATGAATCAGAGATAAAAAAAAAAAAAGAACAAAACTGTAAATGAAGAGGTTGTCTTTGTTCCAAATAATACAGACAGTTGCTATTCAGATTTCCTTGCAAACTGGAGCTGGTAGATCGCTGATGCAACAAAGCTGAGTGGCATGGATTGACAGCCATCACCAGCCATCCAAGGTCACTGGTAATGAGCAACATTGTCCCTTCAGGTTTTTATTCACAGCTCAAGACCTGTCTGTGGACTCTTCAGTGTTGAGGCAACCCATAATTGAGCCCTGATCCAACACTAAGCTCATACACATTTACATTGTGAGGTCTTGTTACATTACTCTTGTGATAGCTCTTGTGGAATTTTCCAGCCACAATGCATTGTTGTTATGATAACTAGGAGACCCACAGTGCCTAATGAAGGCATGACTTGTAAAGATAGTAAATTTCCAGAATCGGCGCTGGAGTTCTGTCCATGTAGCAGAATATGCCCCAAGTTAAAACTGTGCAGCTAGTTTTAGAGGTGTGATTTGGACACACTTTTCATTTGGTGACCAGCTCTGGGTTCCTTCCCACACTGCAGATGTGATGCCAATCACATTTTGCTAATATCATCATCGTGACACAAAATAAAAAATTCACTTGCGGGTGCTGAGCCAGGGGGGTGGGAGTTGCTGGGTGAATTTTGGCAGGGGGAAAGGCTGGGGGACAGTAAGTCTGAGGATCCCACCCAGCTTAACCCCTACTCTTCCCTGGAAGGCTCTGTTCCCCTGATATTGCGGACCCTTGGCTGGTAATGGCATGGATGAGACTCACTCCCCTGCTGTGGAGCAGGTGCCTGTACTTCAGAAGCCTTCTTTCAGTCATTAATCTGTTTCATGACATATGCTCCAGGCCGGGCTGATGCAGGTCAGTCACAGTTAAATCTGGACATTGTATTGTAACCTAGATCCCTAGATCCAAATACCTGCTGTGGGTCTGATGATGAGCAGTGAGTTGAGCACAGGCCAGTTCAGCCAGTGAGCTGCCCTCCTTCTCCCTCAGGCCCCCATCTCCATGGTGAAATCATACTACCATCTCCATGACAACACAGACTCACTATAGCTTCCCTCAGTGCCAAATACGTAACAGTCTCATACGCACTAATGCCAAAAACAAGACAGCATTTAGTCAAAAGGATGCTAAATCACAGTCTGATTAATATTTTTGTCAGTGCAGAGGAGGTACTGGTGCCTGTTAAAGAGGGTTCATGTAATAATTGGGAGGTCCTCCATGTCAGAGGGTTTTCGGAAAATAACAAAGTGGGAAAGTGTCCGTGTTTCCTTTTGTTGCAGTGCTAATTAATAATAAACAAGTGACACATGTGATGATGGGTTAGTTTTTAGCATTTAAAAAAGGGATGACGGGAAAGCAATGGCAGGGGTAACCAAATGTTTCCCAGTGTTTTCCAGTTAGAAAAAAATATCCTGAAATGTAATTTCTAGGATAAATGAATAATTAAGATCATATTTTCCAAATGGAATATGTTTTTATGGGGTTAGTTTAAGTGTGGTACATATGAATATGCATTCATTATTACATAATCAGAATATTATTGATTTAGGAATTGGCACATGAAAAAGTGGCATTGTTTTGTGTTTTTTTTTTCGACATTATCTGTTATCCTGTTTCTCCTTGTGTTCGTGCCTCAGGGGTTTGGTGAGTTTAAGACCACCTCTGCAGGCAGTGCAACATTTTTACATGTAGTTCTGATTTTCACATTATGAACCACCAGTTCTTAGTCCCAGCATAGCAAGGCCACTGAGAAAAAAATGCAAATGGGGCTCATTTGGGAAATAATGACTTAATTTGGTGTTATATAATATTGTATAATCACTTTGAGTGTGAGCATTTAAAACAGATCATGTCCTGGTTGAAACCACTGCATTGTTTTCATCGGTAAATGGCTAGTTTGCTGTCCCATAATGCGAGCTTGTATGTGGCCAGATCTTTTGTCTGGACTTGATTGCACTTTGGAAACACCTGTAGTTTCAGTGTTACATTGGCAGATGTGTATGTTAGAGACTGTATGGTAGTCTGGGCTTTTGACTATACATTATTTCAAATCTTTCTTGAAAGATAAATTTCAATTTTTTTGTATCTGCACAGCATGGCTTGCTAATAAGCAATCTTTACCAACATCCAATGAAGAAGATGAAAAGAGAGCTTTGAGAGGGATGGAAGGTGATGGACAGGCCTGCGGGGCAATTGCCTGTTTTGTTTGTTAGAAAACCGGTTGGTTGTTATGCCCCTGGATTGAATTATGGAAGTTGCAATTACCAATTTTTGTACGTACTGAATACATGACCATGATGTTCATCCATGTCCCTTTGGACCATTATTGGAGACACTTGGATTCTTGAGCCCTTTTCACACATGCACTGCAACACTGAACTTACATTACCCGGAGGAGCTGTATGTGAGAATGCAAATGTCCGAATCAGTTGCACTGGACATTAAACAGACTTTATCCTGCCAGCTCCCAAGTACAAAGTTTGTGTAAAGTCCAATTGAGCCCATGTGTGAATAGAGCAGGGGTGTGTTCCAATACTCACATTTGTCTCCTCGTTTCTTCCACTTGTCTCCTCCTTTCCTCCGTGCCCCATAAACGTATCTATGTGTCCTCTCCTCCTTCCACTGTTCCTACCCAAAGGGTAGGAAACTAAATTTTGCCTCCTCCACTTGTTTCCTCCTCCTACAAATGATGGTTAGACTTGCAAATTCCACAGTTTATATAGTCTGACATAACATGTTGCATGTTGTTATAAATCAAAGGTATTAAAGAAAACGTCATAACCATTACTCAGGGGTCATGCAGCGTACACATTTTCAACCCTTAGAAAAATGCAGAAATGTCCTTAGTAGTAAGCATAAATTCCAACTCTGCATGTCATATTAACCTGTCAGCTCTTCTAGGTACATAAATCAGGAAAGAGACTCAATACAGAACACCAGAACTATCTTTAACACTTTCTGGGAATACATAACTATTTTCCTATAATGTACAGAACCCCCTAAAACATCCACTTAACAACCAAAGAGGGTACCTTATTCCCTGTTTAGTTTATCAATATGATATTGGTGTGTCCATCTGTTTGGAGCCCAGTCTGAGGTGATTCTTGGATGCACCCTAGGCCTTTGATGGTAATCATATGCTGGAGGTGGGGTACGGTCAGAGTCAGCCATGTCAGCTAAAGGGTCTTGAGAGTCATAGACGTTGTAGTCAAGCTCGACATTCAACGCGTGATGGGGGATCTGCAAATGGGTTGCTGGATCACAAACAAAATCAGTGTCAGTAGGGTCAGCTTCCTCAGCCATAGTGCAGGGCAATACTTGCCCTTGGTCAAATTGTACAAGGAGAGCCCACCCACATCAGTGTCATCAGTGTCCATCTTAGCAGGCGGCTTCTGCCATAGGGCTCAGCTGTGTCCCAGGTATGAAAGAGCACCACCCCCACATTCTGGTTGTTGTCAACTCTCGCAAGTCTAAAGTTCACTTCAGACAGTTTTTGTATGATTTTGTAAGGGCCAGTGTGTAGCGGTGCCAATTCGGCAGTAAAGTTCTCGACTGTATCAGACCAGGGGTGGGTTTTCACGTGAACTAAGTCATCAGGCTAATATGTCACTGGCCAGTGCCTGAGCTGTCTCCTCCTGGACTGCACTTACCTCCAACCACTAACTGAAGTATTTAACAAAAATTAGTATGTATGCATTACCAGCTGCAGTACATGGTAATGGCCCTACAAAATCAACTCCTGCATACTCCAAAGATTGATTTGCATGGATTGGTACCAGCAGGCCTGCAGGCTTCCTCTTACAGGGTTTAGTTAGTTGTTGGACAGTACAGAACGTCACATACATTTTCATGTCCCTCCTCGTTTTTGGCCAGAAGAATCTAAGGCGTAGCCTTGCTAAGGTCTTTGCAATCCCTAGGTGTCCTGCCGTGGGGTGATCATGGTAGTACTGGGGAATAAGCCCCCTGATTGACTGAGGGGCAAATAATTTCAGTTCCATTAAGGGGTGCAAAGTGTAACTTCCAGTGGGGTCTCTGTAATAGAGCAGCCCGTCATTTACAGCAAACCCGTCTTCAAAGTCTTCAACACTATCCCACTCTTGGTGCTCTCCTAACTAATGGAGAAGCTCCTTAGTAGCTCCCCTATAACAGCATAGCTGGGTAGCAGATCAGTGGGGCCATCAATCTCTGGCAAGGGGTTCTGGGACAATACATCTGGAACCTTGTTACACACCCCTGGTCTTTGAATGATACTGAAATCCAAGTCTTGAAGATGCAGACTCCATCTTGACAGTCACACAGAGGAATTGGGCCAGGACATGAGCCACTTCAAGCTGCTGTGATCGGTGTAGATAGTGACGTGGAGTCCCTCAATATAAGGTCTCAAGTGTTCGAGTGCCCATATTACCCCAAATGCTCCTTCTCTGGTATTGAGTATGGTTCTCTGCTTTGAGTAGTGAATGGCTTGCGTCAGCTATTGCAACCTCCTGACCATTCTCATTGGGCTGCATCAGCACTGCTCCCAATCCCACATGTGTCTGTGTGGATGTGAAATGGGCATTGAAAGTCAGGAAAATGCAGGACAGGTGATGTTGTGAGGTGGTTCTTCAGTAAATTCATGGCCACCTGACATCTCTCATTCCAAAGACGGTGTCCTGTCGTGTCAGTGCAAAGAATGGGTCTGCATGTTTGACATAGTGCTTTAAACCTACGGTAATAGCTTGGTCTCTCATCAGTGGGGACGGTAAACTCAGTCACAGCCCTGGCCTTTCCCTCATCCAGGAGGATGCCTTGTGAAGTGACTCAGTGATCTAGGAATTTGATTGAATTTGACAAAACTGATACTTCCCCAGTTTCAGGGACAGGCCAGCTGACTGTAGCTTGGAGAACACCTCACGGAGGTTGAGGAGATGCTGTTTGAATGTAGGCGAAGCAATGACTATGTTACCCATATATACGGCACAGCACTTTTATATCAGACCTGACAAGGTGGTGTTCATAAGCCTTTGGAAAGTGGCCAGCTTGTTGCATAATCCAAATGGCATTTCTTGAAAAGTGCACAATAATCTACACAGAACCTTGCTTCCCCTGATGGTTTTGGTACGATGACTACTGGTGCTGCCCACGGTCCTGTCGCAGGTTCAATTATTCCTTCTTTAAGCATCATGTTAATCTGCTCCCCGATCAGTTTCTTTTTTAGAGGTGACGCACGATAGGGAGGTAAGTGGACCAGTTTGGCATTTACAGTGTTGATAAAGTGTTCCACTATTGTTGTGTAGCTCAGATGACCATTGAGCAGCTCTTGAAAATCCTCCAGAAGGGACTGGAGCCTCTCTCTTTGGTCTTCATCTAGGGAGGACTCACTCACCTTTAAGTCAGCTTCACTGTCTTCAGTTTGTAAACTGGCTAGTGCTGGCCCCTCCAGCAGATCCTGGCCATCCGCTTTCCAGAGAAAGCTTGCATCACCCTGACCAGCCTTGTTGCCAATGGTTACCGTCCTGCTGGGAACATGGATATTTACTGCGGCCCGGAGCATGAAATCCATCCCCAGTATTACTGGCGTTACTAACTGTGGTAAGACTACAAAACGGTGAAAAAACTGGAAAGAAATTGTCAACCAGACTGTTCCAATGGGTTCACATGAGGCAGAGTCAGCCATTCTAAGGAGAGGAGCTGCCCATACAGATGCCCATACAGCCCCGGTATCTAATGTTGCTGCAACTGTGTGGTTTTTAAGTTTTATGTTGATGTGGAAACAGGTATTCAAAAAGACAGGGGACGATGTGTCTTCAATATGTCCCAAGTGAGGAGCTGTGTGGAGCCTCTCTACAGGATGTGGCTCAACTACTTCCTGGGGGGAGGGGTGCCTCAGCGATACATCCTCCCGCCCTCTGGTGTTTTCCTAGTCCGGCACCCTTCTCTGTGCACCGCCAAGAGTACATTAGCTTCTGTGCTGCTTAGAGGCATGGAAGGGGGCCTGTCAGCAGCATACAGCCCCTCTGTGGGATGACCTGGAGAGTTACCTGGATTGCACTGGGGGCAGGTGTGGGCTGTAACGCCAGGCAAGCAACACCTGTAACAGTAAACAGGTTTAGCTGGTTTGCTGGCAAGAACTGATGGCATTTTGTATTCACGAGGGCCAAGGGCTGCTTGTAGCTCATGAGCCCGCAGTAGCCAGTCAGCCATGGTGGATATGGGCGTGCCATAGAGGGCAACAGTGTATTTCTCAAGGGCACGTTTACAAATTATATCAACTTGCTCTGATTCAAGGGGTGGGTTTCTGGGATTTCCAAATTCTCCAAGCATATTTGCTACAAAAGTGGGGAGTGGCTCATCAGGGGCTTGAACATGATCCTGAATGCCTCTCCAAATCCTCTCCTGATTATCTGCAGGCAAGAAAACCTTCTGGAACAGAAGTGAGACCATGTCACTACATGTGGTTTAAGCACCTGAAACCAATGGCTAGGCTCTCCTGCAAGAAAGCATAGCACCTCATAAAGGATCTGCATGTCAGACAAAGGCAGCTGGGTACGGCAGCTGTTCATAGCACGCAGCCACTCTTCTGGGGATGTTTTCCCATGATTAGAGAAAGTAGGTGGATCCTGCTTGGATTGGTGTAACAGAGAAGTCAATACTCTGGACATGGTGCTAAGCAGAGTTGCATCCGAGACCTGTGCTTCACCAGCAGTGGTGCCACAAGAGGAGTGCAAGTTTACTTGAGGTTCAGTGAAGGGTGAAGAGGACCTCAACGTGCTGTGGTCCCCATCAGAGGAGCCTAGGCATCAGCACAGTCATAAGTAATGGGGTAACCCCTTGGAACATGTGAGCCCCCCTTGCAAATTGGTGCGGGTAGGCCTCACTAGGATAGAAAGTGCTGCTGGAGTCCCTGCATGTGGGGTTGATGTGCTTGGGACAGCCCATGACACAGAATGACCAGTAGTGAGAGGCTTATTGTTGTGTGTACATTGTTATAGAATCTGTCTTTGAAGAGTCAATGAGTCATTTAAGCAATCTTGGAGCACATCCATTTTTTAAGTATGAACCTGCTCCTCCAGGTTCCCAGTGTATGGCTTTGGGAGCGCCCACAGGACTCTGGTTCATGGTTTGAGGTATTGTCCCAGTCAAAAGGAATGTTATAGCACTATACTGCACTGTCTAACAGTCTGCCTAAAGTCGGTGTCACAAAGCATAAACTACCTGTTATTGAAAAAAATATGCAGTACCAGCAGTATGCAGCTGAATAGAACACCTTACATAAAATGTGACACAATATTTCTGCAAGCTGATTTGACAATATAACTAAACAATATGTATGCACAAAACACCTCTTCACAGTTTTTTTTTGATATCACCCCTTATTAAACATTACACATGAATGCTGGGCATGTCCATTAATAAATGTAAGGATTATGCAATGACATACATCGTCCCAAAGTTCAGTTTACATTGTCCACTCGCAAAGCGTTTTATATCAATGTCTTTTACCTGGCAGCTGTTACCTTGTTGGAACCAATCACAAGCATGCATTTTGTGAGTGCTGCCGTCCGAAAAAATTCAGTCTTATGATATCCAAGAAAACAAGCAACATAAAGTAAGCTTCCTCTAACAAATTGCATGCAATAGTTCACCATGCTGAGCAGAGAAAGAAATCCTGTTGCAATCCCTCTTTATAAGCGATTTCAGCCAGCTAATGGTCCAACATGGAAAAAAATTTCCACACATACACACAAATCAAAGAAGCGTCTGTAACTGACACACCAGTTTACCAGACGGTGCTGTTCATTTGTAAGGTCCAAAGTAGAAGGCACATGACAAATTCATCAAGCTAGCCAAACATACATTATTTGTCTTAAATTATGAGGAAAAAGTGTATGTATGCCTGACTCTTTCCATGTTTCATTTGACTCCAGAGACTTGGGGGGGTCCTCCATGGCCCATAGTTGCTCTCCTGGACCAATGAGAAGGGAAATTATGCTGTCCCGATGCCAAAGCTGGCAGCCTGTACACCAGCCAAAAGAAGCTCCCAGTAGACAGCTTCTGCTTTTGTTGGATGTGAACCAGTCAAATGGCATCAGCACCCGACCTCTTGGATGGCATTGGTATAACTTGATGTATGCCACAACATTGGGTTTGCTGGGCATAGAGACTCTGGACTGTGTATACATTCTGAGACTTCTTAGGATTAACACTAATTTTAATGCTGTTTGGGAGGGGAGGAGGGGCAGCTAGCATTGGGGGGCTACGAACAGCAGCCTGCAGGAGGGAAAGTGTGACTCCTCCTGTCTGACCTATTTTCACTCGTCATATCAGGAGACAGTGAAGAAAAGAAAGCAATAAAAATAAAAAGGGGGTGGGATGGGGGTTCTAACCTCTTTTTTTGGATTTATTTTCTCTCAACTGGACAATACTCGCCACGCTTCAGAAAGGGTTCCTCTTGTAACTGTGAGTGAGTCTGTCCATTAGCCATTCCAGAGGGCCTGCCACCGGGAGCCGCAGAGGCCCGGGGGATGGAGCGGGCAGTGCTGCCTGATTGCTATCGATGGCTTTTGAGGTGATTGTTGTTCTTAACAATGCCCCAGATATGCTTGGGAGATGTACAACCTCAGCAAAGACATGTCTAACCACTGCTAATGGCATAGAGAGGGTTTCTCTGCTGTAAAGAAGCGTGCACTCAAATCTCAGGTGAGTATCAGGTAGAGGATAAAACTGAAATTTTATTTCTGTCTCAATGACTATATATAGAGAACTATACAAAAATATGAGCCAGCAGGGTTCAAAATTCCTCAGTGAAATGTTGTTAATACAGTAAACCAAAGCCTTGAATTGATAAATTCTCTCTTGTCGCAATAAAAAGGAGTAAAAAAGTTGTATAAGAACAGAGGCCATTCTTGTTTGGTTTGCCATGTCTGTGGTATGCAAGACAGTAATCAACATTAAATTATGTTGTGTAAGAAAGTACACAAATATAGATAAATAAATATGAAAGCTGTATGGCAATATTCTCAAAAGAACTTCTCAAAAGGCTCTGGATCCATTTCAGAGCGTTATAATAAACGATTCTGTCTTTGACCTCACTGAAAAAGCCTGGTCCCTTTTGCTGTGGCCATAGCAGTGTTGGAGGTCGGTGAAGTACATTCTCATCATGTGAATCATAAGCACAAGAGATGCAGGAGCTGCATAGTGAAGATCTCAAAAAAGGAAAAGTGCCCCACACACAGTGATCATGCTCTCAAGATAAATGTTTTTGTTGCCAATAAATTTTATCTTGGGAGCATTAAACTGTATGAGATATTTTTCCTTTTCGTGGTTCATATCTCGCCCATCCTTTTGTATGTGCATATTGTATGCCTAGAAAGTTACAGTGACGATCTCATCCTTCATTATTTCCTGTGTAGATGTGATTGCTTGTTTTCTGTAGTTTGTCCGGTCTCTGTGGGTTTGTACATTCGACCCTAGACACCTGACAAGAGGATGAACACTGACAGAAAATCATGTTCTTCGGTGCCAGTTACTGTTTAATGATTTCAAATCAAACATTCCATTTGTTCATGATTACATTGACTTCATTAAGCAAGATGCAAGAAAAAGAATGGGAGTGATTTGCACCTTGAATAAATCCACTGGAAGTTTATTTCTGTTTCAAGTCAAATATATTCTTAAGTCAGTAAAAATTCATAATAAATATTATGTTCATCAAAATAAATTGTATCAACCAAAAAATTGTAGACTCGTTTTCTTGACATGTTCCTTAACAGTGATTTTTAATGGACTGGTCCACAATCAAAAAAAGGCCCAGGTATACAAAGTTTTGTGCATAACTCAGTGCGTAACTTCAGGTCACATGGGCTTGGGTACAAAACCACATGACCCGAAGTCAAACTTAACACCTGACTGTCTACCTGACTGTAAGGGAAGTTCCCAGGCTTCAGCAGTAGAGTTCGCCCACTTTGTTTCAATCACAGGTTTCTTTAGTAAAAGAGATCCTCATTTGGGAGAGTATTGTATATTAAACAGAAGTGAAAATGCATGCATTCATGCCTGTTATTTATTTATAGGCCTCTTTCAGTGTGTATATGCTGCAGGAGCTCTCTGACGTTCACACATGCACCTTCCCACCCATGCACTCGAGTTAACTCTGTGTACGTCTGTGAACATGAGATAATATATTCTTATTATTGATTATTAAAGCCACAAACACATTTTATATGTGCTTGTGTGCGTGCGTGCATGCGTATGTGTGTGTGGGTGTGTGTGTGTACATACGAAGAACAGAAACATTAAAAGGACATGCAATTTAAAAAAGAGTCAATGTCAATATTATTTAGGAATATATTCCTGCTGACAAAAGACATTCTAATACCAGCATTTTAATATGTGGGTTTTTAAAGAGTGATCCAGCAGATTTTGAAAGAGGAAAAGTTGGTGCTGCACAACTTGTTTCTCAGTCACAGAAACAACAAAATCAGTTATTTGTGTAGGGAAACAATGTCAAAATTAAGTATAACAGGATGAAACCCGTATGTTGTGAGCCTCACAAGATTGATATTGCATACACATACATCAAAATCTGCATGGAAATCATTCATACAGTCATTTCAAAGCAGTGTGTTGTATTTACCGCTTTTTAAACTTGCGTCATAAAAATTACTCATAGCTTAAACACAAAACATAACTATAGAAAGGGGAAACTGCTAGTAAAGCATAGTGACCAGACAAGATGCAATCGTTCATATGATGTCAACATCCACATATTTTTTGTATGAAGTGTCAGTGCCCAAATAGGGAGAAGTGAGCAACTGAAGATGCGAATAGGAATGGCTTCTAAATAAATACAGCATCTTTTCTTATCTAGTTATATGAGACGACTTGGTACACGACATATGCCATTGAGGGTGTTGATACTCCCTCCTTTTGGGTGGCATAGGGCTGGGCCAATCAGAAGTACATTTGATTTCAAAGCATATTCGATTTGAAAATGTGGATTTGTTAAGACGAAATGTTTGGAGGTACGACTTTCTTCTTTGTGCCGACTTTGAGTCAATCACTATCTAATAATAATAATTCATTTTCAGATGAGGCACAATTCATTGCAGCATTTTTCATCTGCTCCAATGTGACATTATTCCAACAGTGTTTCCGCCAAATTTTGGCGGTATGCATATGTACCAATTTTCCTGTGCCTTATTCAAAATGTCATAGGTAAGAATCAATTTAGAACACTTTTTACTCATTGTTGACAAATAAGGACCCTGAACTTCCAAGCAGTGGAAAAAAGTAGTGTAGTGTGATGAATCTTCCTTCTCTTTTTCTTTTTATCTCGATGATAATGGAGAAGGCCAAAGGAAGGCTTCGAACTACATTGCCTGTATCAAATTGTTAAACACCGTGAAGGATCTATTACAACATAGGCAACCATTTTGCAGGAGTCATTGTGTCCAGTTATTAGTCTGCATGGCAGAATTACAGCTAAGGACTATAAAGCCTTATAAGGTGATTAAGGGTACCTTACATTGCAAAAACTGCTCCCTAAAGATGATCCCAAAATCCAAAACAATAAAACCCCCATCCATACCCCCACACCCCATATTTCCAATAACGTCACAAACAACACTACTGTAATTATTAATGAGCCTCAGTTCTGGGGGTAGAGAAGATTTCCACCTCTTTCATTTGCTGGACTCTGTTTAGAAGAATAGTGGAATATGTGACTAGGAGCTGATCAAAGCTTCTATGACAGCATTCCATGAGTGACTGAAGCAGTTCCAGAGGCAATGGATAGCCTAGCCACCTAACATTTGATAAACAGTCTTGTTTTATTTTTTGTTTCAATTATTTTCTATGATCCTCCTAAGTGTGTGGCTATATCGGTGCTTATCGCAGCGTATGGCTGCCGATGACACATGCTGAGGATTTGTGAGCTGCTATTCCACTGAAAGCAGGGATGTGGGCCTATGGTTGAAACCAGATAGTGTGGGATTACTTGGCCGGTGTGCAGACGTACACACGTAGGAGGGCCTGCGTGGGTGTGTTTGTGTGGTGGAAAGACACACTTCGCCGTCAGTAAATGGATGCTCTCTGTTTACCATGTATAGGGTGCTGTGGACAGAAATACTGTTCCTTCACCCTGTTGTGTTCTAAGTAGGGAAGGCCTAATTTATATTGAAAAGAGAAGTGAGAGAGTTCAGACCTGAAGCCCCCAGATCATTGCCCAGCTGCTTAAGATGTCATTTCTGTGGCTTGGTTGCATGCTGTGGGTCAGGCAAACATCAAATACATATTTGAAGTAAAATTACTTTTAGATCCCTAAAAATGTTAAACAAATATCAGTACTGGTTCTTATTGTACAGTTCATTAGTTCATTAGTACAGTTCATTTTCACAGTACATTATACAGTTCCTAGACTGTATAATCGATTGAAAGAAATTTTTCTTTCTTCTGAAGATAGGTGAAAAGAGATCTTTCTTGTAAAAACTGACAGCACTCAGAATTTTGGAGTAAGTGGTACCCTGTGGTTATGGGTTTAGTCCCATTCTCCATTACCCTGAGTGAGGCTCTGACATGCGAAACCTGAGGCCCAAAAAATACAATGCCCCCAAAAAAAAAAAAAAAAAAAAAAAAAAACATGGTCTGGCCATTTTCCAAACATGTGTATGCATCGTGGATGTTGTCAACACGCAGCAGGCAGCAGGCAGGCAGGGCACTAGTCGCCAGCATTTTGGCTGGCATTGTGAAGGTTGGAAAGTTGTTCTCTGTAACGGCACAATGCGTGGGCAGCACGAGAGGCAGCTGGTGGCTTCTTTCTGTTGCTCACAAACGCGCACGGGCTGACGCTCACAGGGACGCAGTGGGGGAAGGGGGGGCCTGTGGAAAGTGAAGACCCACCACGTGACGTCGCCTGCATTGGTATTTTCCAACTTTGCCTGAAACCGAGGAACTGGAACCGACGCTGACGGGGGTGACATGATGTCACTCTCTCCTCTGACAAGCCAAACTTTCAACCACTTCCTCTGCAGGCTGGGCTGCTGGTCACATGACAGCACTTCTGCTTCCCCCCGCCGTCTCTCAGACTGTGAAGACAAGGCCTCATGGGCGGGCTGAATTGGGGGGGCGGGGAGGGGTGTCTTTTTATGAATGAAATGTGTTGTTTTGTCAGAGCTATTTTTGGACTTGCGCTTGTGATGAAAGAAAAAAATATCGCTAAGCTGTTTGACCATAAATGCTTCCTTCTTCATTTGACACTATTTGAATTCACTCATTTGGACGACAGCTTTTCTTTCTGGGTTTTTTTTTGTTAACGCTTGTCTCCTTATCCTTTGCTAGACTTGAAGTTGTATTTCTGTTTTTGTTTTTTGATGGTACTAGCTGACTGATCAAGATGCTCTCTTTTTTAAAGGAAAAAAACTTGAGATGTCCGCTTTGAAGGTTTGTTCTGGAAGACTCTGCTCTGGTTATTGAGGTATTAGCTGTTTTTTTTTTCCAGGCAGTCTGCGATAAGGCAGCATCCTGTTTCCATTGGGGGTTTGTATAACAGAGTACATTGTTCCTAGTGACGTGTGTCTTTGAATCAGCACAGAAGGCCTAGTGAAAGGGCTGAGGTAACGAGATATAAGCTCTATTGCTGAGTCTGTGCAAGACTGTGACCCCCTTATGACTGGGGGGGACGGTTGAAAAACTACTGACAATAAAACAGTGCCTATATTATTAGTGAATGAATCTGAGCTAATGCCCCCAGCACACCTTTGTAGAAGCTGTTTGTTCATGAATGTGATTGGAGATGGGAAATAGAGTATGTTTTTTTCCTGAGAATGATTTCCTTGAAAGGATGAAAACAAATGATCCACTTTACAGAAACTGTATTATTTCAGTCAGTCAGTAAAATTTTTGTACAACAAAGATGCTCACACAATTGGTGTTCAGCCAAAGCACTGAAGTGCTCAGACTCTCTTTGGAGTAAGGTCAAAAACGGATTGATTTATTTTAAGCTTCTTGCTTAACACTGATCTGATTGTCATCATAACATTTTCTTATAAACCGAAAGGGACACTTTCCCATAGGTGACCCCCATGTTGCTACCCATGTCTACGCTGTCGCAATGTGTCACGAAATGGTCAAGTCCATAGCCATTGTCAGCTATGGTTGGAGGTCAACACATCAAGGAAACAATTAGCTTAGCCTTTACTGAGACAAGAGTAGGATAAGGAAGTTAAATCGTCAACCTCATTGCTCTATAACATCCTCTCCTGGACAGACAGGCACCTGCAGGTTTGTGAACCTAGCACATGTTCACATTGAGTTCCTCTTGCAGAATAAGCAGAATGTGTTGGCTCTGTAGCATGGAAAATGGTGATGTTTGTCATCCCATAGATTAGAGTACAGCATAGTGGGAGTCTGTGTGAGAGGACTGCTGGGGTGGGGCTGTTAACACTTAGAACAGTTTACCTTGGGTGAGGAAAAGCATGCATTATTTCTTTCAGTTTTTATGGAACCCACTGCTACAAAATCAAATTTGACTTATTTCACATATTTAATGACAATTAAGCATGTTCAAGCAGGAAATTGATGCCATGAAAGGCAGGATTTGAATTTAATCAGAGCCACCATATTGGCAGGATCTATGGGAGTGTAATGTCAGGCAGTTGTGTGACCGAAAACAGGAGCAACCTATGCAGTGAGTCAAGAGATGTCTAAAGCTGTGGGAAAAGGTCACAACATAAACATGCCCACCTAAACATGCCCATTTGCAGAGTTAACCTCTGATGTTGTTTCGGCAATGGCATAAGAACTGGGCAATGGAGCAGCCCTCATTAAAATGGTCTTGTGATCATGACATGACTACTCCTTTTCAGTAAAAGTTAAAGACCAGATTAATCGTGAAAATGTTGATAATGGTTGACAAGCACTGCTACTATGTTTGACTGGCACAAAAAATGTAAGTGAGTGTAAATGTAAGAGTTTAATGCCACAAAATGCTACTGGATAACAAAGATTATATTTTTAATGGCTGCAATTTTGATTAATAGAATTCATTGTTTAGCTTGTCAGTTTGGTTACCTAGTGGCAACCTAATATGATGAGCTAGCTATGACCAGACACATCTACTTTCTCAGGTTTCTCTTTGTGCCAGTATGTGAAGATCATTTAGCTATGGGGAGACCAGCCTATGAATATAACTAGACATTCCAAGTTTGAAGGTCAGAAAAAACTGGAGATACAAAAGTCACAATCGTTAAAACAGACGCTGAATTTGAGTGGTACACAAACAGGTGGCTGGGAGAGGAAGGCCATGGTAGGTGGAACTGATGACATCATGTGGGAATATGAAAAAAAAACACTTTGGTAGTCAGGTTACATTCTTTGACTCCCAAAGCAAGCAGGAGAAAGGGTTTCTTTAGAAATGACCTTTTTTTGCAGCCAAAGAAAGATTAATTTTCATTTAAGCTATCATCAGCTAACGAAAAGGACTTTTATGAATTCAATGGTGTGAAGTAGTTTTAGCTTATTTAACACAAATTTTAATGTGGAATGTTCAGTTAGTAGGGCAAAGGCAAACACATCTAATATCCCCTTTGCACTAACCTAAAAATGTGGGAAAAACCTGAATCTGTCGCTGGTGTAAATGGGATAACCCGTGTTCAATAGTAACCCAAGTCTGCAGGCCAGGTCACGAGCAGGGTTGAGACCCCCGGGCTGAAACAGCTTGGATTCAGTATTAAAAGGGTCACTCAGGTTGTGCCTCATCCAGGATGTTTATGGTGCATGCTGGAATGACATTCACGACAACTTAAATCTCTAAGGACGGAAATGAGGTGGCACCATACAGTAGTCCACTTAGTTATACCTTGCATTATAACTACTAAATATCATACATAGCTATGTAACTAAAATTAATAGCTGTTCGGCAATGGATCTCCATATTTAGCAGAGCATGCAGAAATTTCAACTCACAATGGCTAAAATGGCTAGCTTGGCAGTAGATTTATGTAATTTTGTAACTACAATTGCACTAAACTTTTAAAAGGTTCTGCGGCTGTCAATGGTCTTGCTAGCTATCCAATAGGCATGTCTGCTATTCTAACGATACATTAAATTTGCTGTTTTGCAGGTGCAGTCTAGTAGTCCGGAAAAATAAGGCAACAATAAGACAAGCTACCTTGCTAACTAGCACGTTTTGTTAACCCAGGACATGTTCGCATAACAGTCAATAAGGTATATCTACATACAAAATTAATGCAGAAGAACAAATAAAAATGAAAAAAATAAATACGGTACAGAATAAATAAATAAATCAAATGAATTAATTATAATTACATTTTTAAAAACACACAGACACACATACACTTTTAGACACATTTACATGCAGACTTTTCAGACTTCAGATACACAAACACAGAGGAGCATAACCTCCATGTTAGTGTGAAAGGTAGATTCAGGGTTTGAAATCTGCATTTGACATTAGATGGATGAATATGTATTTAATGTTGTTTGTGAGATGATTGACATCAATAAATATAAATTATATTAATCCTTTACTGTTTGATATTATCACTCATGTTACGGTTGCCTTGTATTTAAATAGGCTGCTTGGTTTTTGGCAGCTGTTAAGCTTTAATAGAGACAGTAGTATGGGGAATTTTGAGAGATTATCTTGCTGATTAATTTTTCTATGTGGGTTTTTTCAACTCTTTTCTTCCCTCTTTAGTGACATTTTGTTTTTGGCTTCTTTTAAGTATTTTTTTGAAGTGAGAGCAGGTTGTCGCGAGCTAATTTAATATGTTGACCACTCTTTTTAGTGTTGAACAGATGTGGTATTGTTTTGCAACAATGAGGTTTGAAAGATTTAATGACAGCCACTAAGCAGTTACTTCAATAGCTTACTAGGTAGACACACCTTTGTCTAGCCCACTGATGACATTTGCTGCTGCCTCCTATGCAAGTCAAATGCTACATTTGTGAAATGGCCCTACTGCCATGGCTGTGAGAGATTTGTCTTAATAAAGGACATACAAGACCTAAATTGCCCTTGTTTGTCCATTGTAAACCTAAAGATTCACCTTTATACAAATCTATTTTAGAGGGCAGCAGTACTGATTGCGGTCAACAGCCCTCTTACATGACTGGCACTCTATAGCTGACTCCAAGAGTGGCTGAAATTCTTTTATCCTGTTTTCTTCATGTACCTTGACAGAAATATGAGCAAGTGCCAGAATATTATCTGTTCCACAAATGCAATTAGATTTGCAATTAGATCCACATTTTTGAGAAACAGAAAAACACCTGGGCCAGACATTGATTTCAAGACTGATGATGTCGGCAAGGGCTTTCCAGAAGGACACTTCTGATGACAGGGTGAATATGCTGATCTCTCCAACATATCCAGAGGATGATATCCCCATATGTGTTGATTTCACTGCTTTCATTGAGACACAAGTGAAAAACATACATTTGAGAATAAAGAGCAAAACTCACAAGATCCAAAGTTGACAACACACTTTCCTGTGCTCGCTTTTCCAGAAGTGTGTGATGATTGATGGATACCTGCCTCATCTCCTGTGGCCCCAGTTTGCCTCTGACAGGCAGGATTCTGCCCCCCTTACACACCCCAAACTTTGTTTTTGGGGGGATTTGGAGGCCCCCTGTAGCATTGTGGGTAATTCTCTCCAGAAGAGACAGCCTGAGGGCATGATGGGAACAGAGCGGAGAGCGTGGGGATAGCAGGGACAGCCCGAGCGCTCCAGGGCAGCACTAAGCTGGAGCCCTGATGCCGGCATGGGGCACCACGAAACAGGCAGCTGTCAGAATCCTGAGCAGCCTGCACCCCATGGCTGTGTGTTCCGGGGCAGGTATCATGATGGGGGCTGTCAGAACCAATCAGCCTCCTCCTCCTCCACCCACCCCCCCTCCCCCAATGTCCCCTGCCCCTCCTCCACATCCCCTGCCCCATGGGCCACACCAGGCAGGAACAGGCTGTTTCTGTCACTGCCGTGAATACAACACTTGGGCCTCAGGAGAGCGGGGCCTGGTGGTGCGAAAATGCAGCAGCCAGTGACGGAGAGGAGGGCCGTGCCAGAGCAGCCGCACTGAGGCTTGGCTCTGATGAAACTCCCTGTAACAGAGCCTCCTCACTGATCCACCGTATGCAAGAAACACTATTAAAAACCATTGGAACTGGATATTCATGTATTCCATAAATCATGCTTACATGTATAATAACTGTAGCTTGTTATTTGGAGCTGTGATTCATGCTTCGTTGAAAAAAGGTGACCTTTTTAACGATTTAAACTAGTGAAAGTAATTCCATTGTTAAATGTCCCAAAATAAATTTACATGAGCATAACAGATTGTAAAAATGCATTTGCCATTTACTGGGTATATCTACATAGACACCAGGCAATATTTTCTTCAGAAAAAAAAGGAAACCAAGAACCAAGATTGACAGAGTTTTGCACTTCAATAGATCGACAATGTTTAGTCTTTCTTTTGAATTCTAGCTTATTGTGTGAAAGCAGATATTTTGGGACACAATGTTTACAGGCTTGTCAGAGAAGAAGTGGAGAGTGATATGCATTTTGTAAACTAATGATTGAGAGAGTTTGTAGCTTTCTTTCTCATTATTTTGTTTTATGGTATTTTTCACTTCTTAAAGACATTCTGTTCCTAACACAATGACTCACTTATTACGGGTTTACCAGCAAGTGCTGTCCATTTGAGCAATATTTAGTCTGGGGTGCGAACAGTCATCCATTTCTTTTTGTCAAAAGTTTTTTATAATTATGCTATTAATTAAACACTGACAACCCCAGACTGTATCAATGTAGCATGTATTAAATGTGTTGTGCCAGCCTTTCTATCCCCATTTTCCTTTCCAACTATTATGTTTATTATATGTCATGTACTGTACTGAACTATACTATACTATACTATACTACAATACACTATACTATATGTTATATGTTGTACTGTATTGTAACTATCTGGTGCATTGTTACATTTTCAAAAGGGACAGAACAAGGCAACAGGTGATATTGAACACAAAAAATGAGGAATATAGCCCAAGCATTTTTACATGAATGTTTTAAGCAGAGTAACACAGCTCAATAACACAATATGACACAATATGACAATAAAACAATAATGAAAACACACCATACTTTAGATCCATAGACTTTTATGGTCATTCTACACTGACCTTCTCAAAATGTCACTTGTCAAAAAAGAAATTGCTTCAAAATGTTACCAGAAACAATGGATGAAGATGGAATCCATTCTCCACTCAGACTGTTTTTGGGTTTTCTGCTGTTATCTTAATCTGTGCTGATGAATTATTACACAGATATAATACATATTTTTGTATAAATCAGGTACTCATATACAGGTCCAGTGCAATGGATTTGTTGGACTTTTGCTGAATGTGTCCATACATGGCAACTGATATGGTTTCAGTGAGAACTGGTCTCAGCAGGCCTGATCTGTGAATGCAGTGATATTTACCTGCTATTATACTGTATTTAAACGGGTAATGCACTGTACAGCTTTTCATAATGAGTAGGTTTAGCAATGGTAGGGCACAGAGCAGACATTTGCAATGTGTCCGGATCAATTCTTTTGAATTTCACATGAGTTTTTGGGGGCACCTGTGGCACTTTTGTAAATGAGATAGCGTCTGCTGCCTGAATTACCTGTAGGTCATGACTTTGCAATCAGCTGATCATTGTCTATCTGGTCACCTGTGTTAGCACTTTGGTGGATTACCAAGGCCAGTTTCATGTCCACTGAAGTGCCCGTGTGTCTCGATCCAGATAGTTTCTTTACAGAGGAAACATTCCACCAAGGTTTGATGTCAAAGGGCATGAGTGAAAAATACAAAAGCCGCCGATGCTTTCAGAGGTGAATCTGGTCTGAGCTGAAGCAGGCATGGGTGGGGACAGCAGTTAGCATGTTCTTCTCCTCAGGTAACACCAGCACCACAATCCAGTACATTATCAATAAATCTGGTTATAGACTAGATTAATCGGCATTTCAGGAGAATGAACCTTCAGACGACATGAATGCATTTGGAAGGAGTTTATTATGATGGAGCGAGTTGTATATTGGTACAGACATTGACCTTGGGCTTGGAGTCCGGGGGGGCAGGGTCATGCCTCATAATTTTTTGGATGAAGTGAACCCCCCCTTGACTGTTTGATGGGAGAGAAGGTACATGGCAAATTAATACCTGCTAGACAACCGGATTGGATGGATACTGATGTTTGTGTGAAGGGTTGTCTGAAGGTTACCTCTCCCGAAATTGTTATTAACAAACTCCAATATGAGTCTCTTGAAACCATATGGGCAACCAAAATTATGTAATTATGTAAATTGATCCTATAAAAAGGTTTCCTTTGGTTAGACCAACTTTTTAAAGCTTTGGCCGGCATGTGAAAAGGCATTGAATTCAAAAACTGGATTATCCTCCAAACTGGGGCCAGAGTGTCCTGACCTGATCTCAGGTCAGGCAGAGTCTCTTTCCTCTCCACTGCTTTCCCAGCGGAGGAAATCTCTGCCTTGGTTTTCTGCCTCCCATGCGAAGGCACATCAATAAACGTTATAGATTGAGTATTCACCATACCTTGAATAAAAAAAATCAAATTAATACAATTGTACTCCACTGCACTATTTAAAAATAAATAAAATCACAGGGTTGTTTATGGTGACCTTTAAAAGAAGAACCTTTGCCAGAAAGCAATGCCTGCCCTCTGAAACTAGTGAAAAACAAATGAAAACTGAAGTCTCCATAATCTCTGAAACTGGAGATGTTTAAAAGCAAGAATAAAGATAAACTTGCAGAGGAAGAGTGGGACTGGCTTCCCCTTTCAGAACAGCAATTCATCGCTACCTGTAGATACTATCCATTCTCAGGTAATATGTTGATTCTCTTTGGCCACTGAATTTGAGTGTCAATCCTTTTATAGGATTTCCTGGTGGACTGGGTAATACTGTACTTCACATTTGATTCCCCTCCCTAAAGACTAAAGATCCAAACCATCCTTCACTCATTACAATGCCTAAACGTCAAGAGTTGTTAAAATATTTTTTTTCCCAGTTGCTACTCTCCTGAATAGGACAAAGATCCAGAAGATGTCAACTGTCTCATCACTGAAAATCTAAGATTCGTAATTCCATGGTTGTGGAGGAGTTAAAACAGTTTCACTATGAACTCAATAGATAGGCCTTATATTTTAAGCTAGGAACTGAACTGAGGAGAAGCTTCAGATTTTAATTGATTTTCCTTTAAAGACAAGTGTTGAAAGTCTCTTGGGATACATTGCTGCCTACGGGTCCTGAGGTTGGGGGTCCCATTGGCGAGGCAACAATTGGCCAGCCTCACCGGGGTTCGATAAGGGGTAGGTCAGCCTAACTCCCGTTGGCCTCATCACAATAGCACCCTCCTTGTCATGCTTGGACGCTTTCGGTGGCACAAACCGACTGTACACTGACTACGTCCTCCTCCAATGTCATAGGCAGCGTGGTGGTGTGGCCACAACGTGAAAAGAAGCAAGAGCGTTGTCACGTGAATCGGAGGAGTCACGTGCACGACTTCTCCTCCCACAGCTGTCAGGGCAAGTGCTGCGGTGAGGTCAACAAGTTCGGTTTAATATTGGGGTTGGGAAAACAGGGGAAAAATCAGGGTAAAAAAATTAAGAAAAAAAAAGACAAGCAGTGAGCGGGTGTGTAACTTATTGAAAATTTGAATTACAGATGGCTGCAGTGAAAAACCATATATGGAAGAGGTGTAGAAATAATGGCATGGTAAATCCAATTAGTTTCCAATGTCTTCCTAGTTCATGGAAAACAATGCTTGTATACAAATGTTCCAATCCAATGCTGTTGGAATGGTGTTATGCTCTGAAAAAGAAAAAGAGCCATTGATGGTTTTAAACTAGTGATGATGTGCAGCTAGTTTGTGTAAAAAATCCTTTGGCTTCTGTACATCAACAGAGGACTAGCGCCTGCTCAATTAGACAGGAACACTCTACTGAACAACAACCATCCCCGGTTATGGACTGTAGGGCCTTATACATGGTGAAATACTTTGCTGTTTTTGGATTTTCATTACAAATGTAATTTTATTTTTGACCTGTTTTATGAAAATTGGTCAGTAAAGAAGGAATAACTAATACCTCAAAAGAACTAGCCATGATCAGTATTATCAATACTTTAAAACCAGTTACCAAATTAGTTTATTGTATTCTTGTTGTTTTAATACATTGTTTTCAAATTTCTGCTTTAACCCCTTTCCTGTTGCCATCATAGAAAAGAAGGTAAATGTCAAAGTAATTCCTTTGTGTGGATAGACCAATTGGCCTACTTATGCCACTGCTTTGCCAATACACTCAGTGTAGCTTTAACTTACATACTACTCTGGGCTCTTACAGATCAGTGGTTAGGAAAGTACTGGTCACATTCCCAATGCTGCTTTACATGGGGAAAAGTTGATCAGGTCAGCCAGTGATCCAGGCAAGCTGGCCCGCTGGCCATGAGCTGGGGATGAAGGTATAGTGACCAGGGTGTGTGACGTCTTTCCTCAGCCTGCTGAGCTGGATGGATGACATGCTGCTGACCTGGCAGGCGGGTGCTGACAGGGGAACCCTCCCAACTTTGGATTATGACTCACACTGGTAATCCAATTAGAGGGACGGAGAGAGGAAACGGGCAGGTTACCCCTGTAGTTCCCTCCATGCTAAACCGCTAAGCTGGCTGAAACCGTGTCCCAGTCCATCGAACACCTCAGACACACAAAGTCTTCCCCTTGCTATTAATGGCTCTGTCTATGGTTGTTAAGCTAATGACTGCATGTGTGCCAGAAGATACATACATTGATGAATAAAGTAACTCTCAAAGTGATTCATGAAGTTGGTAAGAATAGAACAAGCCAGAAAAACAGCTGATCTGGTCCTTTTTCGGAGATGTTTCCAAAACGCAGATATTTATCTAAATAGATCTTGCTGATTGAATTTAGACATGATTGACATGTCAGACAAAATAAAGTGATTTAAGGAATTGCAGTATTCCACAAAACCTTTTGACATTGACATATAGTATCCCCGAGCCAGTCTGGGACAAGAGATCCATGACCATTTCATAGCCTGTGTGACGAGGACATTATCAGTGAACTTGATGTTCCTCTGACACAGTGGGATTCAGCAGATGACATGGTGTAACAGTACGTTAATTCTGCAAGCTTTCAGCCTCTGTGCCCATAAACTTGTCTTGCGGTCACATGTGCACAGTAAGATGTCTCAGGAGCTTGAAGATAATTCATTCATTTACGATATCACATTGATTCTGCTGTTGCTTCTTTTGCATTTTCCTAAAAAAGGTTGAGCATGAACACTTTATCAGCACTATGCTGAGTAACGGTGGTAAGCCCTGTGAGGAGGCAACATAGTTATGTGAATTAAAATAAGCAGAGCAGCCTTATAGACATGGCAGTAAATGCACAAGGAGGGCTGCATTTTGTGTCTAATGAATCAGATTCTATATTGTTGCAACTCTTTCTCAGTCCTTCCCCCAGTCTCATTTTCTTCCCTCGCCCTCCTCCCCTCCATTTCACCCCCCCCTCCCCATCCTTCTCTCTCTCTTCTTTTGCACCCCCCACCCCGGTGGCTGGGATCTCTCAGACAGGAGGCCCGGCAGCATGTTTGGCCGGCGCACGGAGACGAGCGAATGGGGAACAGAAAGTGACTGGGTGCCCAGGGGATATGGGAGATGGCGATGAGTCCTGACAGGATCACACGCACTGCGGCGCGGGCACGGCCGCTGCGGGTGACTCACAGATCTGAGCGGCACGTTCTCCTGGGGCGGGGTGGGGGAGAGGAGGGGGAGCCTGCAGTGACCCCCAGGAGGGGAGAGAGGGTACAAGAGGTGGGGTGGACCAAAAACAACATGCTGAGCATGTATGCGTAGGTATGACTTTTGAATAGAAACCTGGGTTGCACTGTGATGTGAAGCACATTTTTATAGTATAAAATGGAGTCCCATGCTCTGGTATTACCCAATCAAATACACATTTATAATACTTTAAGGGGTTGATGTAATCCCAAATAACGGGTGTTATTTTGAATGCACACCCAAAGCATTTGTCTTATCCCTTCACTCTCTGTAGGTGGTCAACTAAGAGTCATCATGTAAATGACTCTGGCCAGAAACAGCCATATTTAAATAAGGGATTTTGTGTGTTTGGAGTGGATGTGCTGCACTGGATGAACTGTTACACTGGACATGTGCAAGGAGTAAGACATTTTTGAGGACTGAAATGGATGTAACTATAAATAATATTACTACTTGCACCTTCAGTGACACATCAAACCACTGTTTGTCAGAACAGATTGCTTCTTTGACTGGAATGCTAGATACTTTTCTATTATGTAACATTATTTTCTCCATGATTAAAATGAATTCATTTCTGTTCATGATGTTCCCACAAATGTTCTTTCTTGTATTTTGATTGTTGTGTAGAATGTTCCAGCAAGCTCCAATAGTTACTTATTCATTCAGAATGTTCAGTTATGGATATGCTAAGCACAGCCATATGTCCATCTTTCTCCTGGAATGGACAACCCAGCATCAGAATGTTAAGAATGAGAGACAGTCACTAACTGCAGTAAGCTGGAACAACTTAGAGGAAGTTTTGTATTTCATCCCAAAGCATCTCTACATAGGTGATAATTAGGCTATTATTTTAGCCTCTGAAATTCGAAAAAGACATTTACATGAGTGGAAAATGCCTATTCCCTTCATTGTGGACGTTGATGACTATGAGTTCTCCTGCAACAGCTGTCATAAAATTGATTGTGTTTCTGTTCATACCTGCTTTTCAAATTAAGTTAATAAAATAATTAAGGGCCTGCTCAAGGTCAGGAACAGCATTCTATCTATGGCTTGACTGGGGCTTGGATCACCAACCTCAAATACCTTAGCTGCTAGACTACAGGCTGCCCCCATTGGTGCTGAAATGTACATGAATTGTATCTTTTCCCACAGCTGAATTTCGGAGTCAGTATATCACATCACACTGGATGATATCATGAAATTTGCATGACCTCCTCCGATGATTTTGCAAACTATTGTAAGGACACCAGATTTTGCATATTCATTCAATCCAACCCACAAAAATAAAAAAAAATCAATGTATCCATTTTAACACATGGTCCTCTTTGCACCTTTGAGTTGATGACTCTGTATATGGTAACAGGTTTAGTAAATCCTTTAGTAAATTTTTAGTAGAAAAAACTCTTTAGATGTTGGCAAAATAAAAACCACTCCCACAGATTCTAAAGAATCTTCAGTGACACTTTACTAATTGAAGTGACACTTTAATAATAACGTTGTGCAACATTTTGATGAAAGTATAAAATGGTCATTTTCTGATATATATGACCATTTTATACAGCTGGGTATAGCTACGAACTGAGGTTATGAAATTGCATGTATTTGGATGTGGTTGTTATTATGAATGAATGGATTGTATTCTAGAGCTGTATCTTAGCTTGGATTTAGTGATATAGCATATAGATTCACTGGTCTGGAAATGTTCCAGGCCATCCAATATGGCTCATATCAGTCTGGAGATTGCACCTCGGGTCTCCCAATTTATATTAGTTTAAGTCACTCTGTGTAAGAGGTTCTGCTTAATGAAATGTAATGTCAGATAATAGTAGCATATATAGATATAGAGGTAGTATACATAGCAGCAGGTATCACGTTATGCAATATGAACAAGGTATAAACCTAGAAATACCATTTAATTATGTTTTATTGATTTCAAAGCATTAAGCATTGAACTGAAATGTTGTCACACTTAATGCTGATTAAAACGTACTATCAAGGAATTGTATTGGATTTATTGCGAACTATTTGGGAGAATGAAAAAGTTTCACAGTAAAAGTAGTTCATATTAAGATTGGTTGTAAAAATACATATTATGAGGCCAGCTAGGGAGAAAAATGGTTTACAATTAATAAGAAAAGAAAATAAAGCAAACTGACTAGCTATAATAAAATGCTAATAATGTGATTATGCTTTCCTGCCATACCTTCTGTGTATACCTTTAGAAGAAAAAGTTCTTTCGAGCACCTCTGAAGGTTCTCTTGCATCCTGTGGGAGAAACCCTTAAAGTTTCATCTTACATGTTGATATCTTCAAGGGGTTCTTTACATTACCTTCAGAATCAGGTTCACCAAAGAACCTTTGAGTACTATTCATATCAACAAAGAACCTTCAACGGTTTTCCAAGCAGGCCAAACAAAGAACACCTATGGAACCTTTCTTAAGAGTATGTAAAAGAAAGGCTTGTGTTGGAGAAAAGCTGATTTTGCATAGTATGATCAATGATGGTCACAAACAGTATCTACCTACTCCTTCAAGGTACCATGAATCATGTTTTAATATGTAATTTAATAATTTGTTTGCTTACTTAGCTTGTACTTATCATTCTGTGTGGTGGTTTTCTTGGTTCTTGGTAATAGCCTTCAGTTTCTCTGAAATAAACCCGCATGTGTTATTTCCTTTTGCCATTTCAAGGTACAGTTCATGACATTTTCATTTCTGAGAGCAAAAGATGAACAGTATCACAGCGCTGGGCAAAGTCATTAAACTGGTGATGGGGGAAAAGGCACTTGAGCCACGTTTATTGAACATAGCAAAACAACGACACACCACCCAAACTTAAATTACGGGGTATGGAAGGGCTGAAAGCCAATCCCTGATTAACCCCTTTCACCCAGGGGGACAAACCTAACACACCCACAGCACATGAAGGGATATTTGAATGACAGTTTACACAGGCAGGATGACACAACTAACAATTTATTTATGAATTGTTGCCTGATTCACCAGACCTGACAAACAGTATTGTTTATTTATTTGTTTGTTTGCTATTATCAGCCAGCGGTACACATGCACTATGTATTTAGTGTGAATATCTGTGTTAATTAATTGAAATCATGCTACAGGTTCGATTGTATAATAATGATTTTCTGTCCAAAAATAAAATGAAAATTATATTTGTAATGATTTTAATCAAAGGCCTTAATTCTCTAGCCAGCCACTTTGTTTTAGTTGAAGGGTTGGGTTGTGGTGTTATGGAGGGCGGAGGCATGGTACGGCCTGTTTTGTTTCATCATTAAAGTGACGTGTTTTGGCAGCAGGTCTTCCCAGTGAAGGGGCGGAAACAAACCCTACTTTATGGTCCTCAGGGCCCCATCAGCCAACCCTGTTTTGGACTGCTCAGCTTGTTGAAGGCTAAAGTAAAGAATCAAATGGCAGATATACTGAGAGACTAAGAGACTGGAGAGTTATCTAGCTGTATCAGTAAAGTAGTAGTAGTAAATACTTTCGTCCACATTGAATCAATCCATCAGAGCTCTATCCTTCAAATACTTCCAGTGTTTCACAGACAAATATATTTTTTGTCATTTCTATACTATAGCCTGTATCACCCCTCCCCCACACCTAGCAAAATATTGGATGGGACAGAAAAGCATGAAAATGTTTTGATCCCTGTTGCTGAAGTCTGTTTTGATGAGCATTTTGTTGTAATATCCGAGGAATATGTTTGTGATAAATCCTAGCACCCAACCCAGGCCTCCCAGGTTATTTTCCACACTTGACAGGAAGCCATCGTCACACACTGTTTTGTGATGAAAACATCAGCACATGAAATGTAAACTGTGTGGTTCAAGCACAATGCCACAACAAGAGCAGAACTCTGGCAGCCTGAGGCAAAGGTTTCATTGGAGGACAACTCACCTGTACATTTCCATCACTGGCTGCTGCGACAGCACAGGCATGACAGGAACACACCCATTTGACTGCACATGAGGTTTTGATCTTGGGCCCTTTGAGTCTTTCACCTTAGGATATAGAAATGTATCATACACACACACACACACACACACACACACACACGTATGTATATAGGAAATTTAGCCTGTTTAATTTGCATTTTTCTAATCCTTCTCATATGCCTTGGAACACAGCCCTCATTAAAACAGTGCTGGGAGGCAAGCAATCCCATGCTATGATTAGTGAGATGTCTTTAATGGGATTACACACAGTTCGCAGCTACTGCGTGGTGCCGCTGGGGAATCAGGCGGCCAATCAGCCCCTCTCAAACATATTGTGGGGACAGGGAAGGTCTCAGGCTATTTAGAAGTCAATTAAAAAACTCCATACACTGGGATACAGTCAATACTGGGCATATGAGTTGGGGGTTAAGAGTGCCTGAGCACCCCACACATGAAACTGTGAGAGTGCCCTCTTGGTAACAGGGTTCTTTTATGCAATTTATTTATGAATTGTTGCCTGATTCTTTGGACACAAAGCTGTGTTTAGTTTTATTAAACCAGGTCAGCCAAGCCAATCACTAAAGGACTATAATGCATTAGTGGGATGTGAAATAAACTATTCTGATTGGATGATTTGCTCATCACTGTCTGTCTGTCCACCACTGTACAATAAAAAGGAGAATTCTTTTGTTATTTAGACAGTGTCTTGAATAAGAACTTTGTGGTAAGTTGTAAATCTGTTCCAGCTGGCTACCATGATTATTTTATTTATTATACAGATTATTGTACCCATTGTGTCTATGCAAACACATGTTTTTAAGTGCAGTTTCAGCTCAGCTCTATTGTTTCTTTTATTTTGTGTTAAAATTAAAATGAAAACTTATTAAAATGGAAAAAAATGCTTAAAATTTTGTTGGCTGGTGTTTTAATGATGCTTCTTCTGTGCATTTGAAATGAAGATAACTGCTAATCAAAATAAGTCACAATGTTTGTGACTTATTTTGATTAGCTCTCTGGTTTGCTACATCGCAGGATCGACCATTTCAATATTTTCCTTAATGCCAAGTGCTTCACTATTCCATAAGCTTGGCTTTATGACTTAAATTTTTGTTATTGCAAACAAAAATATGTCAGTCACCTATAATTAGCACTTCATGTAATTACCAGTGTCATGCTTTTGTCAGCCTCCAAATGAAAAGCAAGCCCATACTGCACCGTTACCCAAGCAGGGAGTGAGAAGCAGTAGATAATAGACCAGTCTGTAATCTCAAATATTATTCTTTTTTATTGTTCTTAATATGCATGTTATTGTGCTAAGGCGTGGCATTACTGTGTAATGGATAAGGAGCCAGGCTTGTAAGACAGAAATAGACAGACATCCAAGAGATAGTGCGTAAGCTGCTCAGAATAAGGGTGTCTAAATGCAATGTATATCTTTTAGTTCAACATGCCTGCTCACCTTTTGCTCCAGCACCATTGGCCCCGGTCAGTGCAGAGCCCAAGACAGGAACATCTGAACATCACAGTTCACCTGCAAACAGACCAGATGTTTACCTTTGTTTGCCCAACATGATCATATCTGTTGATGGAATGATGATATGAAAAGTAGGGTTGTTCACTCATGGGCCATGGAGAATACTGAGTTTCCATTTCAGGACATCATACTGGTGACTTGGTCCTAACTAAGTACATCAAAGAGCTACCCCAATGGTGCACAGCAGAATTTGGTTCAGAGATCTCTGACACCTGGCAGCAAAGTCGCTGATCCCAAACCAGCACTATCTGTGACTGGGCCCACACAATGACAGGTATAAAAATGGGGTGCTCTCGGACTCAGGAATTCCCCTGTTTCCGGACAGCTGAGTGGCATTTGGTGTTTAATGGGAGAATGTGTGCCACAGTCCTCTTCGATGAGCAGCTGAGCAGCAGAATGCCCTGTAGACACACGTCCCACTTTATCTCACTTAAGCCCAGTGTGCAGGGGCACTGCTCTCAGCTTCAGAGAAAATTTAAGAGGAACGTTGCGTTTGTGGGAGTACTCGGTCACGTCACTTCTCACTGGAAGGACATTTTGAGCTCTCACTTCCTAGTTCCAGCGCTCCCTTGGGTCCTAGCTCCAGCGGTCCCTTGGGTTGGTCACACAAATGCAAACTGCCTCATACAATGCCAGGACTGCGTCTTTTCTTGCCTCACTGATCCATGCCTAACATTTCAGCAATGTAGCTTTCCTGTTGGTGGTGACATGTGTTTCTTCGCAGATACTTCTAGAGTTAGACATCATACCTTCTTAAACCTAATTATGTTTTTAATGGTGACCTTATTGAAGACAATATTTCAAAATGTTTGGTGGGGGTATTAATATGATCTCATGCTGTTCATAAAGCAATGTAACAGTAAACTATATATTGTCACTGCAAAATATGCTTTGAAAAATAATGTTGTCTTATTTACAGCTGATATCATGAGGATCTCCACTTCACATTTCCATGTAATGTCAAAAACACAGAAGGTATCTGTGAAATTCCTGCCATTGCTTACATTAGGAGCTCCATCAGAGCAATAGAATAGATGGAGTGGAGATATAGTCTAATAACAGACATCAAACCGTGCATCTTGCATCTGTAATTCAAACCCTTATCACCTCATACCATAATAGGCTGAATCTCAGACTGCAAAGGAGACTCATCTCTGTGATATGGAAAATCTGAATGCTTTGGGTCCTAAAATGGAAGTACCCATCTCGAAAAGCTGCAGCACTCCCATAACTCAGACTCTAGGAGATCAGATGGAGGGAATTCCATTCTGAATTGCATGGTGTCTGCCGACCCGGTGATGTGGTGGAATTCCGCACATTCCCTACTTGGAACCTGCTCTGCTTCCTGCTTTCTCCCCCTCACGTGAACCCAAATCACACCCAGGGTTCCTACGAAGGGGACGTTCACAGGTCAGGCTCATGAGAAGATGAAAGAAAGAGATGAGAGCAAGGAAAATAGAGCAGCATGCTTGTGCTCTTCCCATGACTATCGACACCATAGAAAACCATGGAATTTGAACGCAATCCCAGGAATGTGGAAAGACAGGTGAAGAATGCTGTCTAGGCAGGCAAATCTGTGAATGATTTCATTTATTTATTTTGGATCAGAATCCTAGAGCCAATTGGTAAATCATGGATACTCCAATGAATAATACGCAAATACCTGAGTAAAATTTATGCATGGATAGACAAAAGAATATAAGACAAGACTGAAAGCCTTTTTTTTAGCAGCCGGTGATCAGCAGTGCGGGAGAGGGAGGCCTGAAATCAGTGTGGATGAGAGAAGGCTGAGACTGTGTTTTAGAATTTTATTTTACAAACTTTGCTGTGTGTTATATGATAAAATCTGATTCAAAGCATGGCATAGGGAAATAATAACTTCACCATATGATATTGATGTTAAAAATCTCAACACTGACATATACAAAGAGGTAGGTTTGGCTTTGGAGTTTTTTTTATAAATAGCTACATATGTAACTTGCACCAACAAATACTTGTGACAAGTCCGTTAGACTTACAAATGCACTTTTATCTTTACATAAAGTTGAAAAGAGGACATTTCAAAATGTAAAATAAATAAAAAAAATACTTTAAATGTAAAATAAATGTCTAATTTTTAGAAGTGAATACAACTGATTGATTATGAAGGAGCACCCTAAAAATATTACTAAATAGTTATGAATTCATTGAATGGTCTTACGCAGTTTTAGAAGGTGTTACAAATATTGACATGACATCTTGAAAGTAACTGTGAATTATTGATTAGATTTTTTTTTCAAGTCAAATTCAAAATTCTGGCCCAACAAATTAGAGCGTGAACAATAATGGATCTGATTTTATATGACATCAACACGGTGGTAAAGTCTGAAGAAAAGCCACCCAGCAGCTGCCCCCATCACACGAGGGACAGTGATGCAGCTTCCCAAGGCTCCGTCAGCTGCTCAGTTTAAATAAATACAGTCGTGCTCCGGGCGTTCTCACCTTTGGCCCTATTAACACCTTTACTGAAAACAGAAGCGTTTATGTTTGGAGGTTATATGTATGCCACAGCTGTCAAAAGACAGTAGATAATGCAATGTCGTCACAATGCTCACCGCTTGGATGCTCACCTAGAAGCACACTGAGAAAGTTATACGCTAAGAAAATTTCATGAGGGCATGTGAGGCGCAACAATAAACAAACACCCAAACTCCCTGCAAACTGAATTATCCATAACTCTGTAAGAAGGAACAAGGTGAATTAGATTTGAATACATATCAAATATGTTCTTTTAAACAGTGCAACAGCAATCACATCTGTTGAAGTTCTCTTTACATTTTTGGTCAAGATGTGAAGTTAGCTGGCATTTGCAGATGCTTTTTCTGTTGGATGTTCAAACCAAAAGCATTGATGCATAGTGACACAGACTGTGCAGAAGGCATGGTGCCCAGGTGGATCTCTTTAAAATGTTTCCACAGAGTCTATACCATATGTGTCAGAATTTAACTATAGTAATCCATCACTTCTCAGAAGTCAGGCGTGTCTTCCCAAGTTATTTCATACATATTTGTGATTAGGAGATGACAAACATTTTATTAAAAAGAAATTTAATATATGTTCTTATCCAAAACAATTTACACACATGTGACATTTTTATACAGTTGAATATTTATTGACACACTTCAGCACCTTAACCAAAAGGTTAAACAGCAGTGTCCTGTCCAGGAACCAAACCTACAATCTCTGAGTTACAAACCTAACCTAAACCTAAACCATTACAGTAAGACACCACATCTTTTGTATACAGCCACAATGTGTTATGTAGGGCCATATACCAATACTATAATAACAATCTGTACACTATATCTAAAAAAGTTCAAAAGTTGTGATAATTTAATGAACAGTAATCACTTCAAAGTACCTAAGTTTTGCATACCAGAAACAGTATATCTTCAAACAGGAAGTAACATTCTTTTGCCTGAGTATGTGGGTTGACAGGTGTAATAGCAGGTGTAATGGGAAGGGATAAACATCCATCCATCAGACTGTACTGTAGCTGTACAATATATCATGCACCATCAGCATAAACCCTCTTAATTTCCCACTGTTCTCAGTCCAGCCCCAGCCCCTAGATCCTTCCCTACGCCCATCTTTGCCGAAGGTCTATTGTTTTCACTATTATTACTTAAACATGATCATGAAAACACACATATGCACATGTACAGCAACCTTTGGGCTGTGCTCTCCCCTGTCTTTTGTTGTCAATATGCAGGTGCCATTCATAAATCAAAATTTGGTTTTGGGATATCATTTCACTCCTGGTTTTGCAGAATCACAGATTAGGTCTGAGTGGATATTCAAAGGGCATAACCTTCCCCTAAACAAGTGCTGATATTTGTAAATACATATTTGATATCAGTAAGGTGTGCAAAGTCCTCAAATTTGACATATGATGTGTGAAAATGCAAATCAAAATAGTAGGGCCAGGGCAATGGTTTAATGGTTGGTAATAGAGTTTCTACTTTAGTGTGGAAATATAAAAACAGGAAGTGTGAGTGTTGTATGATATTGAATAGGAGGTAAGGGGGAGTTGAGACAAAGCTGAAAGGTAGTGGAGCTATCACATATATGTCTTGTACAGACAGACACACATGGATTCACACGTGTGCACACACAAACACACACATTCTGTGTTCTCGGGCCTTGTTTCTTGCGAGCGATATTGACTATTTTCACCTGGGTTGTAAATAATGGTCACAAGTGTTTCACAATTGTGTTATCATCTTCAATTCAAATTCAGGGTCATCTCAAACCTACCTTTTCCTCACAACTGACTGTTGTGTGGAGGAGAACAATTAAAAGGCAAGTGATTATATACATGTAATGATGGATTTTTATCCCTTTCATTATGTGCCACTTGTATAAAATGAATCTCTGCCTTAAGGCAAATACATTAGAAATCAATTTAGCATCCACACCTTCAGACCTTTCATAGTTAAGCATGCTGAACTTAATTTTCCATTATAGTTAGATAAAGATAGACATTAATCAGAACATTAATTTTTACCAGTTATAATCAAAGCATTCAACCTCATTATGCCATGTAGTGAACAATAATGTTTTTTCTTTTTTCTTTTTTAAATTTGTGGGCTATGTATATCAACAGATGTGGATTTTGCCCATTACATTGTTTTGTTGGTATCATACGATAGGCTATGTTCACCAGTTAGAACATAGCCTCCTCAAACTAAATGTTTGGCCTGCTCACACATGCATTGAGGAAGCTCAGGTATGAACTGATCATAGTTTTCTCCTCTCTGATGTATAACGACAGAGGATTTGTCCTTTTCTTGAGAAACATCACAAGTGACACTCCAAAAGCACCATTTGGCAAAGCAAAAGAGCCATTTCAGAGGAAGAAGAATATCTTTATTGTCATTGTACAAGAACAATGAAATTGAACTTTTCAGAGGCTCACCTGTCATGTCTCTGCCACACTAGCAGTTTTCACTGGTCATCTGTGACCAGGTTTTTTTCAGTGGGACAGCGCACTGTATGTATCCATTGGAGCAGGTAGGGTTTTTTCTGCCTGAGCCAGCTGTCTCCATGGGTGTTTTCATATGAAACACTGGCTGTTCCTGGGGCATGGCGACCAAACCCTATCAAATTACATGCTCGTCACAGCCTTGCGCAGGCAATCAGCAGGTACAGGAGGGGAAGAGGGGGCCACCTCCAGGTTTGGGGGATCCCCAGTCAATGTCTTCATCAGTACCAAACACTGAAATGGTCACATCATTTTCTCAAGGATTTTACATTCAGTAAACAAAGTAGAAGTTTTATAATTGGGTGAAGGGTGAAAACATTTCACATGGACACTGCCAGTGCAAGAATTACCCTTGTTTTTACTTTCCAAATTCAAATTCAAGAGTGCTTTATCGGTGTAACTGCATGTTGGCATAATATTGTCAAGGAAATCTTTTATATCAAACTTACATAAACCAGCAATGACACTAATGTCAACAATATAAGAGATATTTAATTCTAATATATACCCTATAATATTACCTTATGCATTACATACCTCTTAAAACAGTGGTGTAGTCTAGTATGAAGTAGTGGACATAACTGTCAATTAACTAAGTTGCTTCTTAGATGAACGAGAAGAATACCTTGTGCATAAGACCTATATGCCTTTTTTCTTCCTCACAAACCTGAACGCTTTTAGACTGATGTTCTTGTGAGATAGAATAGCTATTTTTTGTATGATTTGTGGAAGAAGGGGCAAGGCTTTACTGCTTAATTTGTCATGATGTTGCCCGCTATTGCCCATTGGAGCATTGTGTTTCGGTAATGAAAGTGACTTCCAAGTGGATAAATAAGGGCTTACATGCTCTGTTATTTATGTTCCTCCAAAGCAAACGTTTCCATAAAAATACACTATATTAATTAGGCTAATGTCATGAATATCTTTGCCTTGTATTTTTACACAACAAAATCAGAGTCCAAACTAACATTTTAGGTCTTAGAACAAGGTGGAATGAACAAATTAATTGACGTCTGTCTTGCTTTTGTTGGTGAGCTGAGTGAAACGATCTAACTTGCTGATAACAGCTGGGATGCCCATCTCTAGTGACAGCCGGCACGTAAAACCTGAGCCGTCACTTGTCATCATGCTCGTATCACTTCTCCCATTCTGCTTGCTCAGCTGCATAGCCTACACCCGATTTTCTTAATTTTAAGAACTTTGAAAAAATTAAACTGACAGATAAATTATATGTCCCTAAGTTGAAATGTAATTTTATTTAATACTGTGAATTTTAAAAAGGAATGTTACATATCACTGCTGGTTTTGTAGTGGGTATATGGAAAATTGTAGTGGGCATATGGTGTATGCCTGCATACGTAGAGTACACCGCTGTCTCCTCTTTCTATCAAGTTGAACAAGAAAAGGATTGGAAGTAACCAGAGTGAAGTGTATATTTTCTGTTTAGTGTGCTATCTGCTTCGTTCCATGTCCATCACACATACATGTCACTGGAGGCACTGCCCAAAGGGAGGAACACTTCAGCTTTGCTGGGTTCCTTTTCAAAACATCAGTCATTTCAATGGTGTGTAAGGTTCAGCTGTTCAGGCTTGCTCAAGATTCATACAAACATTATTCAAATCATGCAGTTTGTGAAAAAAACCTGTCTTCTCTCTCTCTTATTGCCTCAAGCTTAGGAAGATTCTATACTATTTGTTCCACTGTACGTCTCCTATCACTTTGAGGTCTCCCTAATCCGAAAGTTTCTATGTGCCTGTTGAGAGGGCGGGAGGGGGTATGAGGAGCTGGAGTGGGGACCATATCCTAAGAATGTGGGGGCGGGGGGGGGGAATTTCATCACGGCATAGAGAACATGACTGCAGTTTTGGGCCCCTCCTCCTCTGTTTTGACAACACTCTCCTGTTATTTATTTGGGTTTTTGGTTCAGGCCTCACTCCCCGCATGGTCATCAGACGACGGAGAGGATTGCGCACTTCATGCTGCCAGGATGAGGGTGTGTTTGGAGGGTAAACTGAGTGCAGATTCCAGAGGGAGATTAGTGAGGACATCAGTGAGTGGGGGTGCACATGGACCACACCCCCACAAAATCCCAGCAAGCAACAGGTCTCTGGTTTGTAATATATTGTTGTGTGAAGAAACATCTGTCCTGAATTCTTCCTTTACACCTTTCCGCAGTCTCATTAGGGAATTGGCTCGTGTGGGTGGTGCTTCAGCAGGAGCTGCCAAACTTTGAAGAAGACCTCAGATTGATCCAGGTCTCATAATGTCTTCCTGTTGCCCTCACAGTGTAAATGTGCGGTGTGGTGAAACAAGAAGCCACCGTCTCCAGGCAGGGTCAACCAAGGCAGAGGCATGATAATGGTCTCACATGCCTCCAACACCAAGGGGCTGTTTTGTCACTGGGGTTTAAAAAAAAAATCTGCATTCAGTTACAGTCAATGGTGTCTTCCATGCCACACTCCCCCGCTGGCACCATGTGACTCGCTCCCCGCTATGCAATCGCTCGCTTGGATTGATTTCCGTCACATCGCTTACACAGGATAGAAATCCATTTATCGCTGGTGGAACGATCCCTACCGCCCTCATCACAATGACTCGTACAGCAGTGGTCTGAAATAGCCTGGTCACCCTGAGATGGCTGCTGCCGATTTGAATGGAGGACTGGCTGCCGCCAGGCTGTGGTGCTCTGATCATGCTGAGGGGAACACATGGATGCCCCCTTTTTCTGGGCAAAAGGTCACCCCTCCATTATTCTGACATTAGTGATTCTCAATACACACACACGTGTGCACTCACACATAAATACACACATTCACACAGACACACATACGTAGAAATGCGCACATACTCACACACACACACACACACACACACACACACACACACACACACAGGAGTCGCGATATTACGAATGAACTGGTGTATTATGGGTGCTGCTGATCATGCTCTCGTGGTCCCTGGGGAGCCTCGGCACGATTTTCTTTTCAGAGGGCAAGGTACTCTCAGCCTCCCTGATGGACTTGGAGTCAGGGACACATGCAAGGGTACTTGAATGAATCGGGCTCCTGGGTGCCTGCTGCACGCAAGGGCATCACCCTATTGAACCCTTCCTAGCCCTCCATGTCTGTGGAAAAAAACCACAAACCTTATAGGAAAGAATGGCTCACTGTACAGCTTATATGTTTGGAGATGGAAAGGAGAAGGAATGAGAAAGAGATATTATCTCTTTCTCGATATATCTCGAGAAAATCAGCTGTTTTCTCAGGATAGCATTATTTTAGGCGTGTGTCCATGTGTTCAGTTAGCTCCTATGAATGAAGTGGAGCGCTAAACATGTGCGCTGGTGTGGGAGAAACAGGTGTGTATTACATAAACAAGATGCAGCACTCTGAAACTCTTCAGTCGGGTGTGGTGATACCCACTTTGCAAACGTCCCGGTCCCATGATCCTGCTCTGGCCCCCATCCCTGACCTAAAGGGGGCTGGCCACAGCTTTGCGGCCTGGGATTGAAAGACGATCTGTGCTGCTCTAGTGCCGCGTGTGTGACACATCGATAGCCCCCGCTACTATATCGGGACCAGCTTCCATAACATTCTGTACTGTTCCAGCACCTGATCCTGGTCCATGCAGCAGGCAGCAGGTCTACAAACGGCACTCTCTCTCCCCCCATCTCTCTCTCTCTCTCTCTCTCTCACACTCTCTCTATCGTTCTCTCACATGCTCTCTCTTTCTCACTATCTCTCACACATGCTCTCTCTCTCTCTCTCTCCCTCTCTCCTTCCCTGGCACCAGTGCCCTTCTTAAGCCCATCCAAGGCAAAGCGCTTGCTCAGGCTGTCGGGGTGATGACTTGTGGGTGCATGACTCGAGGTCTGGAGACCAGGGGGTTGCCTCCTGAGCAGAGGATGACCCCTGGTTTGGACCGCATAACCCTCCAGTGATGTCCAGAGTATTGCTGGGGTTAGTGAGTCAGTAGGTTGTGGGTTAAGGGCTTCATTCCTCATTCTACCAAACCAAAATACTAAAATAATGCCACTCAATAATATTACTCATATAAGAACTTTTTATTTCTTACACATATATTGTGGTATCATATTACAAGTGTCAAAAAACTTCATATATGTGACATTCTCATTTAATGTCATGTATTGTAAAATATTTGGTAAACTTGAGTAAAGAGACATAAATTGTTTGATTATACCTTTATCAACAATGAGTAATCTTTGGCAATGAAGTGTCTGCTAAGTAGGAATATGAAATTCAGTCAGCACATTCCTGGGAGATGGTGGCTGGATTGGCCATGTTCAACATTACCCCATTCAAAGAATAAAATGTTAACTGCACTGGATTATATTTAAAACATACATAACAGATATCACTCTGATTAGAAGCTGCTTTGATCATGTTTTAAGCACTATGTGAGTAATGAATAAGGAGATATAATTGCCTTGTCATGAAGATAGCATTGTGCGAAATGTACTGCTGGCAGTGTGTGAGGGACATGGTGTGCATCGTGCTGTGGTGTGCCTCTTTTTTCTAGCTGAGTTCAGTACCAGTTCACGTTCCGAGCCCCATTGAAAATAAAGGGCTTGTATTGCACCCGCACTAGTGTAACATTGCTCCACTTTTATTTATAAAACAGCTGAGGAAACAAAAGGCCCTAGTCAGGAATCTTCTTGAGAAATGGGCAATGGGAACAAAACCAGGAGCTATTACGTCATGCAGGCCTGTGTGTGACTCGCTCTTAAAAAACTAGACGCTTGTTCAGCCAAGAGAAAGTGGAAAAAAAAGAGCAAAGGCTTTTGGCCCAGCATTCAGCCTCTGCCGTGAGAGTGGCTTGGAGCTCCTGGGACAGAAAAGGGGGTGGCTGTAGATGTAGTGTAATGATGAATGCCCCCACACCCATTTTCTGGATTTGTAGAGGAAGGATGCAGAGTGTTACTAGGGAGTTTACTGTCCCGATACGCCCTTCTGTGCTACAGATGCAAATTGAGGATCCAGCCAAGAGAAAGCACTTTTTTTCTTAACCTGCACTGAAAGGCCTTTCCTACCTAATACCTGTAGTGAGCCCCAAGTTGAGCAACATGAGCAGAGGGAAACCTGGTCCCTTTTACACAAGCCACACACACATACACACACACACACTCAACCATATCTACTCGTATCTCTTCCCCTAAATTCACCCCGCCCCCACCCTATCTCTGTCCAAGCCCAAGTGAGACAAGCCTTAATAACTATGCCTTTGCCAGCCCTCTGCCTTTTCTCTCTTTCTTTTCACTTTCTTTTTTCTTTATTTATTTTCTCATCTCTTTTTCCCTCCCCAGTGCCAGTGACGCACTCGGGGCACAATGAAACTGTTAAAGACGGGAACAGTGGTAGGGTTTGCACTTCGCAGAGTGTAAAGTGATACAGGCCCACTGTATTTACAGGCTTTCCGCTTTTAGACAAAGGCTATTTTTAAACCTGGCAGCTCTATTTGAGGGGGCACTGCCGATGCCACCAGCACGGTGCCACGCGGCCCAGGCATCATATACCACTTTATTTTTATGGCCGACTTTTCAGCCAAGGAGAACTCCTGGTTCTCAATTACTGGGATAAACAGGGGTATTGAGAAGGGGGGTGGTTGGTGGATAAGATTTCGGGTTTCTCAGACCAGAGTGTAACTTATTCAAAACAGCAGCTGACTGAGACATGCAAATGACCAAAGGGTTGAGACGTGGCTTGTGGATGAACAAGGGCCTGATACCTCCATCCTGCCCAGATGCACAACAATCCGAATAACAGCACATTTTCTGCTTTTCACCTGGAAAGCAACCCCTAAAAAAGAACATTCAAAATAGTTTAGTTTGACTCTCAAGTCAATAATAGATGCGTTGGATCTGATGTAGTTTAATGTCTGTTTGTCTCCTTGCAGAAGTCTATGTGACTAAAACAGTGATAATAATGCAATTCAGCCTATGGCAAGACATATTATTGCCTTGTTAAACAATTTTGGTATATAGATTTAGTGTGGCATATACCAATATGCCACACTAAATAATATACAAATAATTTTACATTGTATCCTATTGCAACTAAAAATTCATCAGCTGAAGATGAAATGCATTGGTAAAATATATTTGCTGCATAGTGAAGGTTTTCTCTTATTAGCATATGTTTATTGTTGCTAAGACAGTTACAAAGCTCCAAAGATTAATTTGTGTCCTGTTGTGACACTGTTGTAACTCAGCAGTTGGTTAATGTCCAGAAAGCCACAGTACACCATGCACCACATAACCATGCAGAGTTGTTTTCATCTGAAAATGTGGGTAGGTAAAGTGATTAACACAGGACAGCATAGAAACACACTCACAAATGATGTTTTTCACTTCCTTTATTTGCAGTAAAACTGCGGTGAAACTGGACAATCCCAAAACAATATTGTGAAACTGGAACAGGTGTCTGGGCGTTTTTACGTTTATCACAGCTGCTGCATACACAGATGTGTTCTTTCAGTCTTTTAGCATACCTCATTCTGACAGCGCAGTGAACGCAGTGCCTGTTTTATATGACATTACGAGAGCAATTTTGTTATGATTAAGATTATGACATGCAATCATATTATTATTTTTTGTATCTCCTCATATACACTACTCCAGCTGGAAAAAACAACTGATAAATAGGGCAAAAAATAACATTTGGTTCACTGTTAAAACCACAATAATACAACAGCAACTTGTCTTTACATGTGGTTTGGGTAACTTGTCTGCTTTGAGCTGAATAAAAAAAGAGTACACCAGCAATGCACCTGACCGCACGTCATATTTAAGACCCACCAGCACATATTATTTATTATATGTTTGTAGGGAAACCTGAGTGAAATTGTGCATACAATTTTGCACACAATTTTAATTTTCATTTGATTTTTATTTTCCAGTACCCCCATGTGAAAAAGTAATTGTCTCCTTAGGCCCAATAACTGATTATGTCACCTTTAATAGCAATGACTGCAGCCAACTCTTTGCTGTCCTTATTGATCGATATCCCTCAGCACCGTTGAGGAATTTTGGCCTATTCCTCCATGCAGAATTGCTTCAACTCAGTGACATTTGTGGGTTTACAAGCATGAACTAGTTGCTTGAGGCCACCATATCTCAATGAGATTTAAGTCTGGACTGGCCATTCCAAAACTCAAAATTTGTTGTTAAACCTTCTTGATGTAGTCTTGCTTGTGTATTTTGGATCATTGACTTGCTGCATGACCAAGCTGAACTTCAGCTTTAGCTCATAGAAGGATAGACTGAAATTTGACATTCTCCTGTAGAAATTCTGATTCAGAGTATTCTGATACAGAGAATTCATGGAAGCAAATTCTGGTATGTAAGTTAAAGTACAGTTACATTGTCAAAGAATGACTTAAGTAAAAGTTCTTATCTCAAATATCAGTTCAGCTGAAATCTAGTGTCAAATGTATTTAAGAGTCAAAAGTAAAGCCATCCATCCATTATCTATACCCACTTTATCCAGTACAAGGACTAGAGCCTAACCCATAATGCATTGGGCGATAGACAGGAAGACACCTTGGACAGGTTGCCAGTCCATTACAGCTATCGATAGCTGTATGAGTTAACACATTATTGGTATCTGTACTAGTACTGTTAGATTTACACTCACCTCAACATACTTTTTTAGTGCTTTTTCAACACATTTTTTCTAGTTTTATGGTCATTTTTGAGGGCACATGAAGTGGACCCACAGTGCCCAGAGGACAAATTTCGTTTGACAGGAGGAATCCTTCCTTTTAACAGATTCAGATAAATCTTTCGGATATGGCCATTTGTGTTAGTAATCTGTAGCAATCACATGCATCCTCCAGTTTTACAGTTCATGCAGTGTCCAGTGCAATGCATACAGATACAGAGTTGTGACTAACTGGATGTCCTCAGAAAACACAAGGTCCACAGACCGATAAGCTTTTGATTTTTTGCCAGGAGAGTGAATCACTGGATATTATGATTTCCTTATTTAACATCATCTACACATATGCCATTTGTAAAATGTAAATCTCAGGGGAAAATAATGGATTAGTAAGTACAACATTTTATTTTAAATGTAGTGGTAGTAGGGTAGAAGAAGACACATCTTCATAGAGGCAATCAAGCAAATTACACACACCCAAAATAATAATAAAAAATAATAATACCTGCAAGTTTTATTTGTTACTTTAAACCCCTGACTATCACCATATTTGACTTTTGACATGAGGACCTTACTGTGGAAGCTGTTGTTTGGAGTTTGCCATTGTTTGGTCAAAGGGATCACCCAGATGCTATTTGGCAGACTTTATATGAGCATTTATGTAATTTATTGTGAGCAGGGGTTTAAGCCTTGCTGGTCGGCCAATAATCCATTTTTCTGAGTGTAAACAGACACAAATTTGAAATCTGAAACAGAATAGGGCTAAAACTGAAAGAAAGAATCAAGTACAGCAATTGTTCAAGTCTAGCAAGGGATACTTTGCCTGGGATACTCAGACCAAGACACAATTAAACAAGGAACCGAGAGCATAAAACAGGGATGGATGGTTAATGGGAAATAAATTGCATGTATTTGTTATAATAGAATGGGGTGCATGCATGTTGGAACTCCTCCTGTTAGATGCTTGAAGATGTTTCCTCAAAACTTTAAGCCACAGTGTATTCTTTGGGTGACATCTGATACTCATTTCCTCTTCTAGGATATGACACATTAATCCTACATCTGTCTGTTTTACTGGTTTTCACATAGTAGGTGTTCTCCAGAGAAATCATCGAAAAGGCAGGTGTTAAACTCAGTCTCTCTCATGCTTGCACCTTGAGTACTGTGAGGTGTTTATGTTCAGGCAGCAGCTGATCCAGAATGGCCTAATCCTGCTGATCAAATGAAATAGGCTGATCCTAGATCAGTGCCTGTGAACATTTGCACCTCACACAGTTAGGACTTAGGGTATGAACTGGCAGTTGCTGTACTCACTTTCCTACAATGGCATGAGCCTTGATGCAGGAAACAGTATGGCCTAGTGGTGACACTGGGAAACAGACTGACATTCACACATTGTGTGCTTGAATGAATGACATTCGTTCCTAGAAATGGTGTGATAAGACTTCACTAACAATTCTCTGAAAATGACTTGAATGTTTAAAGAAGAGCTTGAAATTAATTTCAAATTTTCAGGAAAAAAAAAACTAATGAATCTTCAAAAATTAACTCCAGGGCAAATACTTGTTTGGACATACAGTACCATGTCCAAACAATGCCAAAAACTCTTTTAAGGCTGATTTATGTCAGTTAAGCATTACAAAACACGATGTGTGGTCAAAGAAGATGTTTGAGTGCTAGTGTTAACTTTTAGGCCATGAAAACACATAAGTTAACATATTATCCCTCCAAAGCTTAATTTGTCCAAAGTACAAAACATTCTTTATCACTAATAGTTATATCAGAGTTATAGAAACAATTTTATAGACACATTGGTCTACTGAACATGATGTAAACCCAGAAATTCTATTCAATTGCACCTTTTTAAATATAAATTTCAAATTCTGATGCAAGAAAGTTAATACATAAAGCAGAAACCGCACATTCCAATTAAAAAAATTAAGTTGAAAAGTTTATCACAATTACTAATTACAAACTGTCTGTCTTGTATAAATCAGTTATCTCTTTTACCACTGAAAAGAGTTTGTATTAGTTGCATCCATGCTCAGCTAAAAATGTAGCTGTGTGGAAGATGATGACTGCCTGGTGATACATTAGAGCAGAGTCAATATTGCATTAGTATGCGATAAAACTGTTATTTTTGTCACATTTCTCATTAGCAAAGTGATTAAGTCAGTTAAGTTGTTTGGAGATTGAGATATGGTGTCTAAATGCTTGCCTTAAAAAAGTAAGACTGCATGAAGATAGTGATTCTACTTGGCTGCACATGGTTTTAGCTACAGACTCAGCAATTATAGGAAACTACTTTGTTGCTAAAACATGATTTATTTGAGACTGATGTTAAATGGAAGTTGTTTTTTTATTTCCACAATTTTCTAACCCCAAACTCAGTCAAACTGTTCAGTCCCAAACACCTTAGTGATGCTATGACACCTGATTCTTCCAGTTCACTGTTAATTGTATAGTATTTATTACCACCGATACAAAATGAAATGATTGAACTGAAATGAATAACACCTCCAATAAGTCCTTGATAATAAAATGTACTGTACTGTAACATGCACACGCTGAGGTCCATTGCAAAGCAGGGGGTTTAAAACTAAGAGCATTTTGCAACAAACTGCTACAACAGAAAACAGTAATAACAGAAGTTACCTGCTGGTGCACTGTCCAGAACTAAATACCAAAGTCTAAACAACATGGTGCCGTTTGAGCTGTACTTTTTGCTATATATCCTGTTCACCGTTTTTAATGCAACAGCACAATTTCTTAGTTCTAATAAAATTTAGACAACTCAAATATAATCTACAGGAATGTCTATGTGACTTGAGTTCCTACAGAGTTTTGGAGTTGTGTATCCATAGGGATACACAATAACGGAATTATTATATATACATCAAACTAAATATAAATAACTATCAATTAAAGAGTCCGGCCACCCTTGCCTTCATAGCAGGTCAGGGCCTCCTTGGAATGCTGTTATACATGCTTTCATTCAGACAGAACATGTATAAGTGTAACATAAGCCTGGGATATCCACAGCACCCTGTGACTGGCTTAAAGGCTCAAATTTACATCCAGCTGTAATTTTACAAGCAGAGAGTTGCATGGAGAAGGAGGAAGTCCTTCCTATCATCACCATGCTGTGTTCACATGCCAGTTTTGCCAACTTATTCTTCCTTCACTCTTCTGATTGACAAGGCTGAACTGGCTTTCTGCATTAATTTGTATAATTTGTTTGTAAACCAACCAACCATTTATTGCCTTTTTTTTTTTTTGCAATATATAATTCCTGTATAAGCGTTATTCGATTTTTGAGAGTTGGGCAAATTTCGTTGCTGCTTATTATTTTTTAGCTAAGATATGTAATTAGTTTTTATCTTTTAATTTGGCTACCCAGTTTTCTAGCTAGGTAGGCAACTGTCTAACTTTTCTCTCACTTCACAGGCTGGTGGTGAAACTTATGTGGATCTAGTGTGTAACACCTGGCTAGGGCAACAGCACGGCAGAGGATCTCTGGTGGCAGACGCCCCTGTAATCACAGCGTCAGTGGAGTCTGCACTGTGGCAGCGTTGCAGATGCACTAGGCCTGACTGACAGCTCAATGTACCAGATTACCCTCCTCACTTCATCCTCCATGCAGGAAGGCCTATTTTGGCAGATACGCACAGCTCTCCCTCAAGTGCAGGGGGTTTCAGCTACCACTGCTCGCCCCCCCTTCTTAGCCCAATGGTGCTCACAATGTAAGTTTGGGAGAGATGGGAGTGCCAAAACTGATTAGAGCACCCCCTGTGGCAGACCGCATGGTGGCATTGGGCTTGCTGGCTGTTCTGATCACACAGTGGTGTGACTGGGCCATGGACCGGCAGACGGGTGGAAAGGTAGCACAAGACTACAGGCTGCAGTATGCTCATCATCCCTGAGCCTTACAGGAGTGCTGGAGTCTGATGTGTCAACATTAAGTGTTCCACTTTTTACAACAGGAGACCTAATCTCTACAGTCCAATGAGTGCCCTCGTCTGACAAACAGGGATGAAAGTTTACCAACCGACATTTTCTGGAGCCCCAGCAAGATTGCAAACTGTATTCCATTCTCATCCTAAGGATTCTCAACTGAGTAGCACAAAATTAGAAGTCCAGATTTTGTGCTCGTTACAACAAATGATGTTGCTGTTGTGAATTTTCCTTGGTTATAAATTGTAGATTTTTGCTGAGATTGAGGTATGGGGGTATATATTGATCTTTCTGGGTTTTTTTAGGGAGTTGTTTTGTGGTTTAAGCAGCTGTTAAAAACCACACAATATTTGTGTATCACTTTCAGTGAGCTTCATTGTGACCACGATTCCTCTTTCTTGATTAAGTTTTTTTTGGTGTATGGTCTCACGGTTTTCAAAAATGTTCCCATTTAGACATAAAATCATTTTTCTACCTTTGACTACTGCATATGCAGTTTAGGCACCCAACTATTTGCTTGTAATTAGTACTGGCATTAAGTTAAAACACATGTAAATGCCTTTCAAATAGAAATTAGTCACCTCAAACACTTCAAGACAATGCTTTTCCACATGTACTTACTTATTTAATTTGTTTGAATGTTAGTTATTTGTTTTTGTTTTGTAGATTCAGATCCAGCTTAGGAGAAAGGCAGAAATGGAGAGAGACTGGGAGGGAGGCGGAGCTGACGGCCCCCAGGGCTGTGAACACCACGGCCTCGTCACTGAGGTCACATCGTGACGGGCGCAACAGGCCACGCATTCCTGTGATTTAAAAAAGGAAAAATGCAAAAGGGTCATTGTCTGCTTGTAGTCTGAACACTTTGTTACAGACAGAAAGAATGCATCTTACCCACCTTAACCACCTTCTCCACCCAGGGTATTTCATCCTCTGCGGTTCCACCCTGTGAAAATGGTTAACATGTCTCTCAGAGTTATGGCTGTAAGCAGTTGGAAAATAATTTTTTGGTGTTTGTAAATATTTTAATTTTGTGTAAATTATAGAATGTCAAAAGGCTCCATTGTGTTCTACTGATATTGAATAAAATACTGAATGAATACATTGTTCTCACTGCATCACACTCAAAAGCAATACATTTTTCATTTTTATACTTATTTTTTTAATCAAATGTCCACATTGCATGCAAATATTTTACTGTGGGTGTTACAATGTTGTTTTATGGTTAAAAAAAAACACAAAACAAGTGATTTAGGTGTGTGACTTCCACTTGTTTTGCTCATATGCTAACACTGCCTGTTCACTTTAAATATTCAAATGAATATGTGAACATTTATACACACAGATACAGTGACACACACGCAGATGTACACACATACAGCCACACACACAAAAAACATGAATGCTAGAAGTCACAACCCACACAAAGCACTCAGTGTTGAATCTGCAAAAGAAAGGCACAATGCAAAAGCACTTGTGTCAGGTCTTTGCTGCTTTACGAAAGAGAGGCTGCTCAGAGACTGCATACATTATAAATAAATACAACTTCAAAGTCCACTGGGAGCTATGAGAGGAAGTGATTCATGCTCAGCCCGCTGCAGAGAGAGGCTGGCGTTGCCTGTGTACTTAATAATGATAATAATGATGCTAATCCACTGTTCCTCTGGGCTTTGTGATCTGAACACTGTCTCTTGCTTGTTTATCCACTCAGGGCTTGGTAAGACTGGACCACAGAATTGTTCTACAGTGCTTGGTTCTCTCTTCTGCTCTCTGAAATGGCACTGATAATGAAAACTCTGAGCTGAGACAGGCACCTTGAGAGGGTATCCACTGAAACCTGACCTTAGCAAAGCAGAGACTTTATGCCATGGGATGGCTCAGTACTACTACTTAAACTAGGCCAGACATTTTTCTGCCGTTCATATCAGAAAAAGCTATAATTTACAGATTAGAATCAACATGTATTTTCACATATCATTTACAATTGACTGGACATCTGAGTTCCATTTATGATAGATATAGCTGTAATTCACTGCTTTTAATTTGTATCTGATTTCTCATATGTCATCAATATGCATTTTCATTTTTTTTTTTTGACCTTGGGCTTCCATTTTGTATTGGGTCAGCCATTAGCCTGGACAGAACCATCAGAGAATAACAATTAGCTGAGCTGTATAGGGTCATTGCGTAACGTGCCATGACATCATAATTGGGGTCATATTCAGGTCGGGTTTGAATCCTTGATTGGTCATGTTCATTAAAGATTTGTTCCAGGGCAAATATGATTAATCAATCGCAGAGTTTATTAATTTAATTTATCACTCACATATGAATGGGTTTATTTTGAAAGATTCTCTGAAAAATAAATAAAATAGTTCTCCCCTTTTTTCAGTCTCTATTTTGGAATGTCCAGTGATTATTGTTAGCTGTTCCTTCAACAGCCCTCAAAAAGTGGATCACCACACAATATAACTAAATCACATGACCCCTCTACACTACAAATAATTTCTTCCTGTGTGTAATAAGTGTGTGTGTGTGTGTGTGTGTGTGTGTGTGTGTGTGTATGTGTTTATCTGAGGGTTATATGTCACCTAGTAAACCTGCATCTTCTGTGGTGCTTTGTTTAATCTCAGGACAGTGTGTAGCACTGGGCCAGCAGAGGTTACAGGCAGGGCTGTCTCCATAACACAACCTGGGAGTTCGTGGAGTACCAGGGTATACAGGCAGCACCATAGGGGTGGCTCTGCATGGCCCTCGGTTCAACGCTTTTTGCTGGACCTGCCTTACTGTCCCCACTCTGTCATCGTAAACCAGGCACCTCAACCAGTCCTGTTTACCCAACAGCGGCCCACGTCAGCTGGGAGCCGTTTATTTACAGCCTGTAGCCACCTGCGGCTCACACTCTCCTTGCTTTGCCCCCACCTGACATCCATTGTTGCCAAACAAAATTACGGCTGTACGCACAAGGGCCGCTTCCAAAGCACTTGCTCAGCGAAAGGTGCTTTGGCATTCCTGGTTTCTTGCATAAGAAAAAAACCTGTTCAAGTCATCAATTGATCTGATCTTCACAAGAATGCTGTTGTGGCTTTGTGCCCATTGTGATTCATGTTGTTTTTTTCCGCATAGTCATTGGTGGCCTACATTCAGTGCCTTAGTGACATCTTGGGATTTGGGATTAGCCTGAGAGTCTGGGTGCTTGTTTGGTTTTCTCTTCAGTCTTGCACACTTCCTCTGAAGTTCAGGATTAATGAAGACTGTGTCTGCAAATAAAAACAGCCTGAAAGGGATCCAAGGAACAACAATGATGTGATGGTCCTCTGGCTGTAATTGCCCCCACCATCTTTCCTAGAGGCCTCCTGTTTCACCACCCGGGGGTGCACATGGATGAGGAGGGGCCTCTGGTTGGTGGGGGTTTTGGCTCCCCAGCCCCCCTAGTGCTGGGACTTCCAGGGCCAATGAGGGTAGACCTGACCTCCTGCCACAGTGAGCCTGGATACATGGAGCTGATGGATCTGACCAGACAGGGCTGTCACAAAGGGCAGGGTCACTGTTGTGGGCAGGGAAAAGGCAATGGACATCTGTTAGAGCCCCTGAAGTCCAGCGCAGAAACCAAAACCACCCCAGCAGTGCACAAGACCCAAAAGGACACACTGTCATGTCATTCCCTCTTTAGTGTATGGTGCAATTATCCTGTCAGACATCACATCCTGTTATTCAAAGCAAATTCTTAAGTGTTAGCCCACTGTAGCCCACATTCTCACTACTGCATATATTTTGCATCCAGTAGAAGTCATAGGTTATCATTTACAGTTACGTGCCCTGCTTTTTTAGTCCATTTTGCACCAGCAAACAGAACACACCTCTGATTTACCTGTAACTTGATGTGACTAAAGCCCTCCGTGCAGTATGGCAGTGCAGCTTTAAAGAACTTATCATTGGTTTATTATCAGTTTTGGGTAGCTACAACTCTGTACAGCACTCCACAGATAAGATCTGTTTAAAATCAAAGGGCAATCGACATCACCACGCCCACACAAGCAGGAAGTTTTCTGGCATGTAATACCCGCAGAAAAGCCTCTGGAGGTTTGCTGTCCCCACGCTGGTGATCTCCTCTAGCTGTGGCCGGGGTTTCCAAGGCTGTCATACGCTGGTGGGAGGCAGAAATGTCCCTCTTTGCCTGATGGTCTGATGGACCTTGGCAACGTAGTGAAAATAAACAAATGCGTAAGAAACTGGAGGAAAAACGTCAGGCAGCTCATCGGATTTTGTGCTGCGCTGGGATTTTCTTCCATCCTTCCTCCTCCCTCTTTTTCAAAATGAAAAAAAATGATCCTCTGGGTATACCATCTTTTTGGCAAGTGCTTCCCGGCCATTTCCCCAGGACATTCCCCCTCCCCCCGGTTACTCTAGCCCCAGATGTTACATTCCAGGAGTGCTGTGGGACAGCAGGTCTCACATCACCGTCTGCCAAAGTGGCCGCACAGGTCGTGGCATGAGAAAGGAGGGTAACCAAAAATAGAAATACCAACCCCGCGTTTCCAGTCCCAGAGTGGCAGAGCACAGCGGTGGGTGGCGTACATGGCGCAGTGCTTTGATCGCACGTACATTATGTTGGGCAAAAGCTACAGGGGTCATTAGAAGTGCACCAGCACAGAGAACTGTAGACCAAGTGGTCTGTGATGGTGGGGACACAGCGTAACGTTGTTGTCCTCATAGCAGTGACGGAGGGGTGGGGGGCGTGGTTTCGCATCTCTTGGCAGTCGTAATTTCAGGCATACTTTTCAAGATGTCATGAGACCTTGCAGATCTTTGGGGAACAGCCAGTTGCATAACCCGTAACCAAGACATCGAGGATATACACACTGCACAGTAACCCGTTCATCATCCGAGAGGCTCTTGTCAACCTAACCTCTTCCTCATCACAAATAAATGTTCGTCTTTGTGCTCTGTCTTTTGCTGTGCGTAAAGAAAACATTGGCCCTGTCCAATCCTTGATGAGATTTTGATTGTATTACCAGTCAGAGAATCTTTATTCTATGTTTTGGACACCTGACAGAATATCCTCATCTCTATGGGAAAATGATTCTTTTGACAGACATTTTTGTGAATATCCTGCCGATGATAAGGGGAACTTTTATTTTGAACAGAAAAGGGTGGTATTTGGGTTAATTACACAGCAGAGAAGACAAAAAATGAGAACATAACTAGAAGAAGGTGTTTCTTGTCATGAAAACTTTAGAGAGCTCCAAAGATTGCCAAAAAGGAGAATTTTTATCACAGAAAGTACTGTACTCTCCTCTCAAATGAGAGTGAGGGGGGTTTGCTTTCTAATGCTCACCAGGGCCCATATTCATTAAGCCTGTAAGAAAAGGAGTGCTGATCTGTGATCAGGTTTCCACTGTGCATATCCTATACTTATCCATCAATAGAAAAGGTAAAACTGATCCAAGACCAGCAACCCCACACTCAGATGCTTTGTGGATATTGGCCTGCATGTGTAATTATAACTGTATTGCTGAAAGTTAGAAACATGGCTGACTCTCAACCTGAAAGTGATGATTATTGAAAGATTAGTCACAGCTGATTTAAAAAACCCACAGTCGCTGATGTCAGCTATAGCTTGGGGACTCCTTAACTATTCTAAGGCAATCCTGAGACATAATGCATGTGTTCAAAATGTTCTCTGCAGCAGTTGCAACACTATCATTTTTAATGATTCCAGGAATATTACTTTACGTGCCAAACCTTGAAACTTTAAAATAAGGGAGAATTCCTCTTTAAAGTGGGAATCATTTCACTTCACTTTTCAGTCTCTCTCTTCTCTCTTGCGGCAACTGAATGTGGTGGCAAGCCAAACACTGTGTTGTATTAGTTGGCCATAGTCATTGGTCTAGGGCCAGTTATCCTGATGCAAACCCTAACTTTAACCAATAGAAGGTGAACATTGAATTCTGTCCCTGGACCAGTGCAATGCATGCAATGTTTGACCTAATGCACTTTCGTCACTGAAACTAGATAGAAATACAGGAGAAATAAGAGAAATGTGTGCCTGGGGGACATCCAGGAGATGGGCATGAAAAACAGGTTTCTCTTGGTGAAAACAGGAGTGTTAGTAAGAGTGGTTATTACTGTAAGGAACAGTATGTGAAGTAAATCTCTAGTAGAGATCCAACCCATCCTTTCTCCACGCCCCCTTATGACTCTGCAGCATCATGCAGCTAGGCCACCCACCATGAACAGATTAGTGTTTATCATTATCAAATATCAAAAGACATAGTAAAGGTCAAAATGATAATTTCTGATTTATTAAGTCAGCTATGTTGCTTTTTCCTATCAATGTATTTGCAAAGTCAGCGATTCATGTTGTACATACAAATTTTACTTTTAAAACTGTTTGTGGCAGAGCTGCTCAGGTGAGATCTGTCTCTCCTAGATCCATATTTGTGTCATAAATCTGAGGAGACAGTCGATACAGGACAGGACAAAGGGATTCCCCTCCTCTTATTTACATACGGGGATATAATGTGAGTTAGGTGATGGATTACGGTACACATGCTGCTTGTTTGATAATAACCATGCTGTCCTCCATTCTTATTTTTTTTTAACAGGGCCAAACTGCTTGCTAGAGAGCATACAGATCGATACATATAAATAACGTGAATAATTATATGTACTTAAATGCCAAAAAAGCACACTAACTAGCAACTGTTCAAGAGCTGTGTGTCATTCTAATGCTAAATTACTTGCCATTTTTGTAGGTGAAAGACATGAGCATTCTTACTGCCAACAATGAAAGTAAGAAAAGCTGGACTAGACTAGAGCTAGCCATTTGTTTTGGTGCCAGTTACTTTTTGTAAGCTAGCTCCATAATTAATGGGGAATGGAAAAACAAGAAGCCAGACATAAACAGCATTGCTGTTTTTTGAAGACTTCTTAATTTCTAATTGGAAAATTTCCTTGTTAAAAAACTGTTATTTTAAGTAAAGTCATTGGAAAACACTCTCACTAACACCTATTTTGCCAGTCATAGCAACATTCAGTTCTGTTTTACTCATTTATGACATGAAACCTTCGTTGTAAAAAAGTAATTAAAAAAAGGGCCATTGTAACCTGAGCATTTAGTTGCTTCCTCTAACTGCACAGTTGAATGTTGTCATAGTTATGAGCTCAACAGCATAGGTGGGGGGTGGAGTTAGTAAGTTTGCTCATTGAATATTCATGTAACCTGAATTTCTTGATGAGTATCTTTAAATGTATCGTTGTAACATTTTCAATCATAATTATAATGAAAAAAGATATGACATATATTGTTATTGACCAGAGATCAGTTTTCATGGGAAACACTTTTGACCAGAGGGAGCTTTTAAATGCAGACTGCTCTTGAACATACTTGTGACGTATCGCTCTCGTTTCTCATTCCTAACTCCACTTAACCACGCTGCTGTGGAATGCAGGAAATCAGTTGCATTGTGTCACTGCTCTGGGGTGGGGTTGGGAGGGTCATTGGGTGTATACCATCAGGAATAGGGCTGATTTCCTGCTCTCAGCTTTGCAAGGTGCAGTGGCGCGGGAAAGGTAACATGCCGATTGGCTGAGAAAGCAGGAGCTGCAGACTGATTAAAGTTTGACGAGAAGCCACAGCTAGTCCCCCTCCCTCCCTGACTGTCTCCAGAACCCCTGTCAGGTTGGTCCCCAGTCACCCCGCCACATGGATCTACTCAAGTGATCTAATCCCAGGCCTTGTCTCCATGTAGCAGCTTTGGGGCAAATCATGTAGTGTGGGTTAGCTTGAAAACAGCTCACCTACGCCGCCCCTACATACTCCTACACTCCCTCACAGCAAGTTTACGGCATCCCAGACAGCTCTGACTGTAGGCTCAAGCTCCCGTCCCAACAAACATTTGTACTTCTCACAGTGGGCAACAGAAGAAGAGGCTGAGGTCAGATAACAGCACACTTTATATTCCAAGAACAACAAAAGATAAATCATCCTGGGGACCTACACTGAAAGTGAAGCATGCTTGTAAAGAGCAGGTTTTCCAAGGACATTGACTCAAGAGAGATTACATTCTTGCTGATCTGCAAATTTGGCCCAATGGGAGCCCCATACACCCAGTGCCACCATTCCGCTTTCACTGTGTCCTGAAATGTGACACTCCTAAGCTCCTAGGTTCCAGGCTTGGTGGATAGGGGCACTGAAACCGTGTAACCCTGTAAAAAATAAATATTTAATGAGCCTTGGAGGCTGGTGGCGCAGTTACATGTTCCTGGGTGCACGCATGGAGATGGCTGTTGCTTCGTCCGCTGGCACGACCGATATGTTTTCCACATTGAGAATGCAGTGGTCGGGCTAGTTGGGAACATTGCGACAAGATCTGGCAGCCAGCCCTCAGAGGAGAACTGTATTTTTAATGGACCTGTATCCAGAACCATCTTCCGGGCGGCTCCAAAAACAGGCAATGGCCCATATTTCTCTGCTCTCACTACCCTGGACTGCTTTATGCAAACCCACACCCCTGAATGAGCATGCAACACATTGGCATTCTCACATAAACGCAAGCAAAAAAGCAAACACATGTTCGTTCAGACAAGCACACATTTCCAAATGATCCTTTCTTACCAAATTGTCACTCTTTTGTTTTTTGAACTGGCTGTGTTTCAAAAACGTGAAATGAATCGATTCTCATCTGGTTAAAGCACAAACTTGAAACAGATTTTCATAAAGGGCATTTAAAGAGGCATCCACAGGGCATCTGTGGCAGCGACACACGTCCAAACCAAACACCAAACTGTGGCATGGCCATCCTGTTTTTATAGCCAACTATTGGCTTGCATTTTGCAGTATATAAAAAGGTGAAGTGTTTGCTGACATGTAAGTGACATTACATGGATTAAGTTGAGTCGCTCTGGTTTCATTCAGGGTGAAGGAAGCACAGCAATTACATGGCCAAATTAATAGATTGATAAAATCCCCAAAAACAGCGGAAAATCACCTGGAAGAGAAGTGAAGTACAGTAGTGCACAAAGGAACACCCACTGCTTCCTCCAATAAACAGGTTCACCATTCCAGCAGATGACACTCACTGAAGAGGTTGTTTGGCCCACCCAAGCGCTTGTAATTGCGAATAAGAAAGAGGTGATGAAATACAACAGTATGCATTTTTGGGTGAGGCAATGGTGGTTACACAACTATGTATGCAAATTAGCCTGACGCCCTGACTGAGACATATTAGCACATTGCCCTGCATCTGTATTTGAGGACAAGAACTCAATAAACCTGTTAAACTGTACAACTCAATGCCCTCATGATGTTAGTGGTTCTCAAACTGAGGGGCGTGCCCCCTTGCAGCCATTAGTATTACAAAACCTCCATAATTGCTCACCATAACCTTCTATTTGGTACTGAGGCTCTAACTAAAGTAGGTCTCCTAATGTCTACACGGCGCCAGCATATGCTAAGACTGAGTATGTGCAGGCACCCTGCCTGAATATGCATGGCCGCTAGAGAGTGACGAGACCAAGGTAACTGGTTGGTGTACGCCCTGTCATTCACCGGTCAGGCCTTGCTATTTGTTACCTGTGCAGACCTCTGACCATAACTACTAAAGGCACGACTCAAACATCCAATCGCAGGGCTCATGCTTTGCATTTTAGATAAGCTGCCTTTAAAACATGAGCCAGCTGGAGGCCCCAGTAAATAAATTTTTAATCATGAATCAAAGGCTGTGACAGAATATGAAAGCAATTACTATTTCAATAGAACAAGCAACAGACGATCCGTTATAAGAAACAACAAATGCTGTACTAAAACAAAAAATGTATATTTTTATGAAAATATCCCAAATAAGAGGTGTTTTTTACATGTGCACCTGAAGTATGTGCACATTTTACAATTTCACTCTTTGCAGGTGATCATCAAACAGTCATTACATTATTAATGCCAGCCACAGAAGCCATATTTAAATGAAGGATTTTACGTGTTTGGAGGGGATCTCACCCTGACCAATCTGGATAAAAAGGGATACTTTCACTGAACAAGCTGATGGTTTACAATGTTACACTGGATGCCTGAGTGTCTGCTAGGAGCGAGACATTTGTCAGGACTGAAACGATTGCAAATATAGTTTCTAGCACTGCTTGCATCATTAGTGGCACATAAAATTACATGCACATTAGATCTTGTCTTCATTTGAACTTTTATTAGTAAATGTACCCTTTAAAGAGATTGCATCTTTTCTCACCGTTCACTGTTGATGAAGGTATTGTATGTTTTGATATAGATATTGGAGCTTGATTTTTAATTAGAATAAGTGGAATATTTTCAAATGAATCTATGTTTGTAGTATACAGTATTCTGCAGTGGACTCTCTCAGTTCTCTCAGTTTGATGAGCAGAGGTGACAGATCGTCTGTCACCAAACACTGTTGGTCTCTTATGAGCACCTGGTGCATTTGTTTGTTGGAATTTGTTGGGATTATTGGAAGTTTTATGGTACTAGTGTTTGTTAGACAGCTTGTTAATTTTCCCAATAGTGCTAAAATATGTCTCTTTGACTAATTTTGATAGTATTATGCATTTTTTTCAATTTAAAGTGTGGCAGAATTTGAGTATAATGCTCACCTTTTGCATTAAATTCAAAAGCCAAAATTAGAAAACTACTCCCTGGGTTGACTTTGACTGATTTTGACTAATTTGACTGACTGGTGTATCTGCAACTCTGAATTACATTTACCTAAGTTGTTTCCATGGTGATTTATTTATTTATGTCTCGCTATTATTTCTCTATTATTTATATCTCTCTACTACATCTCTCTATTATGTCCCACTACTTGCCAGCAGTGGGCAGCTTATGTTTGTACAGGGCAATACCATGGGTGCTGCACAGCATTCTGGGAAGGTTAGAGAATAGTCAAATGTGATATCACTCAGCCTGGCTCCTCCTGGACTCTTCCCATGATCACACATAGCCAAGGCTGGAACTGTGACAGTCTTTCACATCATTGGGCTCATGTCTGACCTGATCTCTGCCAAGTTTCACATTTGTACCGGATGCCTGCTTTACTGTACCTCCCAGTCTCCTTGCTGGCTACAGCTTGAAAGAATATGTTAGGCATAAATGTAACACATTTGGCTCAATTTCCAAGCCCAGAAAGGCTCTGGGAGACCTTTCAAGAGCAGAAGATGGAAGAGGGGGAAAACTGGACTCAAACTAACTGTTTGTATATAATGTATCCACCGGTCTGTATGCTGTGTTGGCATCCCAGCTAACCAAGCTAATTGCTAAAGTTATCAACTAACATAATTCCACGTATGGCCCTTAACAACTGGCGTAAAAAAATTCAGCTGCGTTAGAAAGTAATCAGTATATACAATAGTGTAAACTTGTTGATGTAAACTTGAAGGAAAGTTGCAGCATCTGGCTCTCCTCTACATTTACAGAGAACTTTCATGGCACTTTCTGTGAAACTTGTCATTGACAGAGTGAGAGATTTTTGTGGAAAAAAGCACTTAAAGGCACATTCAGGCCCTTAATTGTCCAGCAAATCATCTTTAAGGTAAAAAAAAAGACTTGCAAGCACACCAAATAACAGCCAATCACAAATTAGACAATCATGAAATCTTCACATGGACATTTGATTAACAAATAGATATTGAGCATAGAAAATACAGGGTAAATAGACTGCCAAAAAATGAACCCTTTGCACTTCATATAACATTACCCTCTTATTCTTAGGTGGGTTACATACATGTAAGTTAATGTAAATTGATTTTAATGTTTTTTTTTGAGAAAAATTGAAATTGTCAATTTCACATGGAAAAATAAGTGACATCCACATATTAATATTGTAACAAGGAGAACTCCTACCAAATAAGGGCAGATGCCTCTGCAGAAAAATAAAAATAACAGATTGATTAATATGTAATTATTTCCATGCCAAACAGATGATTTCCAGTGTTTCCACTCTACCAAACAGTCTCAATAATATATGTAGAAGCAGCTCGCTGCACACAAAATCACATCACCCCGTCTCTCGGACAGCTTGCCACTCATCAATCATTCACAACAACAAATTTCAATGAGAAAAATCTGCAAGTCTGCAGTTTTCTGCCCATCCATCTTTTATAAAACATCTTGTGCAATTAGAGCAAGAATACATTTCCCCATGCCTGTTGTCCCCCACTTACAAGACCTCCAAACAACCATGCCACAATTTCCCAAAATACCACACTGAGTAATGTTTTTCCACTGATGTTGAGTCGTTCAATGTTTCATATTTCACTTTAACATCAGTGCAACTTTAACATAAAATAATTCTTACTTAGGATCACTAAGCTAAGTGCTATCCATTTCCTCTGATGCTCTAAGCAATGACATGTCCTACTGCCTGGTATTTCCCTCAAGATGTACTTGTGGGAATTTCAGGTTGGATATGTACCAACCTATTCCAGATAATATGAAACATTGCCAGAATGTTGGAGAAGGTTTAGGTTTGGCTCTCATTTGCTTACGAGATAACAGTATGACAACAGCATCTATGGAAATATGTTACAAGTTAACATTCCTTTGATAAAAATCATCAAAGAAGATGTGTGTAAAATACATTTTTAGAATGTTCCATATGGAAATATCGATCTAGCAGAGTTGTTTAACACAATGCTAACATTCCCAATAATATTAATATGAATGACTATGTGCCGAACAAACTCTTTTTTGAACGGAATAACAAAACTGCATAACATTTTAAAGTAAGTTCTGAAAGGATGTTCGGTAAAATTGTTGACTGCACTGGCTAAGAAAAGTCACTCTAACTTTCTTTTCATTTTCGCAAAGCTCTACGAACCATAAATTGTTAGCTGGGCACCTTGGTTGAACTCGGCCCTCCTCCATTGTATGTCGGCCGCAAAAAGGCCCCCAAAACTTCAAGGAGGTCAATAGTGCGGATAGATAATGGGTGTAAACATGTCTGGTCTCTTTCTGTCCCTGGGCCCCCGCTCACCAAAGACCTGGCACATTCCATCTTTCCCGCTCTCCCCTGACGGGGTCGTTATAGCGCAGCTATTTTAATTGGTATGTGGATTAATGGGAGCTGAGTCTCAGTCAGGCGTAATGAGGGGGGGCCGCTGAATGGGGAGGAAATGCTTCTGTCCCTGCGCTGCACCCCATGGCAGCCCCAGCCCCTGGTGCATGAGGGCCTGCTCTACTCAGAACGGATCTGCAGCATGTCCATTCTCAGAGATCAATACCTCTCCTGGCATCTCCCCCTCACCCACCCACAGGCTGTTTTGAAAATGAATTAATACAATTTACTCTTTATCTTTATGCATAAAGCTATATCCAATGCTAATTTCTCACAAGCTATGAAAACATGGTTGAGTTGATAAATAAAGTTTACCGGAAAAAAGGGTACCTACACCCCTGGGAAAAATACAGTCATTCCATTCTTCTAAAATCAAAGGTCATTACACACTTTGTTAAAAGAGAAATTAAAAATCACCTGATGATTTTGATACTCAAATATAAAAGTTCAAGTTATTTCGCTTGAGTGAATGAGCCTGGATAGGGCTAGCCTGAACTCATGGCTGTGGTCTGAAGTGTCATATTAACTCTTACAATTATAGATACGTTAATTTTCATTTTCATTTAGATGAAGGTGCACAGAACCCCCTTTTATCAGACATTGAACTAAGTGGGTGTGGGCTGAATTTGCATTGTTGTTCATTTCCCCCAAAGCACTTACTGAGCGACTGTGATAAAGTTCTTGGGCACATGTGCAGGGATATTTAGTTACTTAATTTCCAGGCTTAGGCTCAGCCAGCAAATGTGGAGGGAGTGTGTTGCATAACTTGTTGGCATTTTGCCAGCGATCATCAACTATTTATGTCTAATGTGCTACCTCATACAAACATATAATGCAGCCACCCTTTTAAAGATTTTCTCATGTTTCTATTTATTTACTGAGATATTCCTGAAATTTTCCTTACATTTTGTAATGCCCATTCATACAACACATAAACAGTTAAGAGTAGTATACCAATACCAGAGGAAATGGTTTTCACCAAAGGAAAGGTCTATTATATTTAGTTTCTCTTAGGCCATTGACTGGATGGGAATGTGTTTCTTTTATCTGTTAGCGATCTGTTAGTGTCACTTCTTAGTGTCTATAAAGTTCCCAGGACAGTGGATCTCCAGGATCTGGGACGGACTGTGCACTCTGTACCATGTATTCCATCTCACAGCTCATGTAATGCTGGTACACTGGGTTGCAGGTGTGTTTATGCAATATAGTAAACCCACCAGGTGCTCTGGACCCAAAAAGAATATGCCACTACTTCACTCACAATCCAAGCTGTGGGCAGGGTAAGCTGTGACAGTCCTCAGTGAAGACTCTCACATTTGTAAGAATTGTATGGATGGACACCTTAAGAATTTAAATATTTTATAAGGAGCAGTTTAATCTTTTCATAGATGTGAAATTCTAAGCGGGCACAAGTAGATACCACACCAAACAGTGTATACAATGACACAAGAGTTCCCTTTGCTTGAGCATAACTGCCGTAATTCTGAAAAATAGCTAGTTAGTGCTTCAGCTATCATTCGTCACAGATATCATCCACTACATGTTTATTAGAACATATAATAGAGGAGAAAATACAATCTATAATACAAGAGAAAATTCTGCATTAGATGGAAGCTAAAGTTTTACAGAATTATCGAAGGATTCATGGATTTTAACAGGGCAACTCTAAGGATCAATATGTGAAACAGATTATCATTTGCTAGCCTCACATTATAGATTTTATTAATCAGACCATGTCAGGTTACTATTTCTTGTCCAAGGGGTAGATGTTTGCTAGCAGGCTATATCATTCAACAAGCTTCTGATTTATAAATATAATCCAATTATGAGCAACGATTTATATCTAATTTGCTAATTTTGTGCACATGATGTAATTCTATTGCAACCTCTCTCTCTCTCTTTTTTTTTTTTACAAGATATTGGTATTTATTCAATGATATCTTCTCATGGTTACTAATATGCATTCTATGATGCATCAAATTGTATATTAATTCAATACTGCCATTAAAGTTGAGCTTGCCAATGCCAGGGTCATCTCGTGTTGAAGATTGATATCAACATTGCTACCAAATGTTGTGGTTGGGGCTTGAACCCTCTCCCATCAACCCAGGAGGAGACAGGTATGAACACATGACTCCTCCCATTCATGTGACAACAAGCCCTCATTTTTGTCCACACTGCAGCCACACCACCAATTACATACTGACTTACCTGCTACCTATGTTACAAAATCAGTCAAGATATAAACTGTTCATATGTAAGCCAGCCTTAACTGGCTCAATCTCCATAATTCCCTGGTGAGAGCATTGCTACCAAATGCTGTGGTTTGGACTTGAACACCCCGTCACAGGGTTCATGCCTGCTTCCTACAGAAACATCTCCCTGCATCCCAAGGCTCAAGAATAAAATACATTTTTGGTCATTTTTTGTTATTTCTAAAATTCATTTATGTAACATAAGCATAGACATAATACATTTTATTTCATGAAGCGGAGGTGTATTTGGGGGACAGAGAGGTGGCACAGGGTGGGCCCTCCATACCTGCTCCTGGGTTTATGGGTTGTAAACTCTTTCATACTCCCTCGTACCCTTTAATTAGCCAACCCAGTTTAATGGCTGCCCTGTTGCACATCACCTGCAATTGCACATCACCTTTTCAAGATACTTATCACTTTCTTACTTTTTTTTTCTTACAGTTTACCATTGTGAACAGGAAGGACAACATCGTGTTGGTGAGTTTTTGACAATAAATCAGTTGGCAATTTTTCTGCATTTCTAAGGATTGCACGATCTCTGCAGCGAAGGAGATTTTGCGAATTGAGTGTTTAAAATGGACACCACTCTGGACTGCCTGAACTGCAGATGATTCTTGTTACATATTCTGGAGTGGTGACCTGGCGGCAAGCCAGAGAATTTGTTTCACAGGGAAACAAACGTAAGAAAGGGGAAATAGGGAGGGCGACTTTTCAGTACAGTGTCCTATCGCATGACTCTGGGTGTAAAGTCTAAGCCTTCCCGCAAGGAGGGAAAGCACACAAGGACAGATAAAGGGAGAGAAATAAGGGTGAGGAGGAAGGAAGCAGAGATTTTGAGGGAACAGCAGAAAGAGTGTATGTGCAGAACGTGACAGGGACAACCCACCTCCCGGCCCCCCGGGAAGAGAACCACGTCACACAGAGCAGGAAGGAAGCCAAAGGAGCCTCTGTCCTCACCCTCTGGGCCTCTGTAACTGCAACGTCACCTGTGACCCGGCAAGCAGAGCTCTGTGTCCAACGAGCACTCCACGTCAGCGGAGAGGGGTGGTCCTTCTCACGGAAAAGACCCGTCACAGTGACACGCTCCTGCAGAAGTGGCCAAAGGGACACAGCGCACCAAACCGTACTGGACAAGTGAGGGAAAACATTCAAGAAAAGGAGAGGAATTACAAGGCCTGATTTTCTCCACACATACAAGAATGCAATTTCAGATTTCAGATTTTCCTACTTTACTCAGATTTTCACTTTCACTGATTACATAAGGCGCCAATAAGTGCTGACAACAAAACTGAAGACTCGGGGTATTATTTTTGCAATTTAATGACTGAGTATCAATTAACCAGTAAATAACCTGACCCACAAACACACCTAATGCCCCTGTACCCCAGTCCCGAGACAGTCAGCATTCCCTATGTTCTCAGTGTCATGTGGCTCAGTAGGTCAGTCTTAACTGTATGTGGGGTCCTATTCTTAGCCCCCATCCCCTGTGCGGAGCGTGATTCTTGGGTACACATGGAGGGCAAGCCCACCTCAGCCATGATGCTGCCAGGGAGAATACATAAACTGCCACTTAACACTCGTGCTGTCTGTAACGAACGGCTGCACAAGGAGTGGAAAAAAATACTTACTAAAAATAATCGCACCAGCCGCCTCCCCCTCTCGTCACTACCCTCCCTTCACAGGGTGCCTTAATATTAGAAAGCACAAGACTGAAACCTGATCACCGCAGCTGGCTGGTGTCACCTCCCCTCTCCCCCCCCCCAGCAGAGCTGTTTTAAGAGACTCTCCTCACACTCACGGCCAAATTCTCCCAGTCTAGTTCCAGCCGGCACACACAGGCCCCCAGCATAGCCACCGCGTCAGGGCGTGCTGTGCATTCCTGCCCCAGTCATGAGGGGGCACTCTCAGTTAATTTGGCAGTGTTTCAAAGCCCTGACCAGGGCAAGGGGCAGCGCTTTGTTTGCCGTTTGGATTTATTTTCGTCATGGGGGAGCGTACCAGAAAACACCCACAGTCAGGAGAAGCCCTCTGCAGGGCATCCAGCTGGCAGGAGATGTGGCGGGGAGTATGGGAAGGAAGAGGTGTTTATCTCCAGCGGGGACAGGGCAAGACCAGGCCTGCTGGCCTTTCTCTCTCCAATCACCCAGGCCAGCAGTTTAGGCGACTCAGTGCCGATTCCAGCAGGCTGTGAGCTAATCATAATATACATTCATGCAGTGCTGACACCTTACATTACCATTATCCAGTGTGACACCTTACATTAAATGCTCATGTGACCTGTGGGCACTTGGGGTCATGTGTTTTGCACAACCGCAGCAAGGCCCTGCTGGTCACCTTGTCAAAAGTGTCACCTGAGAAGGTCAAAGGGGGACGCCGCCTTACAACTGGCACCCTCCAAATTGACTGACAGCCCAGTAAAGGAATGATGACTGAGGCTGTCACAGGTTAGCTGGTGATACACAAGTCAGTCATACTACAGTGACATGTTGGTGGTGTGAGATGTTGCAGATTGTCTATATTTATACATATCTATATTTACACTAACTAAATCATTCCCATTCAGGCAGAGTGACTTCCAACCCAAAGTCCAAAGACACTGCTTGCTTTTAAAGATTCCAAACCTGTCAATTCATGAACAGCAAGATGAGCATGCCTACATAAAGTAACCATAATAAAACAATCTGGAAACCATAGTGAAATTAGGACTATCAAAGCAATTGAAATTGAAATTGAAGCAATCAGTGAAACTCAAAGGAACATCCAGTGATCCAGCAAGGTTTTGTTTGTTAATCACTCCCTAAGCAGTGAAACTGTTTCTACTCTCTTTCTCTATGTTGAATAAATCAACACATAAAACTCAGAACTTTGGCCAGGCCTCCATCAGCACGGTCTATTGGCTTCATCCAGCTGCTTTCATGGTGCAACTTTTCAGGTGTTTCACTTGCATCTCACTGGTGCTCAGAGAGCTAAAATCGCTTGGCTTTCCCATCAATCAGGACTAATATCTTTCTTGTGTGCTTGTTAACGTTTCCATGAATCTATTTAGTTTTAGCTTTTCGATAAATGTTTATTGTTATTCTCTGTTCTGGTGCATATTCCCTTTGCACTTGGTGTCGTTCGCAGTTATGGCCTTGTTGTTATGGAGAAAGAGCATATTCCAAATAGATGAATGTAAATGTTATGCTTTCCACGTGGTGGAGCCGATGACTGGTAGAGTGGGACCGTGCGGCGATGTTGCCGTGACCAAGAGGAGCGGCGAAGTGGGAGCCAGAATGAGGAAGATGGGGGTTGGAGGTTCCCTGAGGAGGGCAACGTCAATGACCCGAGCGCAGAATCAATAGTGGCTGCCTCCCCATCCCATGCTTTACCAACCGTGTGATGCAGGAAAAGGGAACTCATCTGCCTCACGCTCAGTCTGAGCTCCTTCCCATCACTGCCTGTCCCTCTGAGAACGAAGCTTTATTCCAGCCCAGTTCAACCACAGGGAATACAGGAGCAGTGGCTTGTTCAGATGGAGACCATAAAAATATATATTTAAAAAAGAAACAATTGATTCAGGCAAAATGACAAGTTGGCACAGACGAACATATAAATATGAGAGACTCTCACATGGGTCCCAGCCAGACACTCACACGCACGTACACACACGCACACAAACAAACACACACACATTCGCAATGGAGCTGTAGTGATAAATGAGGAAGTAAGTATACTTTCTGAGGAGATGGGTAGGCACACTGTAACTCCAAAGCCCATATGTATTATTGGGACCAAGGCTAATAGTTGGGTATACTGCAAATGCCCAGTAGTTGAGTTGGATATATACTCGATATGCTTGCATATGCCCTCAAATAAACCATGCAAAAGCATGCATGTACACATGCTCATACACCAAACAAACACAGAAAAATATAAAAAGTGATTTTTAACGACTGAAGTAGTTTAAGGTGCACACCTGATCTATTTTATAATGGGTTGGTGAATGGATCCCTTCATTAAGCCTTACCTGTATTATAATTTCTAAAAATAGTATAATCGTTGTAAAAAATGACACCAAGATGTAAAACGTTACCACAATGATGTACTATTTCTACAGAGATGACTAATGGAGTAAATTCAGTGCCAGTTTATCTGCAAAATCCTATGTGGTAGATTTGATCATTGAAAAAAATCCACCATTCAAGTTTTTTTTCCACGTTAGTATTTGTGAACCCAACATGCCTAAGATTTATTAATGTTTCTTGTAAGCTTTTGATGTGCTTCACTGCATGTTTTTTAATTACTATTTTGTTTCCCTATTGGTAACATACTTAAATTGTATGTTAGGATTGATACAACAGATCCCATGTTGTAGGTCTCCCATGTTGAACCCTCCTCTCTTCCTTGTTTTTTCCTTTCTTCTCTTGAGTGTAACGGTGGATTACTCTCTCTCCACTTTCTATAGGGCAGTGGGAAAGCTTGCAGTGAGTGGCAGGGGGAAGGTATGATGATGAAGGTGGAAGGGTTAGGTTACGTCATGGGGGAACAGGTAGTGGAGGGGAGGGAGGGGAGGGCAATGAGTGAGAGAGCAGCTCTTTCCTAGACCACATCCTTCCTCTTGTCAGCCTGTGGCTTCCACGACAGCCTGCTCCACTTCTATCTCACCACAAAAATACGCCCCCATTCCCCTCCCCCTTAGGGAACCCAGCGTCTACTCACTCTCATTCCATGCACAACACACACTCTCCATACACACCTAAACACATATTATGCTCACCACGCACAACACACATTCCACCTGTTGCTGTCACACAACACATTCTACACTTACACACACCCACATATAGCAACAACACACGTTCTACACACTCACTCAACATGTAACAACGACACGTGTTCTATGCATACTCCACATATAACAACAATGTATGTTCTACACACTCTCCATATAAAAACAACACACATTTTTCACACATCTTCAACTCGCACAACACACACACTGCGACCACTGCTTCCCCAATACTCACACATGCTACACACACAGGGACAGCACACATACCCCACATGTGCTCAACACACACAAAAACAGGGCTGTATCAAGCCTGGCCTGGAACATTCTAGAGGTCTCAGCATCCACTTCTTGACCAGGGAACCTATTCCAAACATTAAAAATGTATTAAATGTTGTGTGTCTTGAAAATTAATAATTGTTCACATCACAGTATGATTTCTTTATGTTAATGCCACTATTGATTGTGGCCAGCAACTTTGTAAGGCAAACCTACATTTGTTTTCAACTTCTCTTAGGGACAGAGAGATTGAGTCAACACAGGGATGTTTATGTCTCTTCACTCTCTAGTGACCCCTGCTGTTCAACTGAGCACCCATCTGCCTGTGCAGACCTGCAAGAATGACTTTCCCTAGTCATGTCTGTGCAAGCTCCACCTGTGGACTGTAGCGTGCAGAGAAGTAGCAGAGGACATCACATGTTTCACAGGTGAGCACATGCATGAAATGAGCACTGAGCACAGACACTGCAGCTTGACTGGCAAAATATGCCAAATTTGGACAAGATGTCATCCTGTGGTTGCCTAGATCAGCCTTGGGCAATATGTTCATGGACCATAGTAACAGAAAGCAATACTTTTTAAGAACTTTTTTGTGGGATGTTCTCCCATATCATGGGTGCCATAGAGCCATGTTCAAAGGCAGCATCCTCAAGGTATGGTTCAGAGAGCAAAGACCACTAGGTCTACTGCTCAGTAAATTGGGCCCAGTCTACCTGACAATAAGTGAACTGTCCTGTGAAGACATACAAACAGAGTTTTCTGTCATCTGGGAGGTAAAAGCATAGAGGCATTTTTTGACACCTAACCTATTTAAAACAGCCTAATTCAAAGAATGTGGGTGGCATGCATGCTTGTGTTTTTGTGTTTTCATGAAACATGCTTGTGAAATTGAACCATTTCATTTTGATGACCTTGTACTTGTTTCACCATAGTCTCAGTTTATGTGTCTGTGTGACCTATTCTTCCTTGTGACATTGAGATTGCATTGCATCCATTTTTAACAGTCTGAGTTTATTTGTGTGTGTGTGTGTGTGCATGTGTGTGCATGCGTGTGTGTGAGAGTGTGTGCGTGTGAGTTTTTGTGTGAAGGTTTGTGATTGTGTGTGTGTGTGTTTGAGTATTCATGTGTGTGCCTTTTTCTTTGTGCATGAGTGTGTATGTGTGTGCACAAGCATGAGTGAATTAGTGTATGTGTACACATGTGCATGTGTTTGTGTATACATATGGCCAATAAGCATGTATGTATGTGTGTGTGTTCATTTTGCAGTTATTTGAAATTAAATGTGTGTTTTGTTGTGTAGGTGCATGCATGCATGCATGCATTGGTGTGTGTGTATTTAGCAGTTTGTTTTGCAGGCCTCAAGCGTGTGGGACTGTCCCCTGTCACTTACAGCGGTTTCTGCAAAGGAAATGGTTACAAGAAAAAAAGAGCAAAAGATGAGCACAGTCTGCCATAAACGGCATACCCATAGTCCACACGAAAACCTTTCTAATTCCAAGAACTCTTCACACCTCCTCTCTCCTTTTTCACACAAAGCAACTCTAAATCTTATGTGTTATAAAATGATGTTATCATCACCAGTTTGGAGTCTCTGCTCTTTCATAATAAACTCGGTAATAATCGTAAAGGAAGTAGAGACAATAAACAGAGAGAGTGTGCCCCTGTGGCAGCCATTGGAATCCTCTGTTAGCGTAGTTATGATGGACTTTAGTCTCAACCAAAGGGTGGCACCTTCTGCAGCACAGTGCCCCTATCATTGCACTGGGGTACTGTTCATCTGTGTGGTCCGGATGGAAGAGCGCCCCCTACTTGACACAATAAATAAACCAGTGCTCGCACAAATAAACCGGTCCCAGCATGTTGTAACTGGCACGAACCCAGCCTCTCAGCCAGGTGGAGGGGCAAAGGCCTGCACAGGTGTGTACTGGTCTCCATGTGTGCTTTTGGGAGAAGGGGGGTGACTAATGCAGTCCTGAAGTGACCTCTTTACAACATGGAAACTGTTACCACAAGGAGATACTGACTTTAAACTTGTAGCTCTGTGCCATGGGCAGATTCTGTCCTGGGTTTGTCTTTTGGTTCATGCTTTGCCATGTACTTGGATATGCATTACCACATGCCTCTCCATCCACTCCAACTCACCATCGTCAGCCAGGTATTTTACATTTTGTGTGACGGCAGGGCCCTTCAACCTCTTAATCAAATTTGCATTTACAATTAATACACGTCTCTGTGATTTTTGCTTGTTGATTTAGGAATTGGCTCAATTTATCAATTATCAAAAGGATCAGGCCAGATTTTGATAAGTATCTTCAACTTTGGGCTAGTTGCTCTTTGTGGCTGAAGTCTATAGAATCCTTGAGAGAGAGAGAGAGAGAGAGAGAGAGAGAGAGAGAGAGAGAGCGAGTGAGAGAGAACAAGAAAGAGAGACAGTGAATAAGTGGACACGTGCATTTAGGACTATGATAAAGAAGAGTTATGATATCTATACCAACACTGGAACCATAAACAAAACATTTTACTGGAAATTATATAAAAGGGCTGAACATTGACTGAATCCAGGCCAAAGCTGGGCTACAGTACAATCAGTGGCAGCTGTTGAGCTCAAAACAGAGGAGAAACAACCTTTACCTTTAAACCTGTCATTACTTCCAACCTGTTCCCATGTATCCCCTTGATTAACAATAAGTAAATTCATTCACAGAGTAATCAACACCAGCTGCCATCAACAGAGTAAATGGTTACCAATTTCAATTTGTAAAAGAATTGCTGTTCTTTGCAAACTAGAGTTACATTTGCTATATCCATGGATGTTTTCAATCAAATTACATCAGTAGGTGTTGATTACTCCATGAATTACTTGTTTTATTGTTGAACATAATGACAGGTATAATAATAGGTAAAGTTTGTTCCTTCCCTGTTTTGAGTTCACCAGCCACCACTGAGTACAATACCAATAGCTTGAGTGATCTGTGACATCTCACCAAGCAAGGCCCCATGTATGGGTGCAGAGTGAAAATGCCAGCCCATCCAAGTTAACATTTATTTAATACTTGTAGTAGCTGCAGTGCAAGCAATGGATCATGTTGATGTTTGAGCAGAAGGGTCCCAGTGGACATCACCAAAAAGTAAATACAACAATAGAGCAGCCACTTCCTGAATCAGGCAGTTCCACTTACTTTCAATGCTTATGCGAGACATGCTTCTGCAATTCATTTTTTATTGCAGGTGCTGAATAATTCTGTCTTTGAAAAACTGCGTGTAGGGACTGTCTAAACCAGTCATATAGCAGCCCCACCCAGGGGACGCACAAAGCAGCGGAGACTTCATGAATAATGGACACTAGCCACATGGCGAAAGAAACAGATTTGTGTCATTTAGTCTCCCCGTGTTGCACCAAACCCTTACAAAACTGCACTGGCTAAGAGGAAGAAAAATCCTGTACAATCAGAATTTTAACATTTTAGTTTCGATAACAAACAGCAGATAAAAATCGGGTCTGACAAGAAAATAAAATGTCGAGAATCTCAACAGAGGGGAAAAGTGTTCGTGGGGGGTTTGCATGCACGGAAATGTAGTGCAGCTGAACATTTCCCTTCAACGGCCAAATGAAAAACAACCAAAAGGAAAAAGAAAAAAAAAACAATCACCCTGCAGTAGAGAAACGACCGATAGCGCAACACAGGTTTTAATTTCCAGCACTCGGACAACTCGGTCGTTAGGATTATCAAAAGCAGTCTAGAGCGCCACCTACAGGAAAGGAACACTTCCAACTTCTGTGTATTATAATTTATTTTGTTTGCTGTAGTTTTATGCTTTGTTATTTGGGATCTTTTTAAGAGCACACTTGAATAGGCCTAACGTATTCATTGATTCGAGAAAACATCTGCTTTATTTCGTGTTGCTGAGGATATGCGTGGTGAAAATGCACAACACCCCAATGGCTTTAGGCCTGATATACATGAACAGATATGAACCGTAGCCAGACCAAATCCGGAGTTGAACCTGAATTCTTTTATCATACACGATCATACACTCCATCAAGATCATGGCACACCATAACGTAATAAATAATAGCAATGTATTATTATTATTATGTGAAATGAGTTAACTTAAAATCATACTTGCTCCAACGTCTACGTTAAATACTGTCGCATATTTAAAAATAAGTTGCTCTAAGGACAGTCACTCAACGTTATTGCTAATTATTATACTCTGATAAATGGCTCACTTTTGCTCAGTGAAAATACGTACGCCTCACTGTTTTTAGCCAGAGCAATGACTGCCAACAAATTGGATTTAATATTATTGAATATTATTACTAGGTACACAACGACCAATAATTGGTTGAAATGTGCACACATAATACTTTAACGCTACCGAACATACACTAAATGCAATATCAGTACTGTCTAAATGTGACAATTATTTAACAGACTAAGAAATCCTTGAGTAGAGACCCCTTATTTTCCTCTGTAGTTGGCGCTCAGTGTGTGTATGTGTTCCATAACGTTTGTAACGAAATGCTAATTATCGCATACTCTGTTGGTGTCATGAGACAGCACGCTCGTGGATACATATCTGGGCAGTGTGACCGGACGTTTTAACGTTTCATTAAGAAAAATATGTCTCTACAGGGATTTTGACCGCAGCTTGGAACAACCTGCGGGGACTCCTAGTCATATAAGACAATAGACTATGGATGAATTGTGTGGTGAGAATGAAGATTTGGGCCACTTTTATAGATTTCAGCAGGCATTACTTTTTTAATTGAAACAAAACCACAAAAACAGCACCAATATAAGTACATAAGAGAAAAAAACATTTACCCAGCCCCTCTCTGGTGTACACCCTGCCCATTACCCCTTCAGTGATGCTCAATAACATGAGTAACAGTAAATGTAATAGCAGTACATTTTCCTATTCACTTCCTTTCACACTAATGTAATTAACCCCAGATATAGTCTTGAGTGTCAGCTTTTTCAAAAAGTACTTGTAATTCCCTCTATTTTAATACTTTGGCCATGATATTAGATTTTTTTAAAATTATTTTATTTTTATTTATTATTATTTTTTGCTATTTGTTATAATGCCAATATCCTTAGGATTTTATATCTGTCACTTAGAAAATCTTTTGGTGGCATTTGTACCAACATAGAAAATCATACTCCTCAAAACACTTTACCTTTACCTGTCTTTAAAAAAAGTGCACGAGAAACTAAGTTTTGGAAGTGAAAATCTCAAGTCTCTGTGTTTTCTCAAGACTTGTGGTTTCTGGATATTTCATATGTGTTTCTGTAGTATGCAGTTTCTGCACGGGGTTTGTTTCTTGTTTCAAGAATATTTCAAATATGAAATTGTTCTTTCCACACGATTTGAAATTTTCAGTTGTAAAAACAAGAATGGCACATGTGAGACATCTTTTTACACTTGAAAGGTCAGTGTGTCTATAAAGAAAGAGTTTACTTTGCTTCCCCTTTTGATCTTGCACTTATTTGCACTGTTTAAAATTCTAAAATTCAAATTTCTACAATTGCATTCAAAGCGCTGCTATTTTATGGGTGACTCATTAGCAGCAATGATGTCCAATCTAAAAAAGAATGAACAGATGAAGGTCTTTCAAGGAATCGTTTCATATTTCTCTCTTCTAGGTACAATTTCTCACTTTCAGATATCTGTAAAAAGGGCAATGTGCAGTTCAGATGGCATCACTCCACTGTCATTCATGCCTTGTCCAAATAATTCAGACCATTTTATGACCATGTTGTAAAAGTACCACCATTTTTAGAATAAAATCAGGGTCACTTCAGTTTCCTAATTTCTCCCAGAATTTCAGTGTCAACCGCGTTCATAATATATAATTAAAGAAGATGTTTTTCCCAAGCAGATTCTGAACTCAGCTGCATTAGCCTCCCTGCTGCTGGGTAGGTCTCATTCATCCATCTTTTTAAGACTATATTTGAGCTGAATGATATAAATCACCCTGGCTGGTTAGGGATGTGCTTCCTTTTTCCTTGAATATTTTCATTTTCACCTTTGCTCCCCCCACACCACAGGCATTCATCAGAAATGTAACCTCATTTTTAAAAACTTGATATGACGTTGTGAAGAAGTTGTGTCTGAAACAGAAATCAGGGACATTAAGTTCAGTTTTCAAACTATTGATAACTGTACCATCTATAATGAGTAAAGACCCTGTTCCCTCTTATTATGTGTATTTTTGCACTGTTCAAAAGCTTGCACATAGTAGCACATAGTATGAAAGCAGGAGTAAGCTTACAAGCTAGACAGGATAGGCTTGCAGTTGTGTTGTATTGGCTGCTAAAGGTTCATTCGGCCTTTCGCTCAGTTTACATTATTGAGAACACTTACCTTGCACAAAATCACTGGGCCACTTTGACATTTGGCATACAATACATGATATAAATGATGCCAATAAATGAGAAGAGAGAAAAAAATAACAATACCAACCCACGATGGCAATAATCATCATCAGTAGCAATCAACCCAGTAGGAGTCAAACTGGCAAACACCCGTATTTGTCTCACTTCAAATAAAAGGAGTATTTGAGCACCACTGATAAAGCCACTCCCTGACCCACCTCTGGTACTGACAACAGTGCTTCCAAAACACACACCCACCTCAAGTGAGACCCACAATCAGCCAAGCCCCAAGCATCAGCCACCACAAACAAACTCAAGAGTTTACACCACTGGTAGACTCCACAAAGCATGAAAACACCACCACACTTGATGTGCTATCTACACTGGAGCAGCCCAACGGAAGCCCAGAACGACCACTTTAATTGTGACTTTTTGATTTCAAGCTCTGATGCAAAATGATAAGCATTAAGCCAAAATGCTACCACAATTCACATAAAGAATGCTAAATACAATCATAACTGCACAAAGGGACATATACTAGCACTATCACTAAACAATAACTAACCACATAGCCTCATTCGAAGAATAAGCTGCTAACATCTTTTGCTCCTTATTATCTCCATTACCATCATCTCAAAAAGGTTACATTAAGAACATTAAACCCATTCATAATTGAAAGGAATTCAAGTTGAAACTCTCCTGCCATGAAAAAGGTAACTATTCCTGCATGTTACAATAAAATGTGTTTTTAAAGCATTAATTTGTTACAAGCTGCCCATTCATCCACTTATACTTAGCCCTTACTCATATCTTTCCATCTAAAACTTTTTATTTATATCTTTCAGTAAATCTTTATACTCACGCTGCTTCCCTTTGCCATGTTAAGATATGTTTCAGTAGAAACGTTTTTGGACAATAGATAGTATGGACATTTATTGAGGGTGGTTATGTACAGGTCTGGGCTGGAGTCCTAAGGGGAGCAGTGTGAGCTGTTCTTGAGGAGAAGAGCACCCCCCGAGAGGTAGGAGATGTAGAGGAAGGTGGAGATGGGGAAGGGGGTGGGTGCCAGAGATACAGAGCACAATGGGAAATGAGGTACGTGGTGCTTTTATACTTGTGGGGAGACTGGGAATGGTTGAAAGGGGTTGTCCGAAAACGAGTCCCCCGAACTTTGTTTCACCAAAACTCCATTTAATAAAATTTTGTTTTTAGGAGCAAAAAAGTAATATTTTTTTAATTTATTCTATTTAAATTATTATTTCAAGTACTTATTTTGCAGTTATCAGCTACAGGTAAACATCTGTATTTGCAATGTATTTCTATGTCAGTCAAAAGGAACAACTACTACTGGTTGATTGCTAGTACTACAAGACAAAAACAGCCTATTTAAAAATGAGGCAAAACTTAAGTTTCAATCAGAGGCGTAAAATTTCTGAAATTGTATATTGATGTCACTTTTAGTGATCCAAACCACCCCCAGTTCCCAGGGGTTTGGATTACTGAGGTTCTGCTGCATCAAGGTTGTGCTAGCCAGTCCCATGCAAACCCACAAACCAATCGCTAGCTACCAACCTGACCTGAACTAGATTAGCAATGAAGCCTTCAACCATATACCCCAAGGCAGCAGGATTCACCACCTTAAACAGGGCATTATCAGACTCATTTCCATCAGTGAAAATAGGGCAAAATATCTTGCTTTCCAACATTAAATGTAAGATATATCTTTTTATTGTTTTTTTGTCATCTCCATCAGCCCTTGCATCTTGATGGAAAAATTATGCAATATAAGGAGTCAACATCATTAGATGGGTGGAGTCTTTCCTGCCAGATCAGGTCCAACATGTCAGGGTTAAAAAAACAATCTTTCCCTATCAATACTAACACAGTGGCTCTGCAAGGGATTGTGACATTGCCAGTATTATTCACAAGTCTGATGTATGGAACATCATTAAGAAGAAAGAGAGCACTGGTTGCGAGGGTGTTATGGTTTTGACTGCCACAGGTACTGGCTCACTTGTCTTCATTGATGATGTAACTGATATCTGACTGTAACTGACAGCTCAATTTAGCCAAATTAGATAAAAGTATATAGCTGGGTTGCTTTACAATTCACATCAAGACCCAGGAATACAGGAAGCTTTTCCCCTCAAGCAATGGTCAAATTCATTTTACATTTGCAGTCACATTGCTTTTTACTGACAGCTCAAACTGTATATATGCAGCTGTTTGTCAGTTTAAATAAGTGTGCAGTTTCATATATGCATCAGCTGAGAGTGGCTGCAAGGACATGCTGCCATGCACCTGCTTTTCCTCTTACAAGATGTTCCATCAAAGAAACATTGTCATTCACAGAAATCCTGTCCCAGGTGGACAGCCAAAGCATTTAAGTCTCCCATGCTAATCAATGGTTAATCCTTTCCAACACTATTTCATAACTTTTTGCAGCTACAGCCCACTGGATGACCCACTTCCCATTAAAGCAAACCAGCAAAAAATGCCACTGAGCAGGAAAAAGGAAAACTGTCGAACCTGCTTAAATCATTTGTGTTTGCACTACACTTGTGCTATATGTTATGGCTGATAAGCCCTCCCAAGCATCAAGATGTTTTGTGGTCACTTCACACTCCTAAGACTGAGTGGAAAATTGCCAGAACAGGAATGTATATCAAACATGCTTTAACATGCCAATAGTGTAAGCAGTTCTGAATTACACAAAGAGAGGCAAAATTCTGAGAAAGTTGCAAGCAATTGCGGATTCACACATGGAATTTCAGGAATTCCATTTGCCTAAATCCAGAAATGTGTGTCACAGCGGTAAATGCAAATGCTGCACCTTACGCAACACACTTACACAAGCAACAACGTACCTGGTCTCTCACATGCACAAGAACAACCCCACACACAACCACACGCACAAGAACACAGAAAAATGCGCTTCACACAACATTTGACTCATTTTATTGTACAAGACTGCATAATTGTTTGCACAAAAACAATATTTCTTAGTTTAAAGAAGTGAAAATTGAGGGTGAAACAAATAAGGGGCTGTATTAAAAAAGAAAAAAAAAAAAAAAAAACATTAATACGACTCTGGGATGGCAGCGGTAAAGTCTGTAGTCTCCTGTAGAACCTGAAGGGGTGGCGGGGTTCCTCAGATGCCCTGCAGTCTCTGAGTCTGCGTACAGGCAGCAGTGGGGCTGGGAGGGGGGCATTTGGTCCAGGTCCAATGGTTTAAGAGGCTGAGAGGGGTTATCTGGGGCAGGGTTCCAGAGGGAGGTTAAGAGCGTGTATACTTCCCCCAGATGTGCAGCATGAAGACTGAGGCAATGAAGAGCAGGCTCATCACCAGGACAGGGACAGGACCACTATGGGAGAGAGAAACCGCATATCAGGGCAGCGAACACAGATGGGATCATTACAAGTGAGAGCAAGAGAATGGATCACATAAGAGCAGAGAACAATGAGAATGGTGTAGGAAAAATAGCCAACAGTACTAATCACAGTTGTACGTCATACAACACACAACATGTCATGCGCTTAAATGCAGCGCTACCCTACTGCATCTATTTAAACCTGCATTACCCTTCCATGATCCATGAGAAACTTTGGCCAGGTGATTACACAGTTAACTTACCTGACCATCTTGGGTCTAAACTGGTTACTTTAAGATGAAAAAAAATTACACTAAAATTGATTACTTTTTTTCTTTGATGTGCAAGAATCACAAATGTAACCTGGGGCGTCGGGTGGCAAAGGCACAAAGATCTCATTGGGGAAGTAGGCCTGAGCACCTGTGAGTTTGTAAACAGACTACATGCTGACTTAGTCATCCACCACAACACAAGCTGTATGGAACTGCAGCTGCATCTGCAGTGTGGGAGGTAGAAAGTACTGTTTGTCACATGAATCAGAGGGGCTTGTCCTCGACTACCTCCTCCTGAGTCCACGAGACAGCTGTTCTGGGAGGATAAATACTTTGGTCGCGTTCAGGATGGAGAGATAAAAGGGAAAAATGTCATCATCTCATTAAAAATATACTTCCCCTGTTCCCTCTGACAAGGGATACTCTGGGTCAACCACTTCGATAAACAATCGGGCCTGATGACAGCACACAGACTGTACGTCATGCCACCATCAAAACTATTTCTTACAGACCTCTAGATGAGTTGTTTATGCCAATTGGTGTCTATAAGGGGTTGCAAAGTGATTTGTAACACTCTGGGGCTACAACAAACAGTCAGAGCCATATTGCCCAAATGGAGAGAGTTCGATACAGTGATACATATTACCATGAGTACGCATCCTGCCAAAACCTCCCCGAGACAAGGCAGAAATTTGACCATAAAGGATTATAAAACACCCATCCAGCATTCAATTGTACCATCAAAAAACGCTGGGCAAAAATGGTACACTGAACCACTGGAACAACATGAACATTCAGCTTAAGTTTACAAAAAAAAAAAAAAAAAACCCCAGGATGATGCTCAGGAGTTCTGGAAAAAAAAATGAGTCCAAAACTGATATCTAGAAAAACATGCCCCGTTAGTTCAGGCAATAACTAAAAACTGCATTCCACTGTGATCAGTCAATCCCAAACCAAATGGTCAAGCATTGCGGTGGAGGGGTCATGGTTTTGGAATTACTGCATCAAGAGCTGGATGATTTGCTACTACGAAAGGGACGGATTTCTGATGTCATTAGATTTTTTTAAATTCAAATGCATTTTCAGTTGCACTTGCATATATGGGGGCATGAATGTCAGCCCAGATAAATACACAAATGGAGAAGTCTTGAGCAAGGCTAGTTGGTTAGACAGCAGTGTAGAAATTGTCTGGCAACAGTTCCTGCGGCAACATTTTGCCCATCAAGAGAACTTGCAACTTGAACAGGCCTCTTATATAGCAACCTCATCTGTGGCAGTATTTTAGTTTTAGAGAGGACTCTATTGCAGAGATCACCAAGTGGGAAGCACGGCCCGAGCAGCACAAAGGCAAGTGGAGCAGAAGGCTCTTAGACGACCGAATCTTCAGCTCCACTTCCCACGGGGGTCTCCAGTCAGCTAAACATGAAATACTCCCAGGAGGCCTTATCGACAAGCCCTGCGTAAAAAAAAGCCCACAGAGGAACTGTCCATCACCAACAGAAACAAGTATATTCACTGACTCGTGTCAGACAGGGGCAGACATAAGCCAGATATCTTATTTGGGGGGAGGGAGGGGGTTGGGGGGTGTTTGTTCAGGAGGAATATGAAATCACTTATGGATTTTTTCTTCTATTGACCAGTGCATTTGGAGGAGGGAAAAAAAAAAAAAAAAAAAAAAAAAACTCCTGATGCTGGGCCCATGGCTCCCCCAAAGCACTTTCAGTTTTTATGCATAACAGACACAGATCATTTTACCCATTCTCAAATTTAAATATTGCAATCCTTAAATGAATCATAACATTTAAACCAACTGCAGAATTGGTTTGTTCCAAATGAGGACGTGAGGATTTATTCTCTGCTTCGCTTTGTTTAACCATCACTCTGCCTGGCACGAGAGTGCAAAAACACAAAGCAAATGAATGTCACAGAGCCATCAACCACTTTGTATAGAGTGTACATCCATTTGCTGCTGTCAGGGCACCGTGGGTTATATAATTCCTTTCATTATAATCAGTGTAATATTTTGTTTGTATTCAGACATTCTAGACACATTTTTTGTGATCAAACCTCAAGCAGTTCATACCCACTCCATATTCTACTAGGTTTTGTCAAGTTCTACAGTATCTCCAGACTTGCCAGCCATTATCTTCTGCAGTTGCATTCTTTTGTGCAGTTGAGTATTTTTGTAAAATGAAGCTGGACATTCAACCATTTCTATGGCATAGTGAACACCCTTCAGGGTGAACGAATGTGCCGAATGTATGTTTCTCCTCTGGCCTGCAGTTGTGTAGTTCAATGTGGTGCTGAACCAGTCAGACTACACATTAGGTTTTTAAAAAAAAAAAAAAAAAAAAAAAAAAACCGACAGTGATTGGCAGACACATTTTTACCATGGATGTTATTCCTTAGATAAAAATTACAGTACCAAAAGTTGGTGCTGAACGTTTTTACATAAGTAATAGGCGTTAAAATAACTTTTTGTTCTTAAGAGCTTTTTCTCCCAATCATAAAAAGTATCAGTAAAGGTATTGATAAAGTCTTGAATTAATAAGGTATCAATATCAATTGATCTATCCAAAGATCTTAATGACACACATTCATAACGCTGGACAACTTCACCAAAAAGTAAAATAAAAAAAATAAAAAAATAAAAAAATACTGTCTGTTCTTCACAATTTTGGCACCCAAACCTAAACCGTGGCAACTGACTTGAGCTGGACAAAGGGAGGCTGAGAGTTTCTGGAAAGCATAATAAAAGCTGAAAGAGGATGAGTGACTAATTAGGGACTTTAACAGTAAAGGAGTGCCCCCCAGAACGGGAGCACAGGAGCTGGTCACTAGGAGTTGCTGCAGTGATGCAATCTCCCAAGTCTCTCCTGCAGGCTCTAATTGATGTGACCTTTCCAACGCTGTCCACTAATTAAGCTCGGAGGCCAGTGCTCTCACCACAGCTAAATCCCCACAATCACCTCTGTGTTTTGAACATCAATAAGAGGTCAGACACCATCCAATCCACCATGTTCGGGCAAAGCATCTCCATTCCTGATCCCAAAGATTAACGTTAGCAAAAACTGGCAACACAAACTTTTTTTTTTTTTTTTTTTTTTTAAAGCATGTCTCCCACCCCAAGTAAATATTAAAATAAAAAAGTGGTTGCTACGAAACGTATTAATTGTATCAATAAAATTAGGCTTCTGAATGTGCGACAGGTACGTAATAAAGGTTGCTTTGAGAAATGGATGAAAGTGAACTTGAAGTTAGGATGTACACTATGAGTTTGTTCAGAAGACAGGGTAAGGAAACTATAGACCTTATGAAGTTACCAAAGTAAAATCAATATTAATTCTGTATATTATTTTTTTTAGGGAGACAAGGCCATTATAATGCCATTGCAGTCACCTCCTATGAATGAAATGGCTGTACTGTAAAATTATACAAAAGAACTTATACTATAAATTGGTTCACTTAACTTTGATTCTACATTTCCTCTTCTAAATAGTTTAGAATGCTCTTATTGAATCCTAATGACTGTACAGATTTTAAGCTGAGCTTGTCACTAGAACAGTTACATCAACCATGTATTATGCATAATCTTCCAAAAAGTGCAGGCATATCTGCATGTCATAGTACAATAGATACAATACACTCTGTTCTTGTTAAGGGTGTCTTTCATAACTCTATACAATATATTTTATATACAATACAATATACAATATATTTTAATATTTTGATACATGTATTTAACAGGTTTTAAAATGCATGAGAATTGTTACTTCTATAAAACACATGTACTCTATATGGAAGATGAATGTTCTTGAAAATTATCTGTAAATTTATTTCAATATGTATACATAAAATCATTACAAATAACTGCATTTCATTTGGAAACCTGAATCTTATCAATTATTTAATGCTTAATTATTAGGTATTTCTACAATAACCCATCAAGTTAGACAGATGTGAAGACCATAAAGTACAGTTCCAAATAATAAAAATCTATTGCATAAATAAAGGGAATCAGTCCTCCAGACCAGTAAAAAGGCCAAATCTTTAGAGACATTAATCCATATATTGAATTACATAAAGGGCACTGGCATAGTTGGCAATTGCTCAATCGTAATCTTTCTAGATTCATGTGTTGACTACATCCAGTTTATAAAGATCAGATTCATAATTCTGTTACAGTACAGGAACATAACATATTGCATTATAAAAGGTAAACCTTGGATAACAAAACAAAATCATCATGAAGGACAATGGAAGTATGATTTTAAAGTTTTTGAGGATAAATACACTTTTTAAAGTAACCTTTTGATTACTCTGAATGAGGCATCTGTTCAAACAGACCTTAATGAACACCTATTTAGATTGACAGCTTAAAAAATTGTTGTGTAAACAGACCCACTGAAGACAGACATGTTTGTTTGTTTACCCTTTGAACCCTGCTATGTGTTTTGTCATTATTTTGTGCGTTTTGGTGAGGTGATCTGATGTCACTGGACAGTTTATAAAAGGACTTTAAAATATGGAGGTAGCAACTGACTTTACCACATTTACCATGGCATAATACTCAGTCATTAACACACTTGTAGCTGCTCTTTTCATTCATGTCTTGTGAAACTGAATACTTCCTATGCCATATTTTCTTTGTAGCCAACTTGGCTGCATGTCCATGCAAACTACACAGTTTACATGGACAGTTTAACAGTTCCATGAATTTAACATATCTGTCATACCCATTATGGATTTCTGAATTTTCTAAATAACATTTGATCTTAGGATTATAGTGGTTTTGCAGCTTGTGTGTAGCCCATTCAGTTTACACAGACACATAGTTTCACAGTTCTATGAGGCAGATATACCTGTAAATACACCAATAAAGTAACTAACCAGGACCCAAGATGGCTAGTGGAACAGACAGCTTCCTCTTTGGTACACTGCAGTCTATGACTATTTTATCTTAAATGCTGTATTGCACTGCCAGTTTTCACTTCTAATATACATCTAAATTATATTTTGCACTTCATGTTATTAGAACCACAAATAAAAAGGAAATTGTCATTGGAAGTTTGTGCCAAATGCAAGTTCTGTGAACCTTATTTGGCACACACTCATCTATATGCACGCACGCACACGCACACGCACACACACACACACGCAGTATTCTTTGGTACTTTCCTTATATACTGCTCAAGAAAATGGTTGAGAACTGCTATTCCCTTTTATGACCTAGTTGATTAGATAACGAGTCGCTGCAGAATTTTAAGGTATCTTAATTTCAGAAAAGTAGTGCTGACACTTCATGGATTTTAAAGATTTAGTAATTGTATTATACAATCTGGTCAATGCCAGTTAAACAAACAACTAAGTTTGTAATTCCCCTAATCATTTAAATGGAATTTTGATTTGTTTTTATTTTACCCTCTACAGGCACCATCTTTCAACTGGTGTCCACTCAGACACCACCTCTCATAAGCCACTTGTTTTCTGTGGTACACATTTAGCATCCTGACTACTAACATTTTTGGGAAAATTTCTTATTCTCCATTTTCTTGGTTTCCTAACATTTCTAATGGCCAGGTGCATCTGTAAGCCCACCCATCTGCTGCATCATCCTCACCTGCCACTAAAGGAAAACTGTACAACAGGTGCAGGTAGACCTCAGGAGGCCAAATGGCATGTTTTTGCTCATGCCAAAGGATGGGGAAAACTTTCCCAACTCAGGCAGTCTGGTTGATTATGTATATTATGGCTGCATTAGGAAAGAAATGCCTCCACTCAAAATAAAATCTTATTTTTGTGTGTATAATGTTTTGGCATAAGCGATCGTGAAATGCCATGGTTTTTACAATCTGATCTACATATTCCCAGCCATATTTAAGGCAGTTTGAGGAGGACAGTACCCTGATGGGACATCCGTGGTGTACCCGTGCATGTACATGAGTGCGTGTGTAAGTGTGTGCTTGCATGTTTGTTTGTGTGCACATGTGGTACTCACACTTTCAGTCCTGGGGAGTCTTCAGTATAGAATCGCCACATGCCTCCAGTGCCCGCAGAGGCTGCTGTCCGCCCTGCACTCCTTGTTCCGCTGCTTGTGGCTTTCCTGACAGAGACAACAAGCAGGGCACCCACTAAGATGTGGTATACTGAGCAAATCTAAATCAACACATTCAAAAACTGCACTGGATTGCATGGCTCAAAGAAATCACACAACTTTCATTAAAGAAACAGCTTTGAATGCAGGGGGAGGAATACTGGTTTTAGTTGCCATTAAGATTAAATTCAAAATAGACTTGAGTAAATGACAATGTCACCTTCCCAAAATCCCCTGGAATTACAGTTAATAATTTATAAACACTTTTAATAAACACCATAGAAATTATTTAAATTTCCTTGATTGTCAACTTACTGTATCACAAAAGATTGGAAGCACACCGTAAAGGGCCTCTCACTGTTCGAAAGAAGCCATTCTCCGTGTATTCTTACCTCTGCCTGACTGTGGAGCCTGCAGCTCTGGGAGCCACAGCTTTGCTGGGGGACCGGCTGGATGCGCCCACATTTGTAGCACTTGCGGCAGGACCAGGCTACAGGGTAAAAGCAAATTATAATCATGTAATATTTCAGTGCATTGGAAAAAGTGTGACTAGTCCCGCGCGTCAATCTACACAGCAACAGGTGGCACACAATTCAAACACTGATTTTACTTACGTTTATCATTTATACGTCTACGTTCCATACACTGCTATTCAGCCAACAGTTCTGGCCCTCTTTACTGTGATGACCGTCTCACTTTTAAAATGCCACTTACCAGGTAGTCACACGTGTTACAAAAATGTATCTGAGTGGATGAATGAATGGGTGACCTGCTTGTTCAGCGGGTCGAGGCCCACAGCAATGAACTTTCTCGTTTGCGACATTTTAAAATATCGTTTGTAAGCCAAAAAAACCAACACTGATAAACACAACCAAACGTCATCAGATAAACGTTAAATCCAATTATCTGCTACTGGTGAACATGGATGTCTCAATTCAGTCAGTGGTTAGCCTGGCCAACTGAAAAATAGCCACGTCTGCAAAGTGTAGTTGCTAACGTTACCGCTCCCACTTTAACAGTGATATAAAGACTTCGTATCTCTAATCTATAGCTAAATAAATACAAAGAGACACGACATAAAAGTAACTGGTTATAAATGGGAACACAGGTTTACTGGTTGTCCAAGATAAATGTGTTCAATTCATACAGTCTGCAAGCGTCCTTTGAGTCAATTATTACTGCAAACGTTAGCCAGCTCGTCAGTAGTAAGACCTCATAGTGATAGGTATCTACTTTAGCACGCCGGATAAAGCGTGTCCTCGTAGCACTGCCAAGAGCAAAGATACTACTACTACTACAAACTACACAAACCATTTCTTACCATTGTCTTATGAGTAGGAACGCTTAAAAGGTGTTAAATTTGTGTCCTGCAGTCAGCTGTCTCGAAGTCAAATGAACGAAATCTTGGCCACATCCACAAGAGAAAATCTGGAATGATGACGATAGACTAAAAAGGCCACGACAACACAACGAAGGACCCGGTGGATTGCCAATTTATTGCCTGAACTCAGTGGGCAGATTTTAAATTTCAAATGGCTTTCATTACCTCCTAAAACATTAAATTCCGTATTATAAATCATAAATTTTCTTGTTTTACTATTAATTCTCCACATAATTAAATATTTTCTGTGTATTTAACTTACAATATAACAGGCAGTAATAAAGGTACATTCCGATGTTTTCATATGACGCGTCAGCATTACGTGAAAAGGTACCATTTTGGCTCTCAGACAGAAAACTGCTTTTCAACGTTTTCCAATGAAATACTCGAGCCGTCATGGCCCCCGGTGTCAGGAAACGCAGGTAGTGTCATTTGGATGTCTACAGCAGGATCTTAATCTGGAAAGGATATTTTGCAAGCTGTGCTAAACCGACGTGTCTTAATACGAAAGGGATAAGGGTGAGTTTTCCGCTGATGTACACACCGTAAATTCTAGTTAATTAATAACTTTAAGGCACAGGATCTCGTTCTAATGAGCAGTAAGTTAATACAATTTGCCTTCATGTCAACAGTTTGATTCAATTGTATGGGCATTAAACGCTGCTATCAAGCTTGGTCATATGCTTGGAGTATCGATCAAATAGTAAATTTCTAGCCTTGTCTGCTGGCCTGACCATTTGAACATTCACAAACTCCATTCTTTCTCATGGACGGACTATAGATCAAAACAACTGTTTGCCTTGCTTAAGCCGAAGTTTATTCAGATAACTTTTGCGTTCTGAAGGTGATTCTTCCTTGATGTAAGGATTAGTCATCTAGTTTTGCCTCCAACATTCAGCATAATCACCATTAATAAAGAGGGCGTTTATCCTGTTAACAACACAACATAGCTATCCTGTGCTCTGTGCTGACAAATTTGTGAATGCTGTCCAAGTCAAAAAATGAATCTGGATAAAGGCTAGTGATTACTTAAAATTGAACTTTTTCACATCACTAGGTCCATACAGCATTACCATGTCATTAAACATTTTGTGCCAGCAAATTTGACCTTATCAGAGCACTGAATTATGCAATGAGCTCAACCTATATACCCCTGTTTCATACAATAGAGTGTTAACTTAAATCACTCAAATTAAATAAATATATTTTGATAATAATATTTCTTTTGTATTTATGGTAATTCTGAAATGGCTAGAGCTGATCAATTCAGTGGTTAAACAACTGTGAAAACATCCTAAGTAATGCATCTCTGTAGTAGCCTACAACTGGTTTAAAATGAGCAGATACTAGTAGTGCCCTAAATATTTATTTTGCATACCTTACATGCATCTGGAAAAATTTTCCCTAGAGTCACATCCATTTTTAAGAGATAAACAATTGTATTGAAATGGTACTGTGAAATAACTTTTATTTTCACTAATACTTAAAGAAAATATTTTACACAGTTGCACATGATGGTATGTTGGTTCTCTTAAAAGTCTCAGGGATTTGTAGGCTTGCTGAATTTTTGTGGATCAAAAGAGTTCTGGATTTTTAAGTAATTCAAATGTATTACTGACCCAGGTCTGGCCAACACAATAAGATGTGTGTTGATATGTTTGGTGTGACTTTTCTAGTAAAGAGGTTGTTCTCTGTCTGTGATATCAGGATGGTTAGGGTGGTCTTCCTGCACCCTGACCTGGGTATTGGAGGAGCAGAGCGGCTGGTCGTGGATGCTGCTGTGGCATTGCACTCAAAAGGCTGCAGTGTGCAGATTTGGACTGCACACTACGACCCCCAGCACTGCTTCTCTGAGACGCGTAGCCCTGACATCCCGGTGGTATGTGTGGGGGACTGGCTGCCCACCAGCATCTTTGGGTACTTCCATGCCATCTGCGCATATCTGCGCATGGTCTACGTGGCTCTCTTCCTGGTCTTCCTCAGCGGGGTAGAGTTTGATGTTGTGTTCTGTGACCAGGTGAGATGTATTATTTACTGTTCTATGCATTTCCCCATGATGACAATGTTGTTGTCTAGCCTTTTGTGCCAATCAGAGAGAAAGAATCTTGAGGAGTGAATCATTTGCACTTTTTTAATTCATAAAACATGGTATGCTCGTGTACATGACAAATATGACAGATATCGCAAAATGGTAATATAACTATCAGGTACACTTTTTATGGTAAGGCACTTTTTTGACTCAATTCCCAAATATCATCAAAGCAATTTGTAGAGACTACCATGAACAGCAAGCATATTGCTGGTTTCAAAAGACAAAAACAGCAGACAATAAAATTAGCTTGTAGATTGAGAGTGCAGTGTGATGATAGAATATATTCAAGGGTAAGAACTTTCAGAATGATATTTAAGACCAGGGATCATGGTGGAGCGAAGTCATTGAAATAAAGAAATGGCTTTATATGTCAAAAATTAAATATGGAAAAATTAAATAACTGAAGTTTGAATAAACAAGACTCATTTCTGTTCACTTATGGAGAATGACATCATCTTTAATGTTTTACTTAAATGTCATTTTATATTTTTTCTCCTGGAGGTGCCTTAGTATAACTTGGCTATATGACCAAATTAACATTTGTTTAAACTCCGTACTGAAGGGCGATGTATGTGTTGTGTTTTCCAAGGTGTCTGCTTGCATCCCTGTGTTGAGATTGGCCCGTCAAAGAAAGAAGGTCCTCTTCTACTGCCACTTCCCTGACCAGCTGTTAACCCAATGTCAGTCTGCCCTGAAGAGACTCTATCGGGCCCCCATTGACTGGCTGGAAGAGCGCACCACAGGGATGGCTGACTGCGTGGTGGTCAATAGCCGTTTCACTGCTGGGGTCTTCAGGCGTACCTTTAAGACCCTAGGGGCCCTCCACACTGATGTTCTCTACCCTTCGCTCAACTCCAAAGCCTTTGATTCTGAGGTGGAGGACTTGGATGGCCTAATCCCTGAGAAAAAGACTTGGGTCTTCCTCTCCATAAACCGCTATGAGCGCAAGAAGAACCTTCCCTTGGCCTTGCGGGCCCTGAACGCTCTTCGCAGGAGGCTGACCACGGATGAGTGGGGTAAGGTCCACCTGGTGATGGCAGGTGGCTATGATGAGCGAGTGGCAGAAAACGTGGAACATCACACAGAGTTGAGGGCCCTGGCCTCCAGCCTGGGCCTTGAGGACAGCGTCACTTTCCTGCGCTCCTTCTCAGACCAGCAAAAGATCTCGCTGCTCCACCACAGCACCTGTGTCCTGTATACACCCAGCAACGAACACTTTGGCATTGTGCCAGTGGAGGCCATGTACACACGCTGTCCTGTCATTGCTGTCAACTCTGGGGGTCCACTGGAGTCCATCGCTGACAAGGAGACTGGCTTCCTCTGTGAGCCAGAGGCTGAAAGCTTTGCAGAGTCCATGGAGAAGTTTATCCGTGACCCCCGGCTCCAGGTAGAGATGGGGGAAGCCGGAAGGCAGAGGGTCCTGGAAAGATTCTCCCTGGATGCTTTTGCAGACCAGTTGCACAAGTACATCCTGAGGCTTACAGAGTGATCCTAAAACTAAGAGACGCCGACCAAAGCCCTAGAAAGCCTCAGGGTTCTGCTGGTTTTCATCGTTACTCAGCACATATTTCATTTATTTCAAAGAAAGCTGGTGATTATGCAGTTGACTTGCCTCACCTGTTTACTTAGGTTTGAATTTTTTTTTTACTGATTTTAAGGCGTAAACAAAAACCAGAAGATTCTTTGGCTTTTTAGGGCTACAGGTTATGCATTTGGACTGAACAGCCCTTCAGAAGGACACTATACACACCGACGATGGATCTTCAGCAGCATTCCAGAGGAGCTGTTGCTAGGGGAAGGGGCCATGAAGGAATCTTTGGCCCCATTAAACGGGGAGTGCTGATTAGCCACAGACATGACAAGGGCTGTACCTGGACAAGGGAGAACAATGGGGGCGGAAACCTCAGCCTGTGAAAATATGTGTTTGAGGTCGTCTCAGTGAGCTCATAACGAGTTCATCCCGCTCGCATTCAGCAGCAGCTTGAGGCCCGAGTCACCAAAGCTCTGTATCCTTTACTTACATCACAAGCCATTAAGGACTCCCTGCAGAAAGATCGATGCTGGAAGCATTTTTCGTCCCTGTAGCACCTCCTAGTTTGAGACTTTGTAATAATAATAAGAAGAAATAAAGGTTAGGGCCACAACAATGTACACAGACTTCAGAGTTCTCTCTCATATTAGACGTAAATCAATATTAGTTTTTGCCATTGCACTATGAACTATTTGCCTACGCCTCAAAAATGTATCCTTTTTATTTTTGAGTGTGTCTTTGATTTTGGTTTTTCAGAGAACTGATTCTTCATAATTATAAATAAAAAATATGAAAAAGGACAGTAAGTTGTCTTTGGCTTAGATGCTTTTTGTATCTTTTGCTCACAACAAAGGTGTAGGGAACTGCTTTTGCTGCTCTTGTATTGCAGGTGTCAATTACAACTTCCTGACACCAAATCAATTAATTTCACATTCAGTACCTACATTGGTTTACATAAAAAACATGGACAAACTGTAGAAATACAAACATCCTAATTGTACATAAATAGTCAACTGTCTGTATGGAACCGTACACCACAGTCTGATATGTTTTGACATTGTAGTTGTTTTCAGCTGCAGAAAGAATAAATGATAACAATGAATGTGTATTGAAACAGCCAATGTTGGCTGTCCAGATCAATAAAATTTATTATTTGATATAAGTCTGTTTCTTGCTTGTATTTAACTAAATTAATGAAACAAAAGTTTGCAACAATGGTGAAAGCTTTTTTATTTATCCTTTATTTAACAGCATTGATGACCTGTTGAGTCAGTGTTGGTAGGGATCGCAGGGGATTATATAATCAATCAAATATTGAGGTTATTCAGGTGGCTAGACATAGGGAGCCAGTTTTTATGAGAGGTTGACCAGGATGCTGAGGTTGACAGCCCTGTTCTTTTGAAATTTGCTCTCATATCTTTGATGACCTCTGTGAGTATGTACCTCCTTTTAATGTCTAACCCAAGGGATGGAAGCTGAGGGTGGATCACACTGTTCTGGGGCACTATAGGGGAGAGTACCCCATCCTGGCCCACCAAGACCTATTCCAGCAGCTGCATAGCCTTCCTAGGAGGTCTCCTGTCTAGTGTGTGCTTGGCTTCAGTGGTTTGACAGTGGAAGTTTCACGTGGTGTGGTTGCTGCCAACAAATCTGGTCAGGAAAAGCTCTTGTGCAAGCATTACACACACACACACACACACACACACACACACACACACGTCATCCTACATTCTAGATACTGTTGAAAAGACTGTGAAGTTTGCTGGGCAAAGTATTTGAACAGGATACATACACATTTTGCCAAAAAAAAAATGTTGCCATGATGGAAGGAAGGAACTATTTCCACAATAATTTTCACCAAATGAATCACTGAATTTAAATCTATGCAGTTCATGTTCAGGATAACAGCAGTACCACACTGGAGCTGATGCCAGAATCGCATGTTAAATCTTTCTTGCTCATATATTACAATCTTTTTCACAGTAAAAAAACAAGTGGTCGCCATCTTTAACTTTTCTGCATTGCTTCTCCCTCCAACTGCCCCATAGAACTACCCCATGCAATTATGAGCTTTGTACCTGGTTATTTTCTGAGCTCTCCTGCAGGTGACCTGCCTGAGGAAAGCACCTGAATCACTGAATCCATTTCGCCCATTCTTGGGATGTGGAGAACTAAAACAGTTCTGCTGGCTATGCTGAACATCATATTCAGCCTTAATACTTTCTGCGATCTGTCTGCATTCTGTCTGTTCACCATTATCTGTCAGCTTTTTGCAATTTTAACACTGCAATAACACAAAAAATAGTTGGGTAGACTTCTCACGCATTAATTAAAGCACTTACTCACACCATTTCGCGTTACCTAAAATTACACTGTGTTTTAAGCTTGAACCGAATTTCCATAATAAACCCGCATTAAATGACAACAGTCTCCTTTCTAATCCTAAACCCGGTCTCCCATTAAACACATCGCCACCGAACTAAGTGCATATGACTGACTTTGCATTTTGACAATACTACAAACCACGGACGTTAATAGAAAAATGTGATTTCTAAAAAAAAAAAAAAAAACATATTAAAACCAATACATGCGATCCCTGTTTCCAGCATTTACATGTATAGGCTTTCTTGGATGTACCATGAAACACGTACACAGGACTAACACTAGCCAGCCTTAAAGGCGCTGGTAGAGTTTAAATGAAAACCGCATCTGATGATGAGCGATCATTGTTTCTGGAGGAATAATAAATATGAAAATTAATAGCCTGGTGCAAGGGACTCTTTATCGTGGTGTTGGCTCCCGCGCTGCGGGTGATATAGAGCCCCACTGTGGGAGGATAATAAAGTACTCCCCACCCCCCTCACACCCCCCGGTCAGGACCAGAGCGGAGGGCCCACAAGCACACGCAGCCTTACAGCGCACAGCTCCCACAGGGTCAGTCACGGCATGTAAAACCAGAAATAATTTGTGCTGAGATAATGTACAATCCTGGGCCCCTTAGTTTCACATCGGGGAAAAGGGGATTGACGGACCACAGTCTCATCCAGCACCACACCTGTACGAACTGTTATCTCTACGGCGCTCTTAATTGTCCGCGAGGCTAACAAGCACAGCGCAACCTCAACAGTGAAACGGTTATAGTTTAAAATAACCTTTAATTCCATAAAGCAAAGGTTTAGATATATAGTTCTGTTGCCCCTCACATCCATTGTGTTGGCAGTTCTGGAACACTGTTAGTCGTGGCTTCTCATTAGTGCCAGGGCATGGTGGACATTAAATATGAATGGCTTATTTTTATCCACTCCACTGATTAGGTTCTTATTTAGATTAAATAGATTACATAAGTGAGCTACGTACACGTAAATCAACAGAATCGTGATGAAAGGCAGGGAGCAGATACTGAACCTTGAGAAGAGACCTTGTGAGCTTCTTGGAAAGGTTTGCTGTTAAAGAATGAATATGTCTAGATGACTTGTGCACAGTTTGTTAAGTGTTAACTCACCCAAGAAAAAGGGTTCTCTTTTGGTGCATGACAGATTATCTTTAAACAAAGAAAGTCTCCATTGGTATTCATAGGCTGACTTTTAGCGTTTTCTCACATGGAACACGTTAAGAAATTATGGATTTCAAATTTTATGGCTTCTATAAAATATTCAATTGTATTAGCATATATCTCGTAACAGTTAACAAAGGAGTGTACAATACAATGGAGGTTGGGGGTCATGATTTGTATCTGTGACATAAAACAACCTCTCCTCGGGATTTTAAAATAAAACAGTCTTGATCTCGTAGTCATGCATTATCACTGGATTGATGTCCTCAATAAAAATATGTATTTATTGCTTGCATAAAAGCAATGATATTTGACATGTTCTGAATAGTTGGGGAGTCCTCTCCTAGAGTTCATGAGGAGTAAGCACATTAAGTGGTTCCTTCGGCGAGGCATCAGGTATCCATTGTGCATTAGGAAATGAAATCGGAGAGGCTGCTTTCAGAGCACTGATATGTTTCTATTCATTGTAGAGAAATGGGAAGCATCACAGGGGTGGGGTGGGACACATTGTGGCTCAATCTCTCTTGCACCTTGAAAAATCCATGCAGATATTGAAAGTTGAGAGATTTGTACAATCCAAAATAGGAGACGTTACAAACTGGTTCTGTAAAAAACATAAATTAGTCCCTATTTCATTCTGTTTTATACAGCTCTGTAAACAATTAAGAGACTACTCCAATTTTTTTCCTTAAACCAGCATCTCTACATGTATGGCAGCCATTCCATTCCAACACAACCACACCTCATTCTACTTAATGAGGTACTGATTAGGTGATCACCTGAACCAAATCTTATTTAATGAGGAAAAGTGTAAAAACCACTGCTGTGGTCATCAGTATTCTCTTGCAATAGGACCAGCTGGATGGCAAAAACAGTGCTAGTAGTACCTCAAAAGTAATTTGTATCAAACGATAACTACTGACCGTGCCAAGAGAGTTGAAAGAAAGGTTCAATTCTGGCTTTACTGGCAGAGGGATACAGTGAGTGTCAGGTTGCTTCCATCCTTAAAATTTCAAAGATGGCAGTTCATAAGAACGAAGGTCAAGCAGCTGGCATTGCCAGCTTTGCCCAACGCCTGTTCTTCTTATGGTTAGACAGAAACCTGGAGAGGCCTACAAGCCCCAGTGTCTTGCACCCTCTGTGAAATTTGGTGGAGGATTGGTGATGATCTGGGGGTGCTTCAGCAAGGCTGATATTGGGCAGTTTTGCCTTTGTGAAGGACGGTTATCCTGGAAGAAAACCTGCTTCCTTCTCCTCTGAACATGTTCCCCAACTCTGAGGATTGGTTTTTCCAGCAGGACAATGCTCCATGCCACACAGCCAGGTCAATCAAGGTGTGGATGGAGGACCACCAGATCAAGACACCTGTCATGGCCAGCCCAATCTCCAGACCTCAACCTCACTGAAAACCTCTGGAATATGACCAAGAGGACGATGGATGGTCACAAGCCATCAAACAAACCCGAGCTGGAGTGGCATAAAGTCACCCAACAGCAATGTGAAAGACTGGTGGAGAACATGCCAAGACGAATGAAAGCTGTGATTTGAAATCAGGGTTATTCCACCAAATATTGATTTCTGAAGTCTTCCTAAGTTAAAACATCAGTATTGTGGTGTTTAAAAATATTGTTGCATTATGAATTCTGATAACAGTGCATCTTATTTTGACCAGTTGTCTTTTTGTGCAAATTAATGCTGTAAATGGCAATATTTTTATTTGGGAGAAATGGTGTCAGCAGCTTATAGAATAAAACAAAAATGTTCATTTTCCTCAAACACATACCTATAAATAGTAAAACCAGAGAAACTGATTATTTAGCAGTGGTATTTTTGTCCAGAGCTGTATATGTGATATGAAAGCATTGTCCAAGATGGTTTTTTTTTTTTTTTACCAAATACATGGGGGCTAATAATTGCAAATAAAAGTACAGTGGCAAATCTTTTTTCTTGAGCTATGTTGATATTGCTATTTTCCTCATCTGGGCAAATTTATGCCTCAATTTGTTCCTGTTTAGTCCCCCATTGTATTGTACACTCCTTTGTTAGTGCACCATTGTGTGTTTTGTATTAGAATTGTGTCATATTTTATTTAAACAACCCTAAATAAAATTGAGTCGAAGGTAAAGTGTGACCCTTACAAATGAATGTAAAGCAAGACAAATGAATATTGAAAGACTCAATGCAATAATACAACACAATACGCTCTTACATAGTGTTCTTCATGTGTACATCCCAGGGACTCATCTACAACATTAAATAGAACTCTGGGAAGAGTCTTGAACAAGTCTGGAATTTTCAATGAGGAAAGATCAAGAACCCCGTAAAGGCAGAGTTATCTCATATGGTCTTTGATGCACCATGAAAGGCAGGGAGATCTTTGCCATTGTGTCTTAATTGCTGCAGTTGTGCTTCCCTTGCCATTGGCATCCTACTACCAGAAAACAAATCTGAAAGATGCCGTGTCCTTTTTAATCATTGGAGGGTGATTGCAATCATCACGACAAATGCCACTGGTATCATCAGATACTGAATAATAATATGTGTTCCCCATGGTACAACGTGTGGTATAGAGTGTGCACCACAAGGCTGTGATATGCATAGAAATCATCAGATTTTTTCATGCCCAGTATGCACAATCAAAGTCATACCCAGAGCCAGTGGTTGTAGTTTTTGAGGAACAAGTAACAGATGAAATTGTCATTGCCTCACCTTGTTCAATGACAGATCCAGGTGCTCATTTCTTTAAATTAGGATGAATTCTGGTCTGGACGTCTGCTAGGCCCATCCCCCATACCCCCTACTGCTCTTTCTCTGGGTTGATCTAATCTCTTTCCACTGGAGTGGGGGAAACGTGGAGGGGGAGCAGGGACCTCCTGGTGAACTTGGACGGGCTCCAGTGCCTCAATCACCCTGCAATCAGTGGTGTGTCACTCATCCCGGCAGAGTGACACCTCGCATATTCATCGCTCATCTGGGGCGCTCCGATTAAGCGCTTAGCAATTCAGCACCACCCCCAACTCCCCTCCAACCCCCCCCCCCCCCTCCGCTGCATGGGGAGCCAAGTCCCCCCACCTGCTGTCATTTATTACTTTATTTATTTACTGATTTTTCTGCCATATTTGGAAAGGACCGTGTGGGATGAGGTGGATAAGAGGCTGATGTGGCTAGAAACCGAGGGGGGAAAAAGCACTCTAATCGGTGAGAACAATCGTCTCTGTGGCTGGTGCAGAGGGACTGGGTGTGCCTGTCGGCACAGGAACAATGATGCCGCCGAGCCCTCCGCCTCAGCTGGAGAGGGGGCCCCCACCTGATTAGCAGCCACGGGTTCACGTCAATCATCGCGCGACGCTGGATACCCCCCCTCCCTCCACAAGCCTGCCAACACCGTTTATTTACCAGGGAAACAATGCCCCTCTCCGATATGAATGCTACCAAGAGATGGCAGAATAGATTGAGCTGTCAGGCGACGCGTAGAAGATGAAGATTAATGTGCAGCACAAACAATAACTGCAAAGCAATGATCATAAATATGCTAATGCCCATTATCAATACTCAGGATAATTGTGGGGAGAAATTAAAAGGGTGTTGTGGAGACGAGGGGCCAAGGAGGTGACAGATTAATTCAGGTCACTGAGATAAATGGAGAAATAAATAAACCCCCCCACACCCCACACACATGCGCTCCCCAACAACAACATCTCCCAAACCCCTCCTCCCCCTTGTTAAACTCTCAGCGACTGATTGTGAGGTGAGTATCTTGTATTTTTGGGTATGCTTTCTCATTCAGGGAAGAAAGGATCGGTGTTGTAAAGAAGATGTTCGTGCCAAGTTTTAATTAAGAGTCAACAGGTTGAGGGAGTGTGATGGTCCTTTGTTGTTGGCAGGAAACAGATGGTGACAGAGAGTGGAGGAGACACACATCCGATCCCAATGTAGAGATTCCCGTCTCAGTCAAACCACAGCTGTTTTTATCAGTGATGGCAGGGAAAGGTTTTTAAATTCTTTCAGTGAACACCGCATTTCTTTAGCCTCTCTCAAATCTGAAAACACTACATTAACTGAGTGACAGCATTTTGACTGTGACACCTCATAGAAAATATAACGTCTTACTGCTTTCTGAGAAGTGAAAAGTGTGACAGCCAAATCAAATATACATGCACCTATATACATATATAGCCAAATGTACATGCACCCCTATAAATATACATATTAATAGTCACCATGAAGCCATGACAAAATTTCCCAAATGCTCGATTATATTAAATCTTTCATTTGGTTTTTAATTCCAGTTTCTTTATTAAGTTTATTTATTTATTTATTTATTTATTTATTACATTTTTTTTAATTGGGACAGATATATTTAAACATAGACGATTGTCAAACAATATCCAACGCAATGTATCACAACATTTATAGCATCTGCTAATTTCCAGTGCTAGTCCCTAGATGGGCTTTTCAAACACACACACATACCACACAAAAATCACATAATCATAAAATACAAACAATAAACTAATATTGCATTATTATATACATTAGAATTGAGTAAAATTATCATAAAATTTTATGAAGACCAAGCTATTTATAATCACATATGATTACATGACCGTGTGCATTTTAAAATTGCTTCAGTTTATAATTAAAATGCTCAAAATTATGGTCGGTTTTAAACTGCAAGTATGGAAGACTGCTTTTTAGCAAATGTACAGGATAACTCTTGGTTTTCCCTGGCTCTCATATTTATGGGCCTTTCCCAGGTGTCAGACCTTTACCTTTAAAATCCATTGAGGAAATTCAGCATAGGAGAGCAGTAGCTGTGGCCTCGGACCGCCCCAGTTCTGCTTCCAGCCCAAACCTTGCCACAGCCTATGAATGCATCTAGCAAAACGCTGCGTTCATTTTTGCATACATCCCGACTTTATTGACGTATGATGAATCATTGGCTCCATGAATAGCCATGCACACCTGCAGCCACTGTGACTGTTAAACATATACGTACGTAAACTGCCTCACCTGCTCAAACTGTGAAACAAAATCACCATTGTGCTCTTTTAGCACCTAAGTAAGAACCTGAGCTCTATAATAAGTAGGTACGTAGGTAAGCACGACTTGGTTTCAGCAACACATCTATATCTCTGTGGTGGTTGGTGGTTCAAGGATCCTTCTGCTCCATTAAGGACACATTAAAACAAATGGGACCTGACGGGGAGGCTGCCCAGGGGGGAGCGGACGCTACGCAGCCGTGTGTTTCTGCGACCTCCCCTCACACGCCTCCTCCTCTAATTATAGGAGCCAGCAAAATTTTGAGCATGAAAAATAAGGACCTTCTCCCCATCCCGCTGCTCCAGCTGATTGCAGGGTGGTCCCTTCCCTCTTAATAAGTGTTTTTCGGGGTTTGCCATTCCAGCCTAATGAGCTCACAGGGGACGATGACTGTGGCGGGAAGCCTTCTCACACTGGGAGGCTCAGTGTAAAGGCTGAGAGGACTTTACTCTTCTAAGGGGTAGTGTCCAGAATAGGGTGCGATTGGGGGGGTTTTCCATGTCCCCAATCACTGCTACGATAAAGATTCCATAAAGTCTCCTCTGCCCAGAGGGGTAAGGTCACTAGAGACTTACTCTGAGACATGCTGTCCCAGCCATGGCCAAGCTCATGCGTGGTCCAGATCCAGAATGTTATGTACTATATTTTACTGTGCTCTACAATGAATGCCGTGTTTACTTAAAACGGTCTGCTACATTCTGCAAATATATTTGAACTGTGTTCGTTCCCCATTTGATGAGCATCCTGGGGGTGTAATAAATAACTGGTGTTAACAGTGTCAGCAACTGTCAGTCTGAAGAGTCAGTGTCACACCATATGCATCTGCTCTATCAAACGCCATAGTTACAACACTGTAGTTAGACACTCAATGTAGCACCTACTCCCTTTGCCAGATGGCTAACAGTATTTTACACATTTTAACCATGTCCCTTGATCTTAGCAAATGGAAAGAAACAGAAGAGAAGCTTGCCTTATTCAGCTCCAGCAACTTCTGTTATGCATAGGGTGAGTGGTGTGCCAAAGGCCAAAGCTAAATGATCTACTCTCATAGTTTCTGCTTCAAAGAAACTAAAAGGGCTGTAAAATATGTGCCATAAATGCAAAAGGGTGTGAAGAGATGTGTTGTTCACCTTCCCCTCAATAGCTCATGGGTAAGGGCATGTATGCAATGCAGCATAAAGGTTAGAGAGCACTGCTTCCACAATTTCAAGGTGGCAGGTTACATTCCCAGGTAAGGCAAAGCTATCATACCCTTGAGCAAGATACTTAACTTGAATTCCTTCAGTAAATATCCAACTGTTGGATGTACATGGATAGTATATAGAAGTATGATACTATGTTTGTCTCTCTGGAGAAGATCCCCTGCTTAATGTATCGGTGTCCAATGAGTCTTGTAACATTTTGCCAGGTTCTCTCAGGTAATTACTCTCTACGTGACCTCAGATAGCCCTTTTGGTAGATCACCTGTAATCGAAGAGGTTACTGTCTCACAAAATGTAACACAGCTCTTGGTACTCAGAGCCGTTCCCAGTCACCATGTGGCTCAGCTTTGAGTCCCGCTCTCTCCGTGTCCCTCATTAACATGCTGAGTGGTGTGGATGTTATTGCTCTATCTGACTGACTGGCTGCCAGGCTAAGATTAAGACCTGTGCAGCAATTTCGATTATTGACAGCGGTTAGGCAGGCTGAAGGGGCTTTGGGTGGGAGCACCGCTTACCCCCATCGCTTGGAACTGCAGTTTGGACACTGAGCTCATAAAGGCTGTCTCTGGAGGTGAGCGCCAGAGCTCTTGGGCGATTTCAGTGGCTTAACCTGCAGCTCGACTGTAATTAACTGAGACTAATTATTGGCAGGCGGGGTGGGTGGTGCGCGGCGATGGGGAGGGGGAGTTCGGCTGCTGTGAGAGGTCCCACAGCTGCCTGGGCAGATAATCACAGCTTAAGGGCCTGTCAGTGGATGAGGTCACTCAGCAGGAAGGAGGCGAGCCACAGTGCCCTCTGCTTTTGATTCATCCACACAACATGCTGACTGAGAACTGTTTTGGCTGCTATTAATCTGGACAGACATTGCTGTCATTCAAGCAAATCGCTTTTAAAATTGTTATTTACTCTTCTCATCAACATCGGTTGAAATGTATGCAGTACACGCAGGTAAATACACTCTGGACATGCACCAAAAATTTATGGGTCATCACCTAAGAAATAAACCACATAAAACAGAAGTCTTACCTCACACCACCTGCATCTCGCCCATTTTTGTGTTTCGGAATCTGTGATTATAGATGGCCAGAGAGAAATGGTATTAGGAGTGTGTTTGATTTGAAACCCCATTAATATTTGGATGAACATGATATTAAACATCAGAAAAAGTGTTCACACCAGTTTTGGTGAATGGGAGTCAAAGCTATAGCTACTATGAGAACGTCACATGAATTCAAACTATGCTGTTGTCATAGAATGTATTACCATAGAACAAGTGACCTGCTTTGAAATGGAAGTATTCTGTGCTAAATGCTTTTTAACCTTCATCATTTTATCATTTAAAATTTTATATGTTATACTTACATGATATTTTTCAGAAGAAAAAGAACTCTCAAAATACGAGTGAGCAATATATTGTCATTATATCAAAAATGGGCAGAGCTACCATAAGAATGAGTGACATACTGATTTGAACCAACGATTGTGTTTTTGTGCAGACAGTTCTGTTTACTCACTGGTTCAAACAAGTCAGTTTCTGACAGCTGTGCATACAGGGGCATTTCACTTCAATAACACATAGACTCGGAACATTTTCCAGGTTGTTCAAGGTTTTCAAGGCAGAGGAAAGAGAACCACAGAACTTATGAGATACCAAAGTGAAATGCCCCTTCACAAGTCCCCCAAAATAATTTATCTGGGTGCAATTAGTATACTATCCAGCATCCAGATTTAGTTGTTTTATTACATTTGCCAAGAAGCGACTACCAGTCCCATCATAAATTAGCATTTTCAAAATTTCAGAAATATATAAAATCACCAAAAATCTCCTGTAGTTTTGCAAATACAGAATATTTCACATCTGAGTAAATATGATGTGGTGAAGTATGGGAGATTTTGTTACATTTTTGTACATATCACAAATTCTGCCATCACAAATGTCTTGAGGTGCTGAACTATGGCATAATACATTTCTATAGCTAGTTTATCATATGATCATATTTAGGCATCCACATACTTGTGTACATACAACCTGCCAGGAGAATTGATATCTATTGTTGTTAAATCAAGAATGTTGAATTGTGTTGTTGAATCGATCCTGTTTGTACACATGATTCTTATCAGAATACCTCCTCTTAGAACTGGCCATAGAAACCCATGCAGTGTGGGCATAGTTCAGAGAGATTAGGTGGTAATCTGTTTAATTCATATTCAAATTATAAGACTCAATTTATCCTGGTTTAAACATTGTGTGCTAGATAATACAATAAAAGTGTCCAATGAAAGCACTCAAAAAATATTAATTGCTATTGAATGTGCAAATACTGACAGAAAATTCAGTATATCTTCAGTCTGACAAACTGATGGCAGATTTTTTTCAACAAAAACATTTAGAGGTTGTTGTGTACCCAGAGGTGTAAGCGGCTTGCTTTGGGGTTTCAAAACATTTTAACATAGCAGGCAGATCTTCAAACTATTCCTGGCCCCTATTCCAGTCTCAATTCAAAATGCTTTCAGTCTCCACTGATGAAAGGGGACTCCAATCAACTGGTGTCAGAAAAGGGGACATAACACAAGGGAAATCATCACTGTTTCTGTAACCCAGAATGCAGGGAGAGTATTGGGCAGCTGTTAGGCAATACTGGAGCTGAGAGGGCTTGCTGTTTGGGTGTATGTGTTTGGAGTGGGGAATGTTAGGATGAAGGTGGGTGAAGCACAGGGTCAGAATTATTTGTGAGTTACTCTGCTAGTGTTCTTTGAGTGAAAAGAGCTGCATAGGGGGCCTCTGTTTGGCTCTCACAGGAAGATGCATCTTCAGGAATCAGGCATGAGCCCTGCCCCAAATGCACCACTATCAGCTGGGTATGCTGCTCACCTCTCGGGTGTCCAGAGAAAGCTACAATGGTGGCAACAAACAAGCCAGTCACAAGTGTTTCAGAAGTGTCTCATTTTTGGCTCTCGGCTCTGCGTATTAAAGATGTGGTGGTGATGTCTTGACAATTGTTTGGAAAAAGCGTAGTAAATGTGCAATAAAGATAGTGATGGGAATGTATTTTCAATAATGGGAACAAGTCAAAACTGTTTCCAGGGTAGAGTACTCTGTATCAGAGTGTCAGAAGTGGTGGATACAAAACTGTCATGTCATGCTACACCAACAACCTGCAAAATTTACTGTGATCAGATTAAATGTTCTAGCAACAAATTTCATTATGTATCAGGTACACATTCAATTCTGTATGACTTTACATTGTGTAGGTGGGGTGCTGGAATTATCTTTGCTGCTCTCAAAATAAAAAATACAACATTCACCATTAAAAAAAGAACCATGGACATGAACTACAAATCATACTCTCATTACTCATTTACAACAAATAAGAGTTTGTTTTCCAAGTTATTCTCAAATTAAGATTTTACCATGTATTCCTTTCTCTTTTCCAAACAACCTTTGTTTCTGTTGGACGATGGCAAAACCATTTCACTCTGATGCTTAAAATGGTGGTGATTTCATTTCAACTGATGAGCAGACAGTATTTCTAATTTCTACCTAAGCATTATGTCATATTTAATCTTCATGTAAGAAGAATCTTAACTGTAAGGAAAGGGGAAGAGTGCCATTTAAGATAGTGGTGTGAGAGGCTTAGGGGTGGCTCATTGATATGTTGGCTTGGGAAGCAGCCTCAAGCACTGTGACTGGGAACTCGAGTCCCAGCCGTGCCATTACCAGCTCTGATTGGAGGTCCGCACGGAGGAGACAACAACTGGTCCAGCCTCACTGGGGTAAGATAAGGGCTGATCTCCAGCAGCCACTCCAGTAGATGAATGAGTCAAGTGTGGGCTGACACAATCCTCTGACAACACAGTCAGCACGTGATTGGTGGTGCATCTGTAGTGTGGAAAGAAGCAAGTAGTTGCAATCACAAGAATCGGAGGAATCATGTATCCTTTCTGCCTCCTTCTGAGTCAGTAAGATCAAGTTGCTGCATGAGGCTGCATGAGTGGGGAAAAGTATAATAACAGAGTCAGTATAGAAAGTGTTGAAGAGCTTTGAATGCAAAAACACCCTACCTATGTGTTATCCTCAATTTCTCCTGGAGTAACCCCTCTAGTAATGTTAATGAAGACCCTGCTGATTTTTCTGAGAAAATGCCAGCAATTTAAAATGTTGTCAACGTTTTAAAATGTTACCCACCAGCCTTTTGTTCCCTCACTGAGCTTGCCAGCATGTGCATGATTGGGCATTAATACATTAATCAAACATTTATTATTATTTATTTATTTATTTTGAAATTATGCTGATCAATGAAAAAACTACAGCACCAACACTATTGTCTGTCATTATGTGTGTGACTAATGCTTTGGTTGAGAAAGACAAGCCAGCCTAACAGCAGATGATGGGTGATTGATTGCCGGGGGCTTGTTCACACAAGCTGGGAGCCGGCACACACATGCAGCGAGATCATGCTCTGAGGCCATAACCATAAACCATGGTGATAAAAACAACAACATGGGTCCACCCTGCTGTCCTTCATTAAGCAGCCCCGGCAAAGTGCCTGTGGAGCACACTCGATTACCCCACGCTGCCACAAATGGAGCACCGGACGCTCGGTCTGATAGGCCCCCAGCCGGCAGAGGCTGGAAGGGGAAGGTAGGGACACGACCTGCAGCTTCTCTGGAGCATGTCTCAAATGTGTCGGAGAACCTGAGAAGTGAGCAGCCGATCGATGGTCATCCGCCTCTCCCATTGATGAGCTAATCACCTCAGCAAACATTTCATCAGTGCCTGCTGGTTTGTACACAGACCTGCCAGGCTACGGGTTACCTGGGCTGGCCAGAGGCACACGAGCTGGTCCTCAATTAGAGGATGAAGAGACGGCTTTAGAGGAGAGGGGGTGGGGCTAGTGGTGAATGGGGGGGGAGTTGTCTCTTTAATTGGCCATGACCTGTGATCTGACAGCTGATCACTTCATCCTGATGACAGGCCTAGCAAACAGCTCTGCGGTCAGTCTGATCCAGACGGTACAAAGGCCAAGATGCTCAGGGCCCTGCAGAGTATGCCTGGACAGATTCTACCTTCTGCCTTACAGGGACACCGATTTTTTACCTTCCTGAACCATGCAGTTTTTCTGAGTGGTTCATTGTTTAGCATTTTACTCCCACATTTCTGCCAGAACAATAACAAATTATAATAACAACTATAATAATTGATAATATCATAAATTAGCATTGTATTTTACCATAATAAATATAATAAAATATTTATGCTCAAGACAATTTAAGAGATTCTGCCTAAAAAATTTAACAAATTTTATCAGTCATGATCCTCTCTCAACGAAAGGAATGATTGAGCTTAGTTAAATATCATAATCATATTAGTAATCATATTTTAGTACCACACTTTTCTCCCTGTTGTGAGTTTAGCATTCTTTAGCATGCTCTAAAAGACACACAGTGCATTGCTGCTTCATTTCACCCTGAAATCCACAAACTGAGCTGTACAAATCACTCAAGTGGTTCACAAGAACTTGATCTACAAGAGATGTCACATTTGATCGATGATGTAGGAGATACCCTACCAACCGAGACCCTCCCTTGACCAGGCCATGTTGCGGAAAATAATGTACTGTAATAATGTGTAGCTATGCTGACACTTGGCACTGGCACAGTAGGGATTTGATTCATTGTGCTGCAGGCCATGTGAGGGGGATTATGATCTTCATCTACATTCCAAAATGCAGAAAATCTCATTGAAAACACTGAATGGGCAACCTGTACACAACAAGGTACCTCATTTATTTAGACCAGGACAAAAGCCAAAATCCTGTGAAGTTTCTGCCCAATACATGAAATCTGGACAAATGCAAAATCAGTGAGTTGAGAGACACCTGAGGGAATCAAAGATCAACCTCAGAGGAGAGAGCAGTACTTCAGAGAAAATATTTTGACATTTAGTGAGGGATTCGTTCAAAGTGCTAAATACAAGGATCAGAGTGTAATCTGCCGGTAGCGGCAGTGAAGAGGAACGGTGTGAACGGACTCTCAATGAGCGACTCTGACAGTGGGGAGGTGAGATTAGGCCCACTGAGCAGGCAATGTGGAGGCTAAATCTCAATCCACAATGAAGGAGAACACTACTGTAAATATGAAGGTACATGAGTGACGTTCATAAAAAACACTGGCACGTTCATTCGCAAAATGGAAGGGAAAAGCGTGATATTTTATTATGCTTTTAATCATTAGTGAATCATGTATCATAGCATGACAGAGTAATTTCCTGTAAAAAAAAAAAAAAGATTCATTTTAACTATCCTTTTTGTAATATAATTGGATAGGGATATACCTCTATGCTTTTTAGAAGGTGACATAGCATGGTATATAACACTGTGCCTGTTGCAGTTACATTTACAAGATCTAACAAAATATATCTTAAATTCCAAAACGCAATGCATAAAATAAAATTGAAAAAAAATTTAAAAAATGGTGACTTTATTGCAATTCGCACCTCTTGTTATGGTGTGTTTTAAATTTAAACTCACAGGTGGGATTTCTACATGAACAGTGTAGTGGAACTAAACCCTTCTTCTAAATGAGAAGGTGTCCATTCTCATCTCATCCAGAGCTGCTGTGGCTGTAGGCTGCTGATCCACTATGTTATAATGTTTAGAGTCCTGCACCAGAGATTAGAGATAGCTGCAATACATGTTCTGTCTGCCCTTGCTCACTGCAGCCAGAGGTGGGATGTATGGGCTTTGCTGGCCTATTTTGGAGGTGTGCATTCTCACTACATTCAGAGGTGGTCTGAAAAAGCTCCTTCTTCATAAAGAGGTAGCATACATGTGCATTTTATGAATGCTTTTCACATGCAATATTAGTTTCTCTGTTTTGTACAGCTTATACCGCTGGGCTACGTATACGATATAAAATGCTTACGTGCAAATTAATATTTCATAAATACATGTATGTATTTGAAATATTTCCCATTTCTGCCAAAGAGAGCTCCTTGGAAGCATTGTCCTTGGTGCACAACTGGCCCACTGAACTGTCTCCAGCCATCACAGCGTGCCCCTGCTCATCATAGTTAAACACGGTCATGAAGATCTTTTTTCGCTGACAAAGAGAGCCCTCTCTATTAAGGAGGGACCAGTCCCTTGAGAGGCCATGCGAGGGGGGCACCTGGGCTAGTCTCTCTCCAGATTAATGGGGACACCTGAAGTACTTTCTAGTATCATACGCAGTAATGGGCTTGCAAGGAGATGGATTGGAATCAGGGAGATTTTGCCCAATGGAGGAGACTGTTTTGAGTGAGTGCTGAAGTCCACTATTGATTCTCCTGTCTTTAAATTGCAGAGCTGCTGAGAAATGGACATGCCAGCTTTACTTACTTGACGTACAATTTGGGGGTTTGGGACTGTTTATAAATGAGGTTTTTGCAGCATTTGAGACATGTATCAGGACTGTAAGACAGTGATAATTGCTTCTCTCTCCCCCCAACCCCATCCCCCACCAGTAATATGAGGGCTAAAAGATCTCACTGACTGGGTATAGCTTAGCCAAGGTGTGAGCAGAAGATCAAGTGAAACGAAATCTTAAATTCCCACATGGTGATGCTCATACTCAAGGCTGGGGTTTCTGTCTACTGGCATTATTGGTCCATGACTTTTGCTGTCCAAATGGCAGCAGACATGACAATGTCCTGGCGCACTTTCCAACAGCACCCACACTGTCGGGGTGGCATGGACACCCGTCTGCCTTCCCAGCTTGGCAGCCTCCAGCTGCAGAAGGTGGGCCTGGAGATGGAGCAGGAGAGTAATTGTGCTCACAGCCGCCTGCGATACCTCCATATCCTCCAGAGGCTCCATCTAATCCAGCCATGCATCCCCCACCATTGTTCCTCCCTCTGGCAGTCCCATCCACCTCTATTCCACAGATCCACACTGCTTATCCTGCCTTTGTTAAGACCACACCAGCAGGTGGGCATAATATTACCATTGAAAAGTCGGTCAGAAAAGCAAAAAGAAAATGGTTATAAATATTTTCATGCCTTTCTCTGAAGTATTTTGTGGCACATTATAAGGGGTAATCAAGCGTCTCTTTGTATTAAACCATATTGTTTAACACCTGTTTCTTTGTATTATCTTCTAGCATGTATATTCACCAGAAGAACAGGACAAATGCTGCAAGGCCAAAGGTACAGCACTTAGTGAAGAGTGCTCAAATGATGTGCACAGAGATCTCATTTCAGGCAGTGATTCCACTCCACACTAACCCTGAGGGCACATTTTCCTGGCAGAAATGGAGACTTCATTTTGATCAGACAAACAGGTGCTCCTGAAAGAGTTGTGACAAGACTGGAAAATCAGAACCACACACCATGAACAAAAACGCATGCACATATGCACGCACACACACATTCACACGCACACACATGCATGTGCACACACGCATACAGAGTAAATGAGCTATTGTCCCTTTGTCACTCACAGTCTTGCAGGCCCAAGAGAGACACGGATGACATTTTGTACATTTCAGGACGGTTTGGCCACAATGTGACCTCCCCGTTAATTAATGGTCCCCTTTGAGGTTATTAAGATAAGGCAGGTATGCCCAAGGTCCTTCATTACACTGAGGTGCAATTACAGCAGTGCAAGCTGCACAGCAGGCCTGCTTAGAGTAATTGGGAGAGGCTATTAGACTGGCCTGAGCTAAGCAGCGAATAATAGCCCTGATAAATGTGAGCTAATTGCCAGGAACTGGAACAAGTGTTGGGAATTGATCGTCTTGATTAGTAGCCTTGGAGGGAAGGAACCAGGTGGAAGAGTGTAAAGGTCACCTGTAACCATTTCTAACTAGGGACCCCCCAGCCCCCATTCCCATGGGACAGGAGATAATGTCTTTGAAATGGGCATTTTCCAAATGACTCCACTCATGTGACAATTGAATTAGCGCCTCCAAAGGTTTCATCACCCTACAAAACAGATCTATGTGTCAATATAAGGATTTGACATAGAAATTACAAGCCATTGTGAGAAGAATATCTAGCACTTAAAACACTTATCTGGAAGTAAGCATGTGTTTTAAACATTGGGCATAATTAATGTCCCAAATATTCTTTGGTGCAAAACATCTTTGTAAGTGGTTGTAAGATGTTATAACATCTTGTCAGAGGGTTATAACTACAAAAAGACAGTAGGAAAGCAGGATTCTGCAGTGCATCTAAAGGGACGGAGCATATTTAAGTGTATTAAACAGAACATATTAAAATATAGTAAATATACCCTGTTGTAATGCATATTTTATTTCAGTTCATAACCAAGATTGCTATGAGAATTACAGCACACTCATTTGAATGATTAAGTGTGAGGACCATTCAGAGAATTGGGGTCAAACCTGGTTTTGATTTACCTCAGCAGATCACAATATAGGAAATAATGGCTACTACAATTGTGTTTTTTTCACTGAAAAAGTGTTAGATATAGTATGTCATTGAACTGAATTAATAAAAACACACTATGAAATTGTTGTTTTTGTGTTTAGTATGCTGATTTAGGGGCAAATATGTTATATTGTTTATGTTGTGATAGCATGAGATCCATCATACTGTCCAAAGTCAGGTTTATGAGTGCCATTTTCCTTTCATAATGAGAGTACATTTTTTCATATTGACACACAAATTGTGATATTTATTAATTTCAACGTCCAGATAATAACTGTGATGCTATTTGTACTGCACAAACCTAACCTGAACTCACCAAAGCCAAGCATTAACTGAGACTGGTCATGCTGGTGCTGGTTTTTGTAAGTACTTCTCTCTCACTACCCTCTATTTCAATTAAAGGCCAATTAACATTAACAAGGGAGACAATGAACAACTGTGGAAAAAAAACTTTCCAGACAGAAGAAGAATCCCCTGCATGACATGAGCCCTAATTTAAAGACATGAACAGAAAACTGATGAGCATACTGTCTCCATAATACCCAAATCCTAATTTTCAGTCACAAGATTTCCATGACACTTGAACAACATGTTCATTATGCAAGTTCATTATTGGCTATCTTTGGAATAAAACTGGACTGAATTAGACCTGATTTGGAGCTAAAACAAATCTGTCTTAACCAATTGTTTAACTGACTTCTGGATTATTGACAGTTAATGACTTTGAAATGCCCTTGTAGTATTAACCAAATTGTATTTTACTATCTAAATAAAGTAGCGACACTTTGTATTTTAGTGGCTAAGGTTCATGACTGGGAGGTTGGTGGCTAAAGCCCCAGTCCAGCCATAGCAACAACATCATTGCTGTTGGGCCCTTGAGCAAGGCCCTTAACCCCTCATTGCTCCCAGGGGGGATTGGCCCTTGGTTAGAATAATCAACTGTAAGTCACTTTGAATAGTGTCAGCTAAATGACTGTTATATATAATGTATGTAAATAAAATGAAGTGGGATGATAGGCAGTACCTTAGAAAATTTCAGCCTTTGTCTTCTCTTGTCTGGTTACTGTTGCACTTTGCCTGTTTCTAGAACATAACCCTTCACGCATTCTTATGTCCCAACACCCAACTAGAGTTTTATTGTGTTCACATAAGAGCTTCCCACAGTATTCTGTATACAGTCCTCTAGGCTTTGATGTGATCTGATGTCATCCCATATGTGTATATATATCATCTCATCTTGTATGTATACTCATCTTCAAATAGCTTTTAATAGTTTTCAAATAGCTGATAGAATACACAAATCAACACTGCCATCAAGTGGCCAAAACAAATAATACTCACTCTAGCCCTCCTGAGATAGGTACATGTGGTTTAAGTTAAAAAGGTCTGGCAAAAATGTAGAATTAAAGGTCTTAATCTGTACCACAATTAGAAAATATGTTCTGTGATTCCACATCTGGTTAAATCCACAACAAGGATAATCAGGAGTACAGTTTGTTACTTTGCCTAATTTCCCATGCATTGAAATGACATCACAATTTTTTTTCAGGCTGTCAGGTATCAGGGAGAACTTATTCTTAAAGTAGGATTTATATGGGCTTAACCTTAGGGAGTGCAGGAGCCATATTCTTTAAATATGGGTTAGGACAAACACAAAATAACTAATGCCCATGTAGTTCTATATTTTGAAGGTTTTCTTAAGGTTCTGATGGTTTTGGAAGCCCTGCCCCAGGGCTAGTATAGAGCTGATTCTTTAATGCAAAAAAACTAAATGGCTCTAACCCTGACAGCATGCTATATTTAATCTGAAAGACAGCTGTGTTGTTTTTTTTTTTTCATTCCAACGGTATTATAGCTCAATGCACTCTATTCATGTATGAGACACGGATTGAGGGTATGCTAAATGCTATCCTTTGAAATCTACAATAACATGCAATTATATTACAATCATCAGAAGTATTAAAATTGTTTCATTAATTATAATACATTGTTACTGCCTGGACAGACCTTAGAGCAGCAATAACCAGTAGAGAATTTTTCCCATAAAGGGACAGTTTAAAGGGATCTTTCACCAAAAAAATAGAACAGTGATTTGTTATTTTTCTTATATCCATATGCCATCTTCCCTCTGCTTACCAGTTACCAGCTGCCTAGGCTGAAGGCATTTACTCATCTGAAACTACATACATAAAAGAGATGTTAGACTGGCTCCCAGCAATCTAGATGATATATCTAGATGGCTCCTGGAAACTACCAGAAAAGAAAACACTTATTCAGCATTTCACTCACTATATAAGTGAGTGCTTCCACCCCAACGTCTGTGAGTTAGGCCACTCCTGAGGTCCTGTAAGGCCCGGCAGAGGTATGGAACACGAACACTGACTGCAGCCTGATAGGAGGAACAGCCCTCTCTGCCACTCCCTCCAGCTCTCCCAGAACCACAGGCCATATATTCAAACACATACCTACCAACACATACAGAAGGGTAAGAATGTAAAAATTACATTGTTGTTTGACTAACATCTCCAATAACTTTTAGACTTTGTGGACTGAGATATAGTTAACTTTTACCTACACATATTTTTCCATTTAATGTGGTAGGTAAGTTTGTGCTACTGTTACAAGAAGAGTGAGTAGTGAAGAGTGAGCGAGTGTGCATAAGAGACAGGGTAAAGCAAGAACAACTGACATTAAATTCAGGGGAGGCAGAGGCTTACCACTGGTCTCGTGAAGACTGCCTTCTATGGGCCTTCAATTTGACCAGCCCAGAAGGTGCCTCATGTAGGTGTAAATGTGCAAATGCTACAGCGGGAAATATAGTGTTTTTTATTGTAGGATACAAAATTGGATCCAAAACAATGAGCAAAATTAACAAATGAAAATATTCAAGGACAGGTCTTTAGGCAGTTTCAGAAGTGAACTAAGATGGTTTCTCAGAATTCCATGTGCTCTCTAAACCAAACCTTAGAGTATATAGACATGTAGAGCCAGCGACTCCAATAGAGGTCAATGGAGAAAACTACAGAAGCAGGAAGACAGCGAGTAATTTTTGGTGACCAACAGACATACAGTCGTCTCCTGTGCCACATGCTCAAAGAAAAAGATGCCAAGCAATAACGTGTTGAGCAAGTTACTGAGAGAAAAACGTTTTTATTTTGCCAAACAAACAACTGTACTGCTGAAGCATAACTACAAAGGGAGGGACAGGTTGAATATCTTACTAGAGGTAGGCAATCTGAAAAAAATCACTCACAAACAGACAATGAAGAAGAAGGAGACTATTACAATTATTTTTACATTAATAGTATTACTAGTTGTAGTAATAGCAGCAGTAGTAGTATTTTTTACATTCATCTGTCCTTGGGGGTGAAGGTAGAAATTCCTTTTTCACTCTTTCTGTGGCTTAACACCTGATAGCTAGAAGCTTCCAGGTCTTAAATCTAAAAGTTTAAGAACAGTGCCTCCAGAAATGACCTTGTTTACAATAGTAGTTTGCCAGCTATGCACAACATCATCTGATAAGTAGACCACGAACTTGGTGATAGTTCAATTAGGTCAGAAATTTACAGTGAAGATTTGTTTATTCAATAATAAATATCAATTTGTAGTACACACAATTTAAAGCTGTAAGGCTGCTGAAGTAGGCATTCAAGAATTTTTAAACTTCAGATTGCACCACTTGTAACTGTTAGGTCTTGAGGTCTTGTTGAAACATATCCCCAAGAGACTTACATCCTAACAGTAGTGCAATAAATTGTTCTGAGGACAAAGGAACAGAACTTAAAACAGAGTTTCTCTAGTCATGGTAGATAGGCTTATCCATTTTAATAATTTTTTTTGTCAGTCCTTATAATCATCCGTTGATGTATTACATAGCCACCTCTATCTCTGATTCGCACCATGCCGTTCAGTGAATGTATATTTGATGTACAGTGGAACCTCGACCCGCGAACGCCCCTACTCACGAACAAATCGGCCCACGAACGCACTTTCCAAACAGATTTTCACTCGGCCCGCGAACAAGCCCTCGGTGCACGAACGCACAAACACATAAACGTAGCGCGTCTTGGATTGCGTCAGTTGTGCTTCGTACTCAGCGTTGTTTACATCGTTCGTCGTTGTGTTCTCCTTTGATACACGTTCTTTTTGTGCTATTTCCATTAAATCTGCCCTCATTATGGCTCCCAAAAAAGTGAAAAGTGCTACTGATAGTAGTCTTCCTCCTCCTCCTCCACCATCCACCTGTGCCAGAAAATATCAACCATAAAGGTAAAGTGTAAAATTTATTGTTTTATTTTAGTATTAATGTATTTTTCTACAATTGAGGCGGGGTGAAAGTAGTTTTAAATTCTTGCCGGTACTATTTGGCGGTACTTTCGGAAGTAGACGCGCATGCGCACTCACGTACTGCTGAGTGAAATCTTTGGTCGTACTCTTTTAGTGGTATGCAGTACCGGACCGTACCGGCTTACTTTCACCCCTGAATTAAAGTTATCCTCCCTAAAGTTCCTCTCTATATTTTTGCCTCACATAAACCCATAAAAAGGTTTTTAAAAAAGTGTTTCTGGGGCTGGAGAACGGATTAATTGGATTTACATTAATTTCAATGGAAAAAAGTATTTAGGTTCGCGAACATTTCGGTTCACGAACGGAGACAACGAATTAAGTTCGTGGGCCGAGGTTCCACTGTATATGGTGGTGTGTTATAACCAAGCCTGAGGGAGGGAGAGGTAAATGCTTCCTTGGGAGAAGATAGGAGTAGAGGTCTAAGGGGCATATTCCAGCAAGATGGTTGACATGAGACAGCAAGTGGCATGTGTAGGAGGGAGTGCTGATAGTATCCAAGCGGTAGGTAGCCTACTTTGAAAGCACTTTTATAAAATGTAATATATTGACAGGTCAAATTAATAACTGTATTTAATAATACGTATACATGTAAAAAATGTCGCGGTAAGCTATCGGTATAATTTCAGTTTCCACTTAAATTAGTTTTAGGTACTTTATATTTTATTACATCTTGGAATCTAACTAGCAGCCTGTGTAACCGTTCAGCTAACTTTAGCTTTTTACCTCAGGTTATACCTTTATATCTGGCTAGTTATGTAGGTATCACAAGCTGTTGCTAATTCTTTTCTCTTTGGTTTTAGTGTGTATGGTGTTTCTGTGACCCTAACCGCAACAGTTTTGACGGTCACCTTTTATAACAGGTACGTACACGTTTTTTATATAAAATGTTCTTAGTCTGATGGTACTATCCGAGCGGCTAGCATCGCCGCTGTTGTGACAATAAACGGCAGATGCCAACGCAATTTCGGTGGACTGAACATTTAACACAATGCGTAGCAGAGCAGAGAGCAGCTACTCACCGCTACACATGATCAAGGTGGGATGCAGAAAAGGTGGATAAGTTAATATGGCCTGAGCTCTGCATCACCCTACCATATCAGTTTCTTAGTCTGTGCTGTCTATGATGTAGCTACGAAGCCCATCCAATCTCTTTGCCTGCAGCAAAGCCAAGACATCTGCATGCCCACTTTCCCAGGGAAGAAGTAAATTGTAGCAAATACTTAGCAGCTGCCCAAAAGCTCTGGGAGAAGGGCACTGAGACTGGTGCCATGACCAAGTGCTGAAGGATGTAGCTGTTGCCATCCACCATACCATGAACATCACCAAGCACCTCCATCCTGCAAAGAGGCCCATCAGGTTTGTCAGGGAGGGAGAACAGCCTCTGCCACAGCCACAGAAGACCTCACCTCCAGGGATCCTTATGACAGCTAAGGATTAGCAGTTGAAATGTCAGTACTGTTGCTTTGTAGTCATTTTGTTTTGGTTTCTCCTGTCCATGTGCTTTTGTTTTCATTGCCCTTGTGTGTTTCTCCACCTACTGCTTCTCTCCCTGTAAGCTTAATTACTGATCTGTTTCACCTGCCTACTTGTTCACCGGTGTCTCGTTTACTTGTTTAGTTCTGTGTATTTAAACCCTGTTTGTTCTCTGGTTCATCTCAGTGAGTTTTCCTGTTTTGCAACCTGCCTTTTTCCATCTGTGTTTGTTTGCCTGCCTGTTGTGATTTTTGCCCATTACATTTGACTTCACCTCTGGATTGTGTTTTTGCCTGATTGTTGAGTTTCCCTAGTTTTTGACTTTTGCCTGGCTACTTTTGACTGTGCTTTTGGACTGTTTTTGTACCTTTGCTGTGCCTACCTGGTTTTTGACCTCACCTGATTCTCGACACTGATTTATGTTTTTTGGATTATTGGGTTAATAAACTATTTATTCATCTCTGTCTGTGCTTCAGTCCCTGTCAGAACCCTGCATGAAGGCTGACCTTGATAAACAGTTGAGATTTTTAGACAAGATCACCAAGACCAAGCTTAGATCTGATATTGTGCTTTTGTAAGTGTCAATAAAGCAGGTGGAAATGCTGGATCTCCCTGTTTCTTGGGAAGACTAGTAACAAGGACCATAAGCTTGTGGTGGACTGCCATCACCAAGGGTGGAGAGCCAAGTGCTACCCTGGCAAGGGGGGATGTAGGGGATTTGTGGGCCAATTCCTCAGCAAAAAAGTCTGCCGCATTGAATTGGGTATGAAGATCAAGGCCATCAGGAGTGCCACAGAGGCAGCAGAAAAGATCTACAACATGGCTGTGGATCAAATGAAGCAGGCAAATGAAGTGGGCAATGGAGCACAAGCCAGGGCCTGATCAGGCCTGTCTGATGTTTAAAGACCATAAACACCCAAAAACCCCAGGTTACATCACAGCAATTAAGTTATTTTTGCATAACAGATTATTCAGCACACTAACATATATGTCAGAATAAATATTTAAAGTAATTTTTCAGTGCTTCTCTAGGCCCATCAGGCAGCAGCTTGACAAAGTCCCCAATGCCTCTCCCATGCAAAAGGAGCAAGCTGTTGCCACTGAACTCCACAACTACTTTCAAGCTGTCCCCTACCATTGACAGTGAGGAGGACCCTCTGGCTTGGGGGAGATTTCACCTCGTGAATTTGCCAAAGCCTAGCAAACTAGCTTGAAAATACCTTTGCATATCTGCCATTAGCTCACCCTCAGAGATTCTTTTCAGTGCATCAGAGAATGTAAGTTACATGTCGAAATGTTGAAAACCTTTTTTATGGCTATGTACCTGTAATGTAACCTGTGTAAATGTAGCAAGAGAAATTTCAGTTATTTTTTTTCCAGTCCAGATGGTTAGAGTGTTTTCAAGAGGAAATTGATGCGTGTGAGACACAAAGATGTTGAAATAAATTGTTTTTTTAATTCAATAGGTTATTAATTGCCTGGCAATGAAAATTGACTGAAAATTGATTGGGTTTCTAAAGGCATCATTAACCATACATTACTGAGTCTATGTGTGTGGACCTGATATTATCCCACAGGATCTCACTGATGCTAGCTACACATTTATAATGAAAATTTGGCTTTTTCCCATCCAAACCTATGCAAACCATTAAGCCTCACACAGCTACTCTCTCCTTTCACCTCAGGTGGAGGCAGTGGTGAAATTGTGACTCTTCTGATCCATGTGATGATGATCCCTCGCTTCTCTCCACATGGCAGATGCAACACCAATTACATACTGCCTATGTCGTCAGATGACGATAGAGTCAAGTCAGCATATGCTTGGTTCATACAGACACAGGCACCCAGCAAGCCACAAACACCTGCTAGTGAGCTATGAGGCAAACCGATTTGACTGGTTTAACCTCTATCTCTCTCCAGTGAAGCTGCAACTTCAGCTGAGATGACCAGCAACTGCATGCTACCAGCCACAGCACAGACACAGTCAACACATGGCCAGAGTCATAGATTATACATTAATTTATTGTTATAATACAGCATTGAGTAATCTATAACTCTGTAAACAGCTACAAATGTTCTCTCATTGCTTTTCCCTCTGAGCACTTTATTCCCCTTTGCATTATGGTTCATAACAAGCACGCTGTTCAAAATGTCAAGTGGATTCTGCTCTTTCATTTTCAGTTTGTCACAGAATATGTCTAAAAATTCAAAGGCAAATTGGGTAGCTGAAGTCTGATTTTCTTTATGACTTAAATGTTGCACATGTAAATGTAATAAATTGCAATTGTTTCAGTACATATTAATTTTAGGTTTTGAATTATCATTGGATTATTGTAGGGCATGTTACTTTTTTAAAGGAAATATGAAATACATTTTTATTTTTAGTTTGAAATGGAATGTAAACACTTGGGAATAAAACAGACTGAAAATTGCATTATTAACTTGTGAGTTTCTTTATGACCCATATTAAGCATACTTAAATGGGGAAATACATAGCACTTGCGTGATTGTATTTCTACTTTGAAAAAGCATTTGCCTATACTTCACGATACGCTTACACATTCAGATACCTCCTACCCATCATGTCCCTTTTTACATACATCGTAACTTTAGCACCAACAAACACCCAATGCTAATTTGTAATGCCTCACACACCCAAATGCTAAATTTGATACACTCATGTATATTATATGGCGATACTTTTTTGTAATGGGGATTTAATTTTACTTACCTACATTTTACTTTATTATTTCATAGCCATCATTGGCAACTTCAGAAATCATGTAACAAGCTATACAGAACTATATCCAAGACCCAAATATATCGACGTTTTTTATTAATGGACAAAATACATATATGTTAATCCAATAGATGATTCATCTAAAACGTGGGTCCATCTCCCTTTCCCATTGCAACGTTGTCCGTCAGCATTCATTCAAGCAGCGCGACGCCACAGGAAGAGGTAAAGGACTAAACCAACGTTTGAAATAGGCTACCGGTGTATAAACAACGAAATGGAATCCCCAACAATCAGATCACATTATATAATATAAGCACTCGGATGAAACAAATCACATCACCAGATTCCCACGGAGCTTAGAAAGCGTTGCTAAAACAAATAACTTCTGACCTAAATCCCTCTAATTCCAGATTGGTTTGACCGTCTTTGCCCCTCACCCTCGCGCAGCACTTTTACTGGATTGCACAGGAACAGCTACCGACTGAATGAACAATTTGCCAGAACCTAGATTTTAGCATTACATTTTAGCATGAACCAGGTTCCTAATGTGCTGATGAAGTGATGACTCCTGGCAGAACTATTCCAATGCAGGCGTCGGTTAGATTATTGTATCACTCCAAAATTGTATAGAACATTTCTTATTCGTAAACGCATCCTGGCGTATTTGCTATGTTCTCCCTGTCAAAGCTGCCGCATCTGTTTCTCCTCTTGAGCCCGGGCTTCTTGCGGGGAGTTGTTTCTAGTCCCACTGATGACAACGCAGCGAGGGGCGGCCATGGCGACCACGGCGAGCCGGGTCACAAAGAGAGCCACCAAGATTCATATAGCACTTTTGCCTCGGAGTTCCTTGAATCAAGATATCTTACAGATGAGGGTAAGCCTGATTCATAGTGACCGAACAGCTGTCGCTTTGATCTCGTCATCGTTTTTCGAGGTTCAGTAACTACTGAAGGCTGAGTAGCCTGCATATTTAGCCTAGTTGTCTTTTCTTTATGTACAATTCCATTAAACAGCTATTTGAATTACGTTATGTGTCGTGCGTATTGTTTCTTAGCTTTCCAGTGTTTATGTATTACTATACATCATTGTATTTGTCGCTTGATTTTCTTTGCGGTCCCAGAAGCATTATACATTATGCTAATACGACAATTGAGGTCTCCTTGAATTATGTGTAGCTTCTGACAGGCTCTTCTCTGTATATGCACTGTTTAATGTATTTACATAATGTTATTATGATCATGCTGTATAGCACTCTGAAAGAGAGTAGGCTAACATTTTGCGCAGCATTTGGTCAGCACCCTGGCCAGCAACCCGCTGGTTCCCGACATTAACAATTCCCCATTCAGCAACCACTCTTACGCAGTACAGGGACTATCAACACATAGCTTTTGGAGTTGGGCAGCGTAACGCTTTAATTGATGACCGACTGGCTGAAGTATGGATGCAAACCTTTACGATGCGTAGGCTAAGTAACCGACACATCAATGTCACAGGCCAAAGAGATATGAAATTGGGTATTACATGATTTCACTGTCGCTTAAGGCCTTTTAGGACGTTGAATAAATTTACCCGGGTGGATTATATATAGTTTGAGTACATATGCCTGCTCAATATAGAGCTTGGTATGTTGGACCTTAAGCACCCAAACTGCATTTCTGTGCTCATTTTTTGTTATGACTGGGCTTATCAATTATAGATAAAGTGGTGCAGTGAATTTGTCACTTTTTCTTTTATCTTGTCTTGTGTTTTGTGTTGTGCTCAACACATCCTGTTGTCACACAGTATCCTTACAGAAAGCCACACATCATACTACAGGACTAAAAGTGTTGACAAGAAAAGAGCAGTAAATCTCACTGATGGTAGCAGTGGGTGCCTGGCAGAAATTTAGGAGAGAATAGTGTAGCAATAACTGTGGTCACCTTAAACCAGTTGTACCACCAGCAGGCCAAAGGGAATTGTATCTTCTGTGGGCTTCCAGCCATATTCCGCTAAAAGCAACACAGACTCAGTCCTCAGCCCATACTTGTGCCAAGCACCAGGGCCCAAAAAGCCATTCAGTAGGTGGGTGTTTTGGTGATAAGTAGTATGTTTTATCATTTATACTTACGATTTTATGAAGTGCACTCAATTTTAATGTAAACATGCCCTCAGGTATTCAAACAATGAAACAATGTCTACTGTGGGCCTTGTACCTGCCCAATAGCCATCCCAGTAGCATAATCTGTATTGTGTCCTGTGATTTATATCTACATGTTTAAGCTAGATAAAATTTCAGTGTGGATGTGCTCTGTTGACATTGATGGTGTCTGTTTTTCATTTTCAGGGTACCCTTTCCCTACTGCCCCACCTGTAGATCCATTTGCCAAAATCAAAGTGAGCGACTGTGGAATAACCAAGGGTTGCATCAGGTACAGCAATATTTCATAGTTTAAGTATTTTTTTGATGCACTGTTTTTATGTACCTGTACATGTGATTCAGCATGTTGTATGTACCAGAGCATACAATTCAACATGTTATGCACTTGGTAAAGGCAATCCAAATGACAGTGAAGGACAGCGATTGTACCACCCATTATCAAACGATTGTAAACTTGTGATGAGTGAATTATATGTCAAACTAAACATTCTTCTCTGAGTTAATTTTCAAACAGGTAAACAGAAAACAGATTAAATGTAATGTTTACTCTGTCCAAAGTGATATGTAGTCATGCTCCAATGCTGGTATTTGAACAATTTATGGTTGTCTAGTCTAATTAGGAAGATGTAAGAACACATATTTTTGAAAATGCTATAAATATAGGATCTGACTGTTACGATGCTGAGCTGGTTGTCACTGTTTCCTGTAAACCAGTCACATTGCTCAAGATGTGCAAACCCTGCAGAGTATAGCACTACAGAATTTTTTGCATAAATGTACAGAATCTTGATGGAGCAGTTCTCTGTGAACTTAAAGCCAACCACAGTGGCCTGAAAATGCCCTGCATTGTGGGGTGACATCACTTGCACATGTGATGTGTTAACTGTACATTGGCTTTAATATGTAACATGTTTATTATGATGTTGCTGTGGGTTAAATAATCTGGTTTATAGACACAATTTGCATTTTCTGTACCTAATTTAATGCATGAAAAATGTACAGCTGTAAAACCGATTTATTTTAGAATTTTAAATATTCAAACTCTTTAACCCATCCTTAATAAATATGACTACTCAGCTAGTAAGTAACAACAGTAGCTTCAGACAAACAAGACAACCATACTTATTTCAGAAAACATATTATTATACAAATGTACCATACTTAAAATCAAACTTATTTTGCTGGCCTGTTATGCTGGTCTGTTTGCGCAAAACTGTTATGACTGATAATACCACCATATTTTTATGACTTTTCCTTCAGTCAAATATGTTTAAAGAAACTAATAGGAGGATTTGTTTGAAATACCACAATGTGATTAATAGATTATGTTCCCTGGAATTGTGGAAATTTCTGTTTTCCTTCATAAAAACTATTATTATTTTTAACGGCTTAAAACCTGATAAATAAGATGCACTGGTGTAGTACATGGCATCCACCTCTTTTGGTCAAAATGGAGGAGAAAGTTTTGGAATTTGTGCAGGTATAATAATGTGCTAATGTGCCAGAGAAGAGCTATTGGTAGTTCCAACTTTCCAATTAGCAAACAGCTACATGCTTGGCAATAAACTATTGTGAAACTATGTTGGCCTATGTTGGTCTGCAAAAAGTGGATGTCAACCATGATGTCATCATTTCTAGCCATTAACTACCAATTTCATCAGATAACTATTGCTCTTCTGTTTTACTTGGTCTTCTGTCCCCCACTGCGGCAGAGATTTTCACTCTTTTGACTCTTTTGTAGCAAAGAAATAAAGGCTGTTTGTAATTTGTCTTATAAAACAAACAGGTATAACTCCTGAAATAAGTTGAAATATAGAAAAGGACATTCACAGATAGTGTATGATGATGAGATTAGGCCACACTATTTCTACCTAGCTGGCCAACCATCCATAATCCTTCAGTGCAATGACTCCACCTGGTTTCCATCATTTTGTTTGTTGCCAATTTCAGATAAGCAATATGTCCTTCTGATATGTCCTTATTATCTCTTTTTTAGGTTGAGTGACTCGAACAGTGACCATTGATCTCTGTAGCAATTCTAGATATTAGGGATTGTTTGTTTGGAAGCTGGCTCATTTTCATTACATTTCTTGAGCTGAATTTCATGAGCTAGCCACTCATTGCAGTAATAAGGATGAACATTGACAAAAGGTGGACATTGCAGATACAGCAACAAGTTTCAGGTTCTGAAAGAAAGTATAGGCTGTGTCCAGTGCCAAGGTATTTGCTGGAATGGAAGATGCACTTCCTTTTTATTTAATTGTGGAAAGCATGTACCTTGGATTTTACTAGGGGTGCATGATGCTATTTGTTCAAGACCGATACCGATTATGAGTACTTAATTACAGTATCGGCCTATACTGAGTTCCAGATCCAAGCATTTTTAATAAAAAGGCATGGGGAGGGTTAAATAGCATTAGGCCTACCTGTTAAACTTCCATCTCTAAACTTACAAACACACTATATCACCATAGCCTTGATTTGTTAACCAATGACATTCTCACTTTTATAAATAACTGGGGACTACATTCTTGTACTGGTTGCCACACTTTAACTAGGAACCCAGTAATGTATATATTAATGAAACTGGTTTTAGTCTATGAGTATCATTTTAAATGTTTTGAATAGGCAGACGGTATACAAGGAGTGTTTCCATCTTTGGTATGCGGCTGTGTTATAAGTAGGATGATGCACTCTGAAGTGTAGTATCATTATATGGATATGAAATTAATGTCCTCTTCATGCTTTATCGTTTGTGCAGTATACAATAGCAACAGCAGACTAGTTTTATAATCTGCATTATGTCAACCAAAATGAACACTGAATAAATTCAGTATAAATTTGTTCACTATGGTGTAAGTGTGAAATCCTTAATTAACTTTTGTACAGAGAGTTGGTTTATGCATCTGACATCAGTTAGCCAGTTATCTACTCACCTGTTAGATACCACAATGCTTGTGGCATATTCTTTTTGACAAAGGGGAGCATTTCTGCTTTGTTGCATGTAAGTCTGCCTCTTCATTCATTGATATTTTGTGATGGTGCACCAAAGAGTCCAGTGTTGATAATGCATGCAGACTATTTACTACTGGAATACTTGTGCAGTCATACTCATATTAACTGTACATATGATGCTGATGCTGATACCAAGTTTTTAAGTGCTATATTGGTCAATTATTGACATCAACGAGTAGTATTGGAACACGCTTCGGTTTTACAATATATTGTATGCTCCCTTACCCAGGATGAATTAAAATGAGCAAATTCACATTCTCAGATAAAGGAGAGAGCAGTATAAAGTAAAATAAAATTCAAATACCTGTACAAATCTGGTACACAGTAATATCTATCTACAGTAATATTCATGTAAACTTTTTTGGGGATAATAGAATGATGGTGAGTGTTTCAGGCCATGAATTTGGAGGGGTGCAGCATGTGGATTTCTGCCTGGTGGCATGCTGGGTACTGCAGGAGAGCAGAAAAAGGATACTGACGTAATTTGGCCAAACAAAATGTCAACCTAGACCATGTGCCTCCTCTTCTTAGGTATGGGAAGCCAGGATGCGATGCAGAGACGTGTGACTACTTCCTCAGTTACCGCAGGATTGGCGCTGATGTGGAGTATGAGATGAGCGCTGACACAGATGGCTGGGTGGCAGTGGGGTTCTCCTCGGACAAAAAGATGGTGAGGGAGCGTGGGAGAGTTTTTCAACACAAAATATTTTTTAAACAACCATGCTATTGACACTTTCTCACAGTGTTCCACTGATCTATGTAGCATTTAAATTGAATGATGCACTCGATAGTTCCTTAAATTGACTAAAAATGCAAACAATCAGCTGCTGAAATTGGTTTATGTACATTTTAAGCTTGAAGGAGCTAGTTTTACACAGACTGGACAAAGTGATTTTACTACTGTACACTTTGTGATAATGTTTTTTTTTTTTTTGTCAGAGTAAAGATTTCACACATTATTGATCAATGCATGATTTAATGAATACAATTCAGTTTTTCATATAAAAATAAACAAAATATAATAATTTAATCTTGACAGTATGAGATATTTCAGTTAATATTATCCTTTACAGTAATTATCTGTCAGTTCAACCAACTGGAAACCAGAGCCAAATAGCCAATAACACTGCACCAATAACAGGGCATAACTGGACAAAGAATTGTAGTATACTTTTTCTGGAAATCAGACATGAACAAAAAAAACATACACTCCACCTCCCATAAATAAATGACCATGCCTTATGTATTATTTTGTATTAAGTGTGAAATTCAAAATAAGCGTATTTAATTTAATGACCACTTGGCAGCAATATTAAGTAATATAAATGGGAATTTTCATATTTTTAACAACAAAACCGCATGGTCTTGACACTTGAAAGTACCAACCCAAAAAGTATGTGTTCCTTCAGAGCCTAAATTATTTTAATGCATGCAATGATAAAACAATAAACCTGTTCAAACTGCATTTTAAAAAAACACACAATTGACAGGGGAACCACAGCTGGACCTGTGTCAGACCCCTCTTGCACAGAACTAGCCAGAGCTGTTACATAAATGCCCTATTCGGCCTAGACTTCTCTGTGTCTCGCTTGACCCTCATCTAGGGAGGTGATGATGTTATGGGTTGTGTCCATGACGACAACGGGCGGGTTCGGATACACCATTTCTACAATGTGGGCCAGTGGGCCAAGGAAATCAAGAGGAACCCGGCGAGGGATGAGGAAGGCATCTTTGAGAACAACCGGGTGACCTGCAGGTTCAAAAGGCCACTCTATGTGCCCCGCGAGGAGACCTTGGTGGACCTTCACCTTAGCTGGTACTACCTTTTCGCATGGGGCCCTGCCATCCAAGGTAGGCATCCACAGTAGCGTGGTGTTTGAAGGAATGGGGGGTGGTTTTATGAGTCCAGTTGTTACCCTGCTTTCTTCCCCGTTTTGAAATCATTAACTATACGGTTTTCATGTTGCCACCATGTCACCCAAAGGATAGCCTTATTTGCTTTACCCAGGTCATTTACACCATTCACATGAACCAAGACAGGTTTCACTTCGCATTCAAAGACCACCCCAGACCATGACTAGAATGATCTTTTCCTGAATTCTTGCCTAAATTTGGTTGGATCATGTCATTTTTGTCATAAATGCTTTGCAAACGCTCAGGGAATAACAATGTTGACAGCTGCTGTTGACAGTAGGCAATGGATGACTTTATCTCCTTCTTCCAACAGGATCAATAACCCGGCATGACATTGACGCACCCCCAGTCTCAGATCACATGATCAGCATTTATAAATACGAGGACATCTTCATGCCCTCCACGGCCTACCAGACTTTCTCCTCCCCCTTCTGCCTGTTGCTTATTGTGGCGCTCACCTTTTACCTGCTCATGGGCACCCCGTAGCCCTATGAAGTGGAGAGGTGGCGGTGAATGAGGGTGCCAGCAATAATCACTGGGACTATGAAACACCTGTGCATCCCTGGCAAGAGGCCACACCCTGAGGGTGTGCCATTCATCCATTACACACGGTATACCCATTAATTAAATAAGGAACCCTTCAGATTATCAAACAATTATAGTGCGTCACCACAATCTGAACAATATGGGTTAGCCTAACATCTTGTAGTGATCCAAAACAGGTGTTTCTCGATGACATAACAATAAGAATTAGTATTATTTAATTTATGGAATATTTATTATCTTCTATGTTTATGAGTATTATTGATTTGTGTCAGAATTACATGTGCCATTTGAGTATCCCATGTGTCAATAAATCAAAGAAATGGTCTCCTTGACGATAGCCTCATTTCCACAGCTGTGCTAACGTCCAGCAGGCAAGTGCATGACAGTGCGCGTCGCTCTCTCTCCTTCTGGGCTCCATTGCTGCTTTGATTAAGCGAGGGTTATTACATGTCCCTGTTATTAAAATATGCATGTTTGCAGTGACCTTTCACTGAGAGCCTGATGTTAGCTACCACCACACAGAAAGCATTATGAATCTGTGGCCTGAGATTTTTATGTAAACTTGCTCAAGTTTTTGGCTCAAATTGTGGAAATAAGGCCATTGTGGGACATGCTGGATCCAGTCCTGGACATAAGCATGAAAGATGGTGTGAAATCACATCCTGCTTTTGGGCTAGAGGGGCTGTGAACACAGATTCTATAGAACCCACCAGATCCCGTCCTGCATTCCCTCCTTCCTCACTGTTTCTGGTGGTATGCATATTTCAATGCAGAGCAACCATTCCCATTTTGTCTTTGGTCATGCCTCTGAATGAATATTCCTGAATTGCATTACATTTGAATGCTTTCAAGGATGGTAGACAGTCCTTACAGTGTTAAGAATACTGGGCTGTATCTGTATACTGTATCTGGTGTGTCTTATAGGATTTGTGTCATAAGCCCATATGTTCCCCAGTGCTGCATAATTACCGGAATGGTTCAGCATGGCCAATAATTGTGCCATTCTCCCTGTATTGTTGCATCTCTTTTGCTGTTTTGAAAGGTTTTCTTTCATTTCGCATTTCGCAGTTATAATTAATTTACTCCAGGGGTTGTTTTCTGAAGAAAATCAACTGTTATCAACAGTTAAGCTTACAGTCACTATTTGCCCCTTATTTGAACCTGAAATTTGTTTTAAGGTAAATAAGTCTATAGGTACAGTGGAATTGTTATATGGGGACTGGATATAGCAATATACATTTCATTTTGTAGCAGCGTAACTTCGTTAATAACCAATAATCAGACCTAATCAGTATCTCATTAGAAAATGTATTGACTTTATGTGTTTACTTTCTAAACAATACATCTGTTATCAGTGAACTTTATTAAATGTTTAGTTTTGTTATGTAACACCTTTACCAAACATAGTTTACTTTCTAACATTGTATTCTTTAGAAAGAGTGTGAAAACATTCCCCTTTGTCTAACTTTGATTATACTTTGAGTACTTCATCAATGGAAAGTATGAGGTGTTACTGTTTAATGCTGTTTTGCATCAGTGACAATAGGGAACTTGATAAGGCATAATGTCTATGTATGCTACTTCCAGCTTGATACCTGTTCGATTGAGTGGGCCTTCCATAACCCTGAGCTTCCTATCACTCAGTACTGTGTTGAAAATTGAATCTTAGGAAAAGCAGTTAGCTGGAGGGACCACATTTTCAGCTGTTCGGTGACCCATAGATAATGGTGGACAAAGTACACAACTTGTGTACTTAAGTGAAAGTTGAGATACCCTTGGTGAAACATTGCTCAAGTAAAAGAAGTATCCTTTTTACATTTCTATTTGAGTTCAAGTACTGTCATTAATTTAAAATAATAATAATAAATATCACAAAGATAATATTTCATCAAGGGTATTTCTTCTTTCACTGAACATAGATCCATAGAGCAAAGCTTGGGATGTCCAACCAAAGATGACAAGACATCCTAATGCAGCATTTAAACCATGGGTGTACATATGTATTAATTTGGTTTGAAAAGAGAATTGATCATGACGCAACAGTAGTGAAAAGGTTAATAAGCCACAACCCTTTGCTCAATATATTATATCCTTATGTCAATCTGCTGTGCTCTGTCAACAGACTGTTGATTGTTATTCATCAATATGAGCTCCACTATAGCCTATTTTTTGAGCCATTTAGCATTTCTCTTTCAGCAGTGTTTTACTTACCAATTATTGACCCATATGTGTAATACAAGGCTCATACCCACCAATGGATGATTTGAAAAGCAGCACACATTTGCTCCATAGATTCTGTGCAAAATGGCTTGAGGTATTTCATCTTGCTCATTATGTGCCATCTCTCTGCATCAGTGACATTTAACTAAAAAATGTATGTGTTTTAAGCAGATGAGTTTGAAAATATTAAATTCCACGACAGAAACCAAAATAGAAACAGAATATACAACTTTCCTGATTTCAAGGTGATTCCAATTTCTGCAGAAATCCAATGTACTCAAGGTATAACAAGATCTATGTCGAGTAGCAAATTTAGTGAAAGCCACAGGCGAGAACTATTTTAGTAAATCACATGATTACATGCAAGATAACTTTGTAATAGTAGTGACAACTGACACTGTGTTAGCTCCTTTGTAAAGTCTGGTTGGCTGCATTAGTGAAATAACTGCTCAAATCAGTTTAATTGATTGAATTGTACATTTATTCCAACCAGACAAAACCACTTGATTCTGAAAGGGTGGGGATTGATGTGTGAGGATACTGGAGATTTTCAAGGACCAGTAGCGGCTGGTCGACTCAAAATGGGAAGAACACACTTTACCTTTATGCCTATCATTATGTTCAACCTGTTCTTATTTATCCTCCTTGATTAGCAATAAAATAAATTACTCACAGCGCAATCAACACCAATTGATGTAAATAGATGACAAACATTCATGGACATAACAAACGTAACACTGGTTTGCAAAGAACAGCAATTCTGTTCCAATGAAATTGGTAACAATTTACTCTATTTATGTCAGCTGGTGTTGATCGTTTTATGACTAATTTGTTTTATTGTCAATCAAGGAGGATATATGGGAACAGGTCGAAAGTAATGATAGGTTTAAAGGTAAAATTTGTTCCTCCCTGTTATGAGCTCACCAGCCACCACTGTCAAGGACAAAACTACAAATGCAATTTTAGGAATTAATGGTTCCCTAAAATTGGTTGCCATTTGTGCCAATTGTATGTATGTCTGATAATTAATAGTGTTCTACAGAAGAGGAATGCATAGGTGAGTGTGTGTGTGTTTCTGTTTCTGTGCAATGGCAGTGAGTGTGTTTGTCAAAGAATAGCAAAACACCTGTGAAAAGGATCTGTTTGATTGACTAGAGACAGGGGATATGCAATAATATGTTGTAGGTATGAAGGAGAAAGCCATTTATAAAGTACTTGGACAGAGGGGCAGAGGATAAAACATTTACATAAATAAATGTTTCCTTTTGTTACACTTTCTGATGATCAATTTTGGATAAATGATTCTAGGGTGTATCATTCAAATCAGGTCAGGCATTAATTAAACACTCAAAAAGCCCCCTAAATGAGATTCAGTTTTTATATCCAGATTATAGTGGTGTGGGTATAACATAATGTGGCCATTTTAAAAATGATCACATTTGTCCCCATGTGTACCCATTATTTATTAAACCACATCTCCTGAAACAGCATTATTTACCTTTATTCTATATGTTCTTAATAAAGATGTATAAATAACATAAAAAGATGGATTCTCCTGTGTTCTCTTCATTCTTAGGATGAATTCATATATGGATGCTGGCAGTTCACTAGCCATTATTACTTCAATCTGCAAATTCACACAGAGACACTGCCATATTTGGGGTACTCGGCATATCATTATCTCTAGTACTCCTGCCTGCACCTAACTTGGATTCAAGGTCTTAGCTAAATGAATAGTTTAGTCCTACCATGCATCATTCAGTTTTTAAAATAAGTGGAATCAATCCTATTTGATAAGGTCATCCATAGTAGACCCAGAGTAGTGTTACTTCATTATTCAATGGAAATTTTGTATAACCCATATAATTACAGTAAATGATTCACCTGTATTTTTCAACAGAGTGTTATCTAATCTGACAGACTCCTAACCGTGTTATTCCAGGTAAGAACATTTAGTAAAGTCCTGTACTCAAATGGAGATAGATCAAAATGACCAGATACATAACCCTGTTCAATCAACAGCTTCACCAAAACAGTACATGTCAGAATATGGACTGGAATAGGTATAGTCAGGGCCAGCTCGACACATAAGCAAACTAAGTGGCTGCTTAAGGCCCTTGTGGCCACCAGAGGGCCCCCAAGAGCGCTTGAAATGTCCCACAAGGCAGTGGGGGGCCCCCCAAATCAAATTCTGCTTAGGGCCCCATAAAGGCTTGGGCTGGTCCTGCGTATAGTGATTTTAAAATCAAGACAGTAAAAAATATTCTTACCTTTCTCCCTTCCATACATCCTACTCTCACATTGGGTAAATTCTTTTCGGATCACAGACCTGTAGGGAAAATCGTACATACTATTACTATCTCAGACCGCACCCCAGTAAACTGCTCATCTTTTTATTAGCTGATTCTCCTCATCTGCTCTCCAGGTGGCGCTTTAATACTTCCCGACTAGAAGATACAGATTTTTATTGCATACTACCGTTTGGACTTTCTCGAATTCAGCAATAACATACACCTGAACTATCAAAATTAACTTTATGTGAAACTGCTAAGGCAGTTATGAAGGGAAAGCATATTCAATTTTCCTCACAAATAAGAGGGAAGCAATCAAAAGAAAGACACCTCACGGAATTAAATTAAGCCATTAAGTCTCAGACTTAAACTACAAATCAACATTGCTAGTTCTGAACGGTCCCATTCGCATAATTCAGTACTGAAAGGGTGATTCTGAGATATATATGTTCACACAACCTGCAGATTATGGAAAATATGCGCAGATTCTGCTGCTCAAGCGTATAAATTGCTGAGTGGTTGCGCGCAAATTCAGGTAATCGATTTAGCCCTAAATCAAGTATTGAAGGGAAAGGAAAGAAACGGAAAAGGGGATCACGCAAATATTTAAAACCCTGAATTACCTCTAAAACTATTCCTAATTATTTTATGATCATAAAAATGTAAAGATGTTTTAAAATGAGAAGTTTGTCCCCATCGCCAAAAAGTCACGAGCATACCATAAAAACGATACCTAAGAAAAAATTGTGACGTAGACTGTGAACATTAAACTGTAATAACGGTAGGTCTATGGAGCACAGTGACCGACAAAGGCAAAGACTCATTGGAAATTGGTATCCGGGCTGTATTCATGGATAGAGACTACATTTCCCATCCCACTTTTCGTCAGCCCTCGCTGTCCAACCTCAATGTGGTTGTGGTTACCACGGCTGCAAGCCAGTCTGTAAAAATGGCAGACGAAGAGGACACCGGGCAGGGAGCGAAGCTGCCCTCAGATACAGACTCACAGCCAGATAGCCCGAAAAATGTACGACATCCCTTCGTGTCCTTCAACGAGACGATGCACCCGGCCGTATCTGGCATGGTCAGCCAGTTGTTCAGCCAGCCACCGCTGGCACTAAAATTCGACAAAAACATTAAACAGGCCTTCTACAACACCGGGGCTATGATCTTCGTTGCTATCTGCTGCGGGGCTGCTGTGCTGGTTTACTTCATCTTGGAGGCCTTCCTCCGCCCGCTGCTGTGGGCCGTGCTCTGTGGAACTTTTCTGCACCCTTTCAAATATTCCCTTGCGCGAATCGGTCGTTCTTGGCTAAATGGTTTACAAGACACCGGGACGCCAATTGTGTTGGGCACGCTACTTCTCCCCGTGTGGTTTGTGAATTACGGTGTGGAGACGCTGGGGGCTTTGGTCTTGGAACGCCTCAAGGTGCTACTGGTGATTGGGGCAGGGGTTCCTCTACTATGTTTTCTGTACTACTTCTGGACTGTTATTGGTATGCAGGTGTTAATCGGACACATATGTGCTGTCATTTCTTGTGTATTGGATTACTTCAACGCATTGTGGGTGAGTAAACACTTGTCACGCCCCCTTTTGTTTTTAACAGTGAAGTTTCCTTTGTCGATCATTATCATCGTTTAAAACTAAATGTCCTCAAATTGTCATGTTTAAATTGTGGGCTCGGTGGTGTTAGCTGACTACAAACACCCGCTAATTTACAGTTTAAAAGTCTTAACTAGCTGTCAGTGCTGTGAAGACATGAAAACGATAACAAACAATTCCTTTCCTTGTTTCATTTCCTTGTCTTTCTGTGAGTCCTGAAATAACACATACATTAATCGATTGAGATGGGTGGATGTACTGTAACTGAGCTGTAGTTTATTTGCTCAATTTTTAGTGTGTCTGAAGTTGAAGTCCTTTATGTAAAAGAAAAAAGCGAAGTGTCACGTTTCTTAACCAGACAAGGGATGTTTCCTCTTTCTAGACGTGCATGTAGCGCCTTGCTGTTTGACAAAAGTAGGCTCGCGTTGATCACTGTTATGCTATAGAAAACCTCATGAGATTGCCATTGCATGGAATAGATTTAATGGACAAAATAAAAACATGACAAGCAGTTACGAACAGCATGACAAAATGCCTATAGACACGAACACAGCAAATTGTTATTGCTGAAAAGGTGAAGGTTTTACTGTCCCCAGTTTCTGTCCAAGTAATATATTATCTCTAGCCTACATGTAGAGCTGTAGGCTACTTAAAGTCATATGTTTGCATGTTCATTTCTTGTGCGAACTTGTCAATTTATGTAAAACCTGACGCAAGTGTAAATTCCAATGCGCTACTCGCATCATTGATTCTACCACCATATATGGAACTTCTGCACACGTTCACTCACAAAATGGAGGAGTTTAGGTGGCATTTGCCTGTTCTTCATCCAGATTTGGATGATTTATTTGCAGTTTTTATAAAGGTTATTTGGTTGCAATGAAAAGGTTGGGTCTTAAATCTCAGAACTCAGATCTAAGGCATGTTTTACATCTTTGTTGATTACATTTTATTACATTGTTCATTTTACAAATTTTGAGCTGGAGCAGCCTTGTCCTTTGTTGGACTGGTTAAAACATCTTTGTTATGCATGCAATAAATTCCTCATCGTTGCCTTAAACTTCATGCACGTATTTTTCCTAGAGCCTAATTTTCACCGGATCTCTTGTGCCAGTTCCGGCTCTTGGCTTTGTATATTACACGTGATGATGCAGACTGTGCTCTCTCCTCCAGGTTGGAACTCTAGTGATCGGCTATGTGCTGGCGGTATGCTTTAAATGGACCCCTGGCATGGAGGGCTACCTGCGAGCGATGTCGGTGCCGGTGTGGGTTTCACTGATGTTCTACATTGGTCAGTGGGGATGTGAGGGGTTGGGTTTAGTTCACTGTCCTCTGAGCCTGCTGCCACAGCATATGATAAGTCTGCTTTTTTGATTGACTTTTGACTTCACAGTCATTGGACATACTGAGAGTACACACACTCATAGTAAATGTACACTGACTGCCCATGCCCACACTTCCTCTGTGCTCTTTGACTGCATTATGAAAGCAAAGAGGAATTTAAACACTATTGAGGAAGTGATTTCTACAGAGCTGTATTAAAAAGGAAAAGTACTCCTGAGTACATATCGCTTTTCTGGGCTCCACCTTGATATTGAAATATTGTTCCTCATGGTTGAACCCAATAATTATGTCCATATTTGGGAAAAAACTGCCTTTTGCCATAAATTTTCTCCCTAATTTCTCTGTTTATTTTTTGAACACATTGTCTTGTGTTTATGCATAACTTAGAAAATGTGGGCACACTTTCAGAGCTACCTTGGGTCCTCAGATACTGTGTGCCTCCCTGACTGTTAAAGAGAAGAAGGAGGTTTTCATGGAATATGAACGGGTGGTGATTATCACTGGCTAAAGGTCTTCAGACCAGCATGTCAAGGACAGTTGGTATATTTAGAAAGTACACTGAACTTATTAGAATATCAGTCGGTGAACTTTACACCCCGGTGGTCTAAATGCTAGCATGTGAAACACTCCTCTGGCATCTGTATTGGTCTGTATGAGATATATTATCATGTGGTGTTGAGAAGTGATACACTGTTGTGTGAAGTCTGTTTCATTTTGAGGAGCTGGATTTTGTTGTACATTCTGCACCTTGATTTTAACAAACATAAACGTAACAAGTTCAGTAGGACTATTGAAATAAATGTTATATTGAGTGGTGTTATTTAGCACTTACCAGACATTTTATTTAGTCATTGAAAGAATGGTCCCATTAGAATTGTTACTATATCTACATTTTAAAACTTGATACAGTGCTATTTGATTCAGTTCAGAAATAACAGAATCCAGAAGACAATCTAAGTCATACTTGGCTCAAATATGCTTATCTTGCTTCGCCAAAAACAGAAAATTATAGTATTTAAAGTCAACTAGTGAGCCTGAAAATGTCTACTGATAAACTGTAAAAATCACAATTATGAATGAAACTAGCAACATAAACAAATGTCTAACCGAGATTAATTAAATATAATTTGTGTAATTAAATATTGAAAGAATGTCTGAATTGGTGTGTCAATACCTACCAGTTTAATTTCAATTCTTATGTTTAAGAATTCAGTGTAATAAATATTGTATCAATTAAAACATTGTCATCACAAACGATAACTATTAGCTCTTACATTATATCTTTAAATTCAGCTTTTGCTTGTATATGTAGGACAAGAATTATTCAGTAATTCATAGCTTTGGTTTTGCAGGGAAATGATGAGGAAGGAAGGAACTGTTTAGCTTGGTCCCTAATGTGACAAAGTCACAGTCACCCACTGAGTCGGGTGGTGAGTGGAAATAACACTCAACAACAGTTAAACAGAGACTGGCCAAATGCCTTTTATTTAACTTTTAATTTCATTTAACCCACCCTATTCAGCCTTTCATTCTGTGCTGAAAGCGATGGTCTAATTGAAGGCAGGTGCTCACAGCTGAGTTGATTAGAAATCACTCGCAGGTGAGCCTGTCGGTTAGTGAGGCCACTGCTGTTGCAGCTCCGGTTAACTCTCCAGGCTGAAAGAGGGAACCAGGAGACTGACAGCAGTACAATGGGAAGAGCTGAGGAGCTTCCTCCCTCCACCTCTCCTGGTGCCACACTAATTAGCACATTTTTAGCTCACTTAAAAGATGCAGTACCATTATACATTAGAATACATCAGTAATCCAACTGTTACACATATTTCATCAAAAACGATGTTGCTAACTAACCTTTGAATTCCTTGCGTAGGTCTGGGTGTCTGTCCTTAACATAAGATATTTAGCTAAGTTTGTCATGTGGCCAATTTAATTTTGGCAAAAATCACAAACAAATTAAATAGCCACTTGCCTACGCAAATGGATCGGTAGAGGATTTGGGTCATTAAGAGAACAGAGGGAACCAGAAAAAGATTCAATCTTGTTTGTGACATCAAAGGTCAGGACACTATTGAGCTGAAGTTCTTACCAAAATGAAGTGTCTCATTAACATTTGAGCGATTCTGAATACGAATTTAACTTGTTTAACTGACACACTGCTGTTTTTGAGTGGCAGATAAACTAAGCTTTGATAGGTTGTTCTTTAATCATTATTTTTGTTTATATATTTATTTCGGCTCTGATACACTCAGTACCTCCCAATTTGTTGTTATTGGAGATGGGAACCATTTCATAAATTTGGTATTGTGATTTTATCCACTTATCTGTATTTTTGACATCATCAGCTTTGTTGCCCTGAGCCAAGCTCCAGGCGTTTATAATGTGGTTATGATATGTGTATTTTGAACTGCAATGCTAAGATGTGTTCTGCTTTAGACGATATAATTTACACCCTCCCTGCCCCCCCCATGTCCTGCCCCATCTGTCTCCTAACGCTTCAGTTTCTCTGACTGGGTCCTGGAGGGTTCCAGTCTTTGTGATTGTGGTTGGTCTCCTCATCATTGGATCTCTGCAGGAGAAACCAGAGGCCTCAAGCCAGGGTGAGCACAACACTGTCAACAGAAGCTGTCAACAGATCACTATGTACAATTACAGAGGCCTTCATCACATTAGTGTGATTTGAATTGATGCCGTAGTGCTTCTCTCTGAAGCAGCATTGTGTGGGGAGGGTGGTGAATGATTCAGGGTATTCAACCAGGGTCCCAAACTAAGCCCTGAGGGACCCTTTGTGTGCTGGCTTTTGTTCCAGCCAGTCATGTATTTTGTTAAGGACAATAAAAGTATGTTCTGCCATTATATTTGTCTTGTATTTGCACATAATTAAATATGGGCTTGGTGCCATTTTTAAAACAATGGTAAATACATAAATAAATAAAACAAATTCCCCACAGGCAGATTTTAAGTTCTGGCAACCATGTTTTCATTATGATTATGCGTGTATGATACAGCCCATTTTATGGACAAAATCTCAGTGTACGATTCATTAGACACTGGAAATGGAGCAAGAAACAGCGCACACAAGGGCCCTCACGACTGAGTCTAGGAAGCCTTGTACAACACCGCTCTCCCTCTCTCTCTGTTAAAAGGCGAGCTGTCAGGACAAGTCCTCTCCTTCGCAGCCAACACCTTCTTCATGGCCATCTCCTGTAGCAACATCAGAGTGGGACAGGAGCAGCAGAACTCTGAGCCTGCACCTCATGGTGAGTCAACAGGATGAGAAACAAAGTAATCTTGGGTCCACTGGTACTCACGATTAACCCTGCAAAGTCACAAGTTGGTATTGACTCTATTGGCAATTATCTCCTTCTGTGGAGAGAAGGTGTGTGTGTGTGTGTGTGTGTGTGTGTGTGTGTGTGTGTGTGTGTGTGTGTGTGTGTGTGTGTGTGTGTGTGTGTGTGTGTGTGTGTGTTAGTGTGTGAGTGTGTGTGTGTGTGTGTGTGTGTGTGAGAGAGAGAGAGTGTGAGCGTGTGAGTGTGTGTTAGGGCTGCAGCAGTATAGAAATTTCCTTACCGTGGTATTCAAAGAATACCACCTTGAGGGTTTGCGGTAATACCATAACCTGACCCCCTGTATACAATCATTTGGTGTGCAAACATCGTTTCTACTGTTTTATCTCTTTCAAAAGATAAAAATGCATTGATTGAGTTCTAGGTCATTGCCTAGGCTAATAGTACTCATTTATTCATGGTAGGGCTGGGCAATATGGTTTAAAAATCTCAATATATTTTTGAAAAAAGGTGATATACAATGTATTTTTCAATATTTTGTCAAACACTGAGCTGAAGTCAAAACCAAGTATAATGTTAAATAATAGCCTTTGTTTTTTTAAACACAACAACTGCTCATAGCATATCTTTTAATAGTTGCTATAAAGTTCAAGTAAATTGTTCAAACAATATAATTGCACACACAGCATGTCTCTTATAACGGCAACGGTATCATTAGCAGAACTGGCCTCTCTGTTTGATGGATTCATTGTTCTGCACTGGGTGTTGTGGTGTGACAAGGACTAGAATGAAGCAATGGTTGAAAGTGAAGGCCATAACTATAGTGGCAGCACAGACTAAAGAGCAAAAATCTGATGTGCGGAAGGAAAACTGTATGAGGAACTTAAACAAGCCGCATGCAAATATTTGACCTAGATTCGAAACAAAGAAACAGCACACACCACTCTTCAGAACAGCTTCACTCCTTGGGATGCTGTTATGCTGCATTTGTAACTGGTTTTATCACATGTGGTAAACAAACAGGAAGGTTTATTTGATTGGTAAAAAGTCAAAAACATTATCCAGTCAACATTGCATTCATTTGGAAATTTTGCATCACAGAAAAAGGAGAATGGTCTTTCTTCACTTCAGGGAAGTGTCTGCTGTTTCCATAAATTCTCACTTTGCACACTTTTACCTTGTGCACAAGCAGGTCTGTTTCCTTAGCAGTGAAGCGATTGTTCATCCAGTCACTAATTCTTCTGTTATGTTAGTGATCTGATAAAGAACAAACATAAGCAGTTCTTTAAGGCAATGGAAGATGACACTGATTTGTTAATTGCTTGTTATGCCCAAACCAGACCCATAATTGTTTAAAATCCACAGTCCAACCGTTATTGACCATGTGCCTGAGTTTGCACCCACATAATCTTCCTTTAGTCTATCAGACATGGCTTTGACATGCCCAAAAATGCGTTTATGAACTGTGATAAACTGTGTGTGAGAGAGGTAATTGAGGTTACTCCTTTATGCCTAAGACTTAGTGCTTAGATTGTTACAACAGAGCCCACTGTTTTTGTTGCAACTGGGTCATGGAAGTGTAGAGTTAGCACCCTGTGAAGTGTCCATCTGCCCATGTCGGTGAGCTTTGACTTGCATCAGAGATTGATGTAGATAGGGTGTCATTAGAATGCTAGTGCGATTCAGGTGGCAGGTATTTTTGTTCTGTATCTAATATTATTATAGGATTATATGGCATGTGTGCTTTAATATTCCCCCCCCCCCAGACACTGTTGACCCCTCCAGGATGAGACCACAGATCCAGACACTGCTACATAAGGAGAAGGCAAGCGACATTTACTTTGTGCTCCTGGGCTGGGCCATCGTCCTGGTGCAGATCTGGCTGAACCTGTGGATCCTGAAGCTTCTGCCCATCCCTGTGGCTGGTAACCTGCAGCGGTGTCACATGATCCATCAGGAGACATGCATAATCAATCTTTCAATGAATCATTCAGTCCACCACTCATATCAATCACTCTGTTGAAAAATCACCGTGCTGTGTGATGTTTTGATTTAGATTATTGATAATGTCTTTTTATGGAAGGTCTGCAGTCTTTACACATGCTCAAAGAGACCTTGAAAGGTACAGTCTGCAGTTGCAGCTGTGTAACTTCTTGCCCTCACTCTGAACGACACAAAGTTATGTCTGTCAGATTTCTGTTTAGCTGATTCTTGGTATGCAAACACCTCAGATGAATGTCTTTGTGTGCAGTCTGGATGCTGAAGAAGTTGGTGGTGCGATTTGGACTCATGGACTTTGCAGAGAGGACCCTGGTGCTGTGGTGGGCTGTCGTTAGCCAGTTTGTCAGTGAGCGCCAGGAGGCCCTGCTTCCTGGGCCAATCAAAGGCCTTGCCCAGTTCCTGCTCCGAGTGGACGTCAAGGTAGAGACCCCCTTCCCTTGCTAATTCATGATGCAATCTGTACCGCCTCTTTTCTTATTGCACATTTGCAACAGAATAACCCAATGCTATCCCGGTGTATTTACCTTTTATCGAGTTGGACTGGATGGATTCCATGTTTTCATCCCAAACATTTCATTTATCTGGAACTATGGAATTCTAGTTTGGCACCAATGATGAATAGGAATAAAGAACAGCCTGTTTTAACCCTAGCTGAACATCCTTGACAAGGATTGCCTCAAACGGTGACAGTCTGCTGCCCTCAGTAGCAGCTTGCTAACTAGATAGAATACAGAACACTGCCACAGATGCATGGGTCTGAATGAATTCATATCTATTTTCAGGCTCCTGATTACAGATTGCAGCCGATTATTAGATTATTATTTTTTTTGCTCCTGTTATTGTTAGATTGTTGTTTGTTTTTGATTTAACCCTGGCCCGACCATTGGCCCATGGTTGCTAGACATGGTTGAATTATTGAAATTGTTCAATGAAATGAGCTGGGTAGATCTTGGTGCATGCAGAGGAGTGCCCTGGTGGTGCCCCTCAACCTGGAAAAGTCTTTACCAGCATGCCTCTGTGTGCGTGCGTGCGTGCCTGCGTGCGTGCGCGGTGTGCATGTGTGTATGTGTGTGTGAGTGAGCGAGCGTGTGCGAGTGCATGTGCGAGTGTGTTAATGTATTTGTGTGTGTACAGGTGTGTTTTGAGAGAGTGTGTTAGTGAATGCATGAGTGAAAGCATGATTTAGTCTGTCTGTGTCTGTCTGTGTGTGTTTGTTTGGTGAGTGACTCAAGTGTTTGTGAGCATGTGTGCGTATATGCTTGTGCGTGTACGTACGTGCACGTGTGTATCTCTTTGACTGTATGTCTGTGTTTGTCCTAGTGAGTATGCATCCGTGATTGTGTGTGTGTTTAGGAGCGCATGTGTGTTTGTGTGTCTCTGTGACTGGGTGTGTTTATGTGAGTGTGTGTGTATGTTTGTGTGAGTTTGTGTGTGCACCCCCCTTTCTGGATGGCTTACCTGAACTGGCACTGCTTTTCTGCACAGACAAACATGAGGAGTTACAGTAGCATCTCCATCTGTGTCTAACTTGGCATTGCCCAGTTGCGCTGGTGTATTGCTGGGTCAGCAAATGATCCGGGGTCCTCAAGGACACGCGTACACTCCATAGTGGTATACACTCCATATTCCATACAGCCTATGCATGGAAACAGTTGGTCCCAGTTTATTATATTTTTTTGAACTAGACTTTTAATTTTTTTGTCTCTGTTAGTGTTTTTCGTAGCTTCAAGTGGATTTCAGTGGGTTTAATCAGTTTTTTTTTTTAATTGAGAGGGAGGTTAGAAGTAAAAAAGGACATAAATATGTCTGCTGAAAGCCCTTATCAGCTTCTCAGGCCTGTCATTGAATAGAGGTCCATGCCGCTTTACTGCTTTTATGAACTGATATGATAAACTATGTATGAGATAGAGGGTAATTGAGGTTATTCCTTCATCGATTTGTGATAGTTTTGATGACCTGGGTTTCTAATTCATATTGCACAGTAGATGGGGCTCTTGGAAGAGGAAATGCTGATATCCAACTTTCAAACGGATAGCTGTTTGAGCCTTTGTTATGTATACTGAACTTTATATCTCCCTGGTTTTCTTTTTGCATCAGACTGGATTGGGTCTAATTCTCAAAACAAAAGTAGCCTTTATTTTCTTTTTTTCCTTTTAACGTCTATCCACTTATTTATCCCATTCTGATAACTTAAATTTACCTTCTTAGTGATTGGAGTTACAATTGACAGCAGGATCATAGGAGACTTTCTAGGATATGCTGCTCTCATTTGAAGAATAGTTGACCAGCTTTTAAATATGTGTGATCCCCTTTCTCTCCCTGGTTAAACTTTTAATAACCAACAGGAAAGAGAGGAAATGTTTTCTAGTCTTCCAAACTCACAGGTATATCTTAGTCTATCATTGTTTTCAGTCCAAGAAGCTACCACACCGCTCTGTCCCCCAACACTCCCCCCCCACCCCCATTCGAGTGGCACCCACCCTCTTGTGCCTGAGATCAGGTGATGTTTTGCTTCTTACTGGCACTCATGATTGTTCTCCTCAGTAATCCTACAATGTCTTCTTGTCTTCTTCCCTTAAGCTGTGGCATTGGCTTAACAAGCAGGTAATGATCTGGTGGCTTTAGTCTGCAGTTAGAGAGAGAGAGAGAGAATGAAAGAGTGTCAGTTTGCACACCCATTAGAGGCTTTGACTAAGGCTGCGTCCATCCACTGTCATCTTTTTCATCCTCTTAGATTCGCTGCTAAAAATCATGGGCTTTCTGCTTCCTTACGTTCTGCTGATATTAGTACCGCAAGCTATCGAAGGTTTTTCTTTCAGTCAGGACAAAACTGGAAACATTCTTCTCTTCATCTTTGCAAACAGGACAGTTTTTCAAATTTGCTGAAGAATTTATGTACATGAAACATCTATTGCACAAATCATCCCTCATCTTTTATAAATGCGAAGAAATTGTGAATGATTAAAAAAATTACGACTGCGTTTTTCAGAGCATGGCTGTTTATAGCAGCAGTAAAGCGTGGAGCACATTCCCCGGTTGTGCATTTGTGTGTCGTTCAACCCCACCCCACCCCTCCCACCCCCCATGCAGCTCCTTCCAGCTTCTCTGAGGCTGACATGTAATGGGAGTGGCCTCCTCTTTACAGCACAGAAACTCTGCCCCCTCTTTGTCCTGCGTCGCTGTGGAAACTCAGTTTTTCCCCACCCCACGCATGTTTGACCTTTCCCCTCTGGATGCACATCTGCCAGTGACTGTTCTTCATGCTTCATTTTGCAAGCCAAATATGTGCTCTTTTTCTAGAACCTTCCATAGCTTCCGCCCCTGTATGAAAATATGGTTGGCTTTGTGTGGCTGAGATGCATGTAGAGAGCAGATACGTCTTTATTACTGTTGGGGAGAAGGGGGTGGGGTGGGGGACTCCAAGCCAGAGTGGTGGCCACTTGGTGACAAGGATCTGAGTTTGCTGTTTTCCTGTATTGAATTCTGACTGGATGAGACCACTGTCAGTTTTTAGGGCCTCCCCCTTGGCTTTCAGCTTTAAAGGTAAAACAGAGTACAAATCCCCCTCCAGGTATCCCACCTTTTGGTTACACTTATACTGAACAGAGAAAACATTATTGCTTGGAGTGAGTACATGTTAAAATGGTTTGGTAGCGCAATACACATGAATCAGGTCAGTATCCTCTTAGTTTCTGTAACCAGCTTCATTGTGACTTAGAATGAACTGTTGTTGGTAGAATGGGCACAGAACATTGCTATGCACTGAATAACTCTCAGTTCTATCTTTACAGCATTGAAGAGATTTTCAACTCATTGCTTACTGCATATAAGGAGACATCAATGCTGTAAATTAGCTGAGTAAGCAAAGTATCACACATACAGATGCTTATCATTTTTAAAATTGTTTTTTATTTTACACCAATCACTGAACTGCAATATACTGACAGTCTCTGTAGATGTTGCTTAAATTTATTGATGCACACGTACAGGAAAACAACAGGGGTTTTCTGGGTTACTTCTTCTAATACTCTGATATCACCTCCCAGATAACTATAACTCCTATTCACTTGCAATGTCCAGAAGCAGTTGTTTTGTTTTGAGGATGTGCAAGTGGGGCTTGTGAAGAGTCTGTGATGCTGGTAGTCATAGAGAAACCTGGGTTAAATAAGTGCAACTGTTGTTTCCCAAAATGCATTGTACAAAGACTGTGGCAGCCTGGTTTAGCTGCTTTTTGTATTGTGTGTTCTTAATACAGTTAAACGGCAAGCAATAAATCTGATTCAGAAGCAAAAGGAATCAAATGAAAGTGGGGAAATTGTGAGTGTTGTCTGCACGTAAATGCAGGTAGTGTTGTTTGAGTGTTCTAAAGAGGTAGTATTCCAGCCAACAGTTCACAGTAATGCATTTTTGAGAGTCAGATGAAGCTGTTTCCCAGCCTGGGTATGGAAGGTTGACACAGGTTTCTCTATGTGTCCAGTGACACTTGCATGTCTGAATGGATTACCCCAGTTCGCTGAGTTCTAATATCCATCCTGTTCCCTTCTCTTTCTTTCTTATTCTGCTTTCACTCCCCATTTGCCTCCTTTACCCCATTTCATTTCTTTCCTTGTTTCTCTTCTTTACTCTCCCATCTCTCTCCCTCACCTCACTCCTTTTATTTCTGTTTTCCACTCTTCCCCCTCCCCCACTCTCTGCTTTTTCACTTCTCCTTTCTGTTCTTTCATTTACCCTCTGTCTTTCTCTCTTTCTGATTTTATCCTTCTCTCTCTTGCTCTCCACTCTTGCATCTCTTTCTCTCTGTGTCTCCCTCTCCCTCTCTCTCTCTCTCTCCCAGATGATCGTGTGGTTAGAGCGTTCCCTCGACAAGCTCATCAGCATCTTCATAATCTTCCTGCTAGTGATGGGCACGCTGCTGATGGCCCTGCTCCTGACCGCCATGGTACTGTCATCCATCCCAGGGGATGTGCTGCACAACACAGCCCAGCACCGGATAGCGTAGCAGAGCACATGATAGCATAGCACAGCTAATGATAGCATAGCCGCAGATAGCAGAGCACAGGATGGCATATTTGCATCATTGATCATTTTCATTAGGCCCGCCAAGATCCTAAGCAGTACTGCTCTGACTGATGAAATAAAAATTACAGTCATGTGGGAGTTGGTAGTACAGGATAATGATATCAGGCCTAAATATATATTATATGTGTGTGTGTGTGTGTGTGTGTGTGTGTGTGTGTGTGTGTATGTGTGTATATATGTGTATATATATATATATATATATATAGTTCAAAAATAAAAAAGTTCAAAAATAAAAAAGTAAATGTGTGAGAGTTTTAAGTTAAATTGTTAAAGTAAAAAGTTAAAAGTGAAAGTAAAGTAAGTAAAGTTTTGGCTGTGGCAAATCTATGACCAGTCGGTGTCTGCTTCCTCCACTGGCTTCACAGGTTCACCATGAAAGTGTCCACATCATCGAAGTCACTAGCAACCTGATCAATGAGACGGTCTCAAACCACCCAGAATGGGCCAAGTATGACTGGACATTTCTGCTTCCTGAAGTTCTCCCATACTTAGTACAGAACATTTCCCCTTCATCAGACCAGTTTTAATCACATTCATCATGTTTCCTGGCTTCTTGGTTCCCATTGGTGTACTAAGATGACATCATTCCACTCATGATTCCATGAGTGTCGTATGGCTATTCCCAGAAAAAATGTTGATGTTACACTTCAGTAGTTTTTTGGGGAAAAAGTCTTAAGATTTGAAGAAGTAAATCAGAGAACTTGTCCATCTGGATGTGCTACACAAATGCAAAGCAAATGTCTTTGGATTGTTAGTAATTTATTAAATGCTTAGGACATCTAATCAATCATTTATTGTTTATCCTATTTATCTTCCCAAGAATGTATAGGCCTCAGATCACATTTTGCACAGTGTAAGATTCAACTGCAGCATGACCGAGCATTTCAGTATATAAATAGCAGTCACTGTGCTGGTCAGACAGGCGCAGGGTTGTGGCATTTGAAAATGTTGTGAGTCTGTAAATACCAGAGTGTGTTGCTCACCCAGCAAAAGCAGAAAGCACCCGTTTACTGTGAAACAAATGTGCCAACTGCAGAAACCCAATCACTCCATTATCTGGGTGCCAAATTACTGGAATGCAGCCATTGGCTGTGCTCTTTAATTCTGTCGGTCCACAGCACTTCCACAGAGTTTAGGGGGATGTTCTGGTCATCAAGGAACTTCGACTTGGCAATTGTGAGCAGAATACTTTGTGAAATGAGATCACATGGATGTGGTGCTGTAAATAACATACCCAGACCCATATCTGCAAGGTCACCCTTATATATTTGTTCTTCAAAGTCAAGAGGGGTTGCTGTTAAACTGGGGGTTCTGTAACTTGGGCTTTGGTGCCTCCCCATATACGCTGGTTTTCATGTGTTTCTTCCAAGACCAGAATATATATATTTATTTTTAAACACTGCATGTCTGCCATTTTGCTGTCTGCTTTGTCTCTGCACTCATCATTTTCCACGGGTGGTTTAATGTCATTGATCAGATGTCTACACTTGTCTAGATGTCTAGATCAGTTTATAAACTGAAATCAGTAGTTGTTTGGGAAATGATCTGACTGATTCAAAGTTCTGAAAGGAATGATTGGCTCTCACCCTTAGTTGGCTCCCAGAGGCCCGTGTAGTCCAGAACGCCCTGAACTCTGCTGCCACGAATGTCTATCAACATGGGAGAGAGTGGATAACACACAAGGTATGCTCAACAGCAGACTGCTCAGTGTTGTGTTTATGTTTTCTCTCTGATATTGAGAAGCTGAGAACCTACCCTTGTCACATTGTCTTTAGATTTCCCAGAAAAGAGGATTTTTATAATGTGAAAAACAAGTAGTATGAGAAACTGCATGACTGTATGACTTTAAATTGAGATAAAAGAGCCAACATTTTTTGGTGCTGTGACTCATTTTCCCGTATCTGCTACAGCTACACAAGATGCTAGGTGATAAAGTCAACCACACGGCTGTCATTGAGAAGCAGGTCCTGGAGCTCTGGGACCGGCTGTATCACTCCTGGTTTGTCAAGGTAAGTGTCCAGCAGTGCAGTGAAAATGCGCTGTATTGCCCTCTTATTTTTCTGTAATTGGAACTGGAAATTTCACCACCCCCCCCCACCCCACAAGATGGCTCTAACTGTAGGGTATGTACTCCTCTGATGCACTCACCCACCCTCCACTCTGCTGTGGGCCCATCCATTGTGACTACTGAATTTCTCTCATATTGTTATGGTCACATATGTACAGTGCATACAGAAGATAGACATAATCATGCAAATACCACACAATATATCGATATGTATGAACTAATTTCGGTGGGCATTTTCCTTCATTCCTTGAAATGTAGTTAAATAACTTTTGAATTGGCCCTATTGGGAAATTGAACTATTGTTTATGAAGGAAAGCCAACAATTCTTTGACAGACAAAGGTGGTAATCTACTCTGCACTTAAATCCCAGAATTTCCAATTAAACAATGTATATATCTTGTGATTGTACATGGAGGGGTGTGACTTGCATGCTGGTGTTCATGAAACCATTTTAGAATCTCTTTAGTCCTGTTTATGCAGTGTTGTCAGCATAAAATAGGGTTATATCTTGAGGAAAAAGTGCTTTCACTATTGGGTAGCACCTAGTCACCCAAAAAAAGCTCCATACTTCATGGCCATGCTGTGCAGATTAATTATTAGACCCATTGACAGCCACAAGCTGCCCAACCACCAATGTGGGTTGAAGGTTTCCCTTCATTCTAATGAGCCTGTCCAGATGAAGGAAAAAGAGTACTCTGACCGACCATCAGATTAAAGTTACTTTCTTCTCCTGCTTTGGTTTTGTGCTAAATGTTTTTGTGCAATTGGCTTGTTTTCAAGTGGATTCAGAACTTCCATAAATATCTGAATTATGCAGCTTATGGTGTATATTTTTGTTGAAACTGAATGTTTATTGAAGAGATTCAGTTCTGTGCTCAGTTTTGAGGACAAAGTTTTGTGATTTTTTGCAACTGGCCTGTTTAAAGGGATACCCCAACATTTTGGTAACAAAGCACTTTTATTTACCTTTCAAGAGTTAAAAAATAAATAAATAAATAACCAGTACAGTTTAAATGTAATTTCTTTGTGAAATGCACTGAACCAATTCTTTGGACCTTAGGTATCAAATTAAATTAAGCGTGTTTTCTGGGAAGACAAACTGGCTCTAACCAAATTAAAAACTTTCCAGGAAGACTGCAAGAGCCTTGCTGGTTATCAGACTCATGGTCACCAGTGCAAAGGGTCTGAAAGTATATGGTTTTTCCATTATTCTGTCCACCCTGTAGATCTCAGTAGTGCATGCTGAGGGAAAATGTAGCATTGAACACTAACACTTCCTCTCATCAGATAATACAGATAGTGCAAGCAGTGCAGATTACTAGTTAACCAAAAGTCATAGCTGCACAGATTCTTATCCTATCAAAGACATCCTGTATACTGAATTCTGAAAATTAAGGGAGATCAGGGTGATGAGGTTGTGAGACTGGAGTAGGTGTTACCTAAATTACAGAAAGTGTGCAATTTTGGTCTTACTGGTCTGACCAGCACTGGCAATCGCCAGTCCTTCTCAAAAAATAAATAAATAAGTAAATAAAACCCTAGGCCACCAAAGAAAGCCAATAATTCAAATTTTAATTTAGTTACACCATAATATCATATCCAGTGCTTGTATATCATTAAAATATTGTTGTATTATTACTGTATTATTCCTCAAATCATTTTCCTTTCTCATTTTCAAGGGTGCAAAAAAGGACAGTAAATTAATCAGCATTTTTATGTTACAGTGTATAATGTGGTAACTATGTTTACAAGTGGATTCTTATGCTTTACTGCCTGTTGACTCTAATATTGAAATGTGAGTTCCGCTTACAGCAGACACACAAGGAGATGCACCTGCTACATGCAAAGTGGACTACATGGGTGCTTCATGTTGTCATCTAGCAGTTGAGCCAGCTGGGCTTGTGAAAAAGAGCAAAAAAATGAATGCTACGTAAAAAGTGGGGGAAGGGCATGAACATTATTTCCAAGAGTGGGGTGCCCGGTAAATTGCGCCCATGGCAATCAGGTAATATGAGATGGGTCAATACCCTCCTGCCATTTCGCGTTCTTTCCTCTGCTAAGGCAGAGACATTTCAGAGGTGCTTTACACTTATAGCGCATGTCCACTGGAGCGATGTCATACCAGTTTCATGACCAGGCGCACAACTTCAATCTGAGAAGGTTCAGGTTTATTTATTTAGAATAATTTCTGTAATTATTTTCATATTTAGTATTATAATTCTAGGTCGCTAGATAGCACTTTAGTTCTTTTGAAGCAGCAAAGTAGCCCCAGACCATCACACCACCACCACCATGTTTGACTGTTGGTATGATGTTCATTTTCTGAAATGCTGTGTTAGTTTTATGCCATGTAACGGGACACACACCTTCCAAAAAGTCCACAGAATATTTTCCCAAAAGTCTTGGGGACCATGAAGATGTTTTTTGGCAAATGTGAGACGGGCCTTTGTGTTCTTTTTGGTCAGCAGTGGTTTTCGCCTCGGAACTCCCCCATGGATGCAATTTTTGCCCAGTCTCTTTCTTATTGTTGAATCATGAACACTGACCTTAACTGAGGCAAGTGAGGCCTGCAATGCTTTAGATGTTGTTCTGGGTTCTTTTGTGACCTCCTGGATGAGTCGTAGATATACTCTTGGAGAATTTTGGTAGGCCGGCCACTCCTGGAAAGGTTCACCACTGTTCCATGTTACATTACATTATTGTCATTTAGCTGACGCTTTTATCCAAAGCGACTTACAGTTGATTAGACCAAGGGCCCATCCCCCCTGGGAGCAATGTGGGGTTAAGGGCCTTGCTCAGGGGCCCAACAGCAATGGTGTTCTTGCTGTGGTTGGACTGGGACTTGAACCACCAGCCTCAGGGGTCCCAGTCATTTACCTTAGCCACTAGGCTATAGGCTGACCCCATGTTATCTCCATTTGTGGATAATGGCTCTCACTGGTTTGCTGGAGTCCCAAAGCCTTAGAAATGGCTTTTTAACCCTTTCCAGACTGATAGATGTCAATGACTTTGTTTCTCATCTGTCCTTGAATTTCTTTAGATTGGGCATGATGTGTTGCTTTTTAGATCTTTTAGCCTACTTCATGTTGTCACACAGGTTCTATTTAAATCATTTCTTGATTCTATAGGTCTGGAAGTAATCAGGCCTGGGTGGGGCTAGTGAAATTGAACTCAAAATGTGGTTAATCACAGTTAATTTATGTTTAATGGGGGGGGGGGGTGGGGCACCAATCACAAAGTTGAAAGCATAGCATTTATCTCCCAACAACTGCAGAGGCAAAAAAATTCTGATAGGGAGACAAAGATTCTTTCATTTAACCCCTCACATTCAAATACAAATTAAATAGGCAGGTTTGAAGGGTTTATTTCCTCAGAAACATTTTGTTTAGATATTGATTGTCAAATTATGAATTGATAAAATAAAATTAGAAGTGATGACTTTTTAAATATTATTTTTAGAATATCTTAGGCCCTCTCTGACGGTCCCCCTCTGACCGCACCCCACTTTAAGAGCTGTACACCCAGGTGGGCATAATGTCTTGCACTATTTAGAGGAAGTAGGCACAACATGCTAAAATGACAACTCTGCAGGGTGGAAGACAGCATAGCCCATTGCGATAAGACATAGTACCTGTTGCACCAGCTGCAAGATAGAGCCCTGAATGTTCCTGCATAGGATAGATAAGAGCCCAATCATAAATAATGTGTGATTAATGCTTTACCAAGAGATAAACGTGATAAATATGTGCGGAAATTGCCAGCAAACAGTTAAGTTGAGATACGTCTTGACATCATGTGTAGAAATACAAACTTTATTTTCTATTCCTGAAAAGTCTGCAAACACTGTAATGTAATGGCTAGTGAGTGCACAAAGCACATGTAGCTACAATAGCACACAACAAAACATAAATTTAAAAGAAGTTTTCTATTTCTGCCATATTCGCTGTGACATTTCAAATGGATATTTTCTAAAACACTTGGTTATGGCAAATATAGCTGGCTAGCGAAACCGCTTCCAGTGTGTCTTCACCTTAAAAGTGGAAGATACACAGCTTTGTGGTTTCTCTGGTTGATTTAAGAGTTGGAGTAGTTACGCTTGATGTCAGAACTTATATCTATTGGATGTTGGTTAACTTAGACTAATTTTCTCTTACATCTTTCTTCAAAGTGATGCAGTTTTTATCTGTCATATTGTAGCTGCATAGCCCTTTTGATACATAGATACGAGTGATGCTCTTTCCCCTGGAAACATTTCACAGGGCCACTTACAGACGTATTCAGTGATACCAAATGGCTGTATAACCCTGCCTTAGGCCCAGGGAGTAAGAACCTGTTTTAGGAGGAGGAGCTTGTTGTAATGTTTTCCCCTCATTGACCTTGTTTTAGAATGTGACACACACTGGCCGTCACCGTGGACACAAGCTGCACCATCATCGGCAGAACAGCTGGCTGGGAGACATCTTGGACTGGCAGGACATTGCGTCCTTTGTGCAGGAGAACATAGAGACGCTGCTCTCGGTGAGTATAAGGACTGCCTCCACATCACAACTGTTGCCATAACTGCACTGTCCTACAATTATCAGAAGCCAGTAGGGGTTCTGTCATTTACTGATTCTTAGAACCATAATGTTGCTTGCTCTATGATTATTAGCCACTTTGAAGGCACATGTTATAAAGAAAGGAGAAACTAAGTTTCCCAAAAAATACCAGCCTTATTTATCAACACTGAATAGTAAGCAAACAAAACCCTTTTAAACAAGATTATTGCTTAACCATTGACACCCTACTCCCTGATAACCCAGTTTGCATGAATTATTTACAGAAGTGTGATCTATACAGTCAGCAACTTAATCAAAAGGACTAGAAAATAATCAATTTCAGGATAAGCAAAAGGTTCAAGCACCCTTTCAAAGAAAACCAGATTTAGTGCAAAGTGCAGAGTAAACAACAATACACGAGCACAGGCGTGTCAGCTTAAGGATGGGAATCTCTTAAGTACATGGTATCGGGGTGGCCTGATCCAATACTATGCCTGACTAATCTATGTAATCTACAACTGAGATTGTAACACCCACCACTTGATGCCCTATACCTGTGTAATACACCTCACAGCCTGCAAACCTAGTGCACTATTCCATATTCTGCACCCACAACCTGCAAACCTAGTGCACTATTCCATATTCTGCACCCACAGCCTGCAAACCTGGTGCATTGTCCCCCATATCATTTCTTTATGGACTTAGCTTTGTACAGAGGGGGCACTGCCACGCTGAAACAGGAAAGGGCCCTCCCTAAACTGTGCCCAACAAGTTTGAAGCACACCACTCTCTATAAATGTCATTGTATGCTGTAGCATTGAGAATTCCCTTAACTAAGGGGCCTAGCCCAAACCATGACACCATTTTCCCTCCTCCGGCTAATTTTACAGTTGGCACTTGTTCAGGCAGGAAGTGTTCTCCTGACATCCATCACTCCTAGATGCATCTGTCAGACTGCCAGGTAGTGAAGCGTGATTGATCACTCCAGTGAGCGTGTTTCCACTCCAATGGCAGCATGCTTCACACCAGTCCAGTCGACACTTGGCATTGCATGATCTAAGGCTTGTGTGCAGCTGCTCGGCTATGGAAACCTGTGTCCTTAAGCTCCCGACAAACAGTTGACCTCGCTTCTAGAGGTAGTTTGGATCTCCACCGTGAGTGTGGCAGCTGAGGACAGACGATTTTTACACACCACGTGTTTTAGCACTCAAATCCCATTCTGTGAGCTTGTGTGGCCCACCTCTTTGGGGTGACTATTGCTCCTAGAGTTTTCCACTTCACAATAACAGCACTTGCCGTTGACTGGGGCTGCTGTAGCTGGGTGGAAATTTGAACTGCATTTTTGGAAAGGTGACATCCCATGACAGTGCCAAATTGAAAATCACTGTGCTCTTCAGTAGGACCCATTCAATTGCTAACATTTGTTGATGGATATTGCAAGGTCATATGCTTTATATATGGTTTTATACATTTGTTCGCAATGGGTGTGGCTGAAATAGTTTAACCCACAAATGGGTCTTAATATGGGTCTTGGTATTACAGATGAGGATGCGCCTTAGTTAGACACCATACTTCCACTACCACACCTCGTGCATTGGAGGTAGGGTGGAGCTTGCCTCCTGGCAAAACAGGTTAAAGGGGCAGTGGTGTCAAAGGGTAAGGAGGTGGAGCCATGGTGAGAAGCTGAGACTTCATGAATGAGAAGTTCTCATTCATTTTCCCCCGTTTTGTTTTGATTTGAGCCACATTAATTAAAAATACAGTCTCAACAAACTCAGCACCTTTAACAAAAATCTGAATGAACCACAGCAAAGAGCGAGGTTTTACCAACCCTGTAACCTAAGCTAATACACACATTACCTTAGGTCACAGCCAAAGTTCAGACACGGTTATTAGCGTATCCCCAAGACCAACATAGTGCAGGTTATCACTAGTCTACCTAGGTTCATATATTTTCTTTGGGTATCAGGTTGTAACTCTTGGGAATAGGGAGCACCGCAGATTTATGTCACACACACAGGTTTATGTATTGAACATAAATAAGCTGTAGAAGACAAGTGAAGTACACCTAATATTCTTTGATGTATTAGCTTTTAGCTGTGTATCATGTAAGTTTTCCGTCATTTTCAATTGCCTTGTATCTCATTCCATTGCCTGTTGCTGGCAGTTTTGCTCACCCTTTGTCTCAATATGTGATATACAATCAAAATGGTCTTTTTCTCTTATATGCTGTTCGATCAGTCCTTATGCTGCCTCCTGCATTGTCCAGAGAGAGTTGCTGTGCGAGACTAAACAGTTTTGCTGTGTTTGGTTTGGGAAAAATGAGAGAAAAGCCAAAGAAAAAGAGTTCAGGTACACAATTTATAGGTAGCAATATCAAATATTTTGTTCCATTATAAAATTAACTGTGTCTTAGTGTCTGTTCCGCTCGGTCCTCTTTCTTAAGGGCTTTCTCTTTTCTAAGGGCTGTATTTGAAATGTCTGGCTGGTGTAAGTTGGAGGTATAATGAAAACGACATGCATTAATGAAATTGTTTGTGTCATCAAACCAATGTAAATTTTAAAAATGACACAGACTAAGTGTGTTTGATTGGACCCCAGTCTGGATGTCTGGAGTCTCCACAGTGATGGTAAGATATTAATGTGATGTATGATGGCAGTGTAGTATATTAATGTGTACTGGTGATGTATTTACTACAGATTCTGGAGTCCCTGTGGGTGGTGATGAGCCGTAATGTGGGCCTATTGATCTCCACCACCACTACGCTGCTAACTGTGCTGTTCCACAGCGGCACGGCTCTGCTCAACTTCGTCCTGTCTCTGGTGAGAACTTGCTCCCAGCTGTGCCACTCATTGTCCTGGGAGTGTCCATGTCATCCTCTTTCTCTCTGTGTGCCACTCACTATCCTGGTTTTGTCTCCGTTGTCCTCTTTCATTCTGTGTGCCACTCACTGTCCTGGTTTTGTGTTCATTTCCCTTTTTCCTCTTTGTCTCTTTCCTCATAGTCACCTATGTCTCACTTAAGCATGCGTGTTCTTATTTCTTCAGTATTTCGTCTGCAGTTCCTTGCCCTGGGCTTGGATTTATTCTTCACTTCTTTGTTTTTACCACAGCCTTTTCTTTGGTTTTTTCCCGTTCATTCTTACTTTCTCTCGTTCTTTCTTTCTCTCTCATTGGTCATTTCTCTTGAAATGGAAAGGTTCCTGTTTACTGACTGATAGAGGAAACCTTAATGTGAAAAAATTCAGTATGTCTGTCCACCACTCATTTAACATTTTTCAGTTTGAAGGGTCTTTATTGACCTGTCTTGCACTGTACCATCTTACACTGACGTGGGTGACAGTGTAAACATGAAAAGCACCTAATAAATAAATAACATCTTGTTTAAATTCTGGGATTGAAGTTGTGGTTGGAATAAAAACTAGCATACACAGTGGATCCTCAGGGCCAAGGTTGAGATCTGCCGAGCAGCCATATGGCCGGAAACCTTGCCACAGTTGGCATTTGCATGGAAAACCTCCACATTTTCACATTTCTTGGTGACATAATTGAGCTCTCAACCAGTCGGATTAAAAAAATCCCACAGGATCTTTTACCCATGAAATGTTCAAAAATTTTGAACGTAATTTAACGGTTGTATTTAACTATTGTAAACCTAGTATGTTACTGTAAAGTTTATGTTAAATCTTGACTTTAAACATCAGAATGAGAGCAAATGAGATTTATATTTTAATGCATGAAAAGGGCTGACAGTAAATGAGAATTGTGATTGGCTTAGTAATCCTTGGTATCCATTGAAGTTACTATTTCATCAATAGACAACGATGGGGGAAAAGATTAGCTGTTCAGATTTTCTTAGCATCTACTCCTTTCCTCCTCTCCTCCACTGGTTTCCTTGTATCCTTTTCTCCACACACTTACAGGTAGGAGACGAGTGGTAGTGGGGGAGTGGACGAGAGGAGTAAAAGTATTTGAATGCACCCATGCCACTTTTTGAAAGAGTAGGGCTATTAACCTCTGCGTCCTAGTCCCCAAACATAATTGTCCCCAAAAATAATTGGCTGTCTACATCTGGCCACCTAAATAACCCTATATCTGATTGGCTGAGTAATCCCTTGCAATCCCTGCCCATGCTGATTCCCTAGGGCATTACTGAAAAAGAGAATTGAATTCTCAGTACATCTAACCTGGTTAAATAAAGGAAAAATAAATAACACTTTTAAGCTGGCCCCTTTTGAGCTGTGTCTCCCTCTAGTGGATCAAAAAGGAAAGTCATGCATCTCTGCCTTGAGGACAGTTAGGGTGAATAGTGAAATGTGGATTCTCTTGTTGTAGGTGATTTTTCTCACCACACTCTTCTACCTGCTGAGCTCAAGTGGCGAGTACTACAAACCTGTCAAATGGGTGATCAGCCTGACGCCCCTGTCCCAGCCCGGACCCTCCTCCAACATTGTTGGCCAATCAGTGGAAGAGGCGATAAGGTAAGTGTGGTGAGCATGCATACACATGCAATATGTCCTGGAATACAATATTTGTATTGGAAAAGGAGCAATGATATCTTTTAGGTGAATACAAATGTGTGGGCAGGATTAGTACAGGTAACATTGAGGCTGGGAGATTTTGTTGGCAGGTGCTGCAGTTCAAGCCAAGAGCTCAGCCGCAACAAGGTTAATAATTGAATCATTGAAGAGACCCACACAGTTATAACAGAATCATTGAAAGACATGGCTGTGTTGACTGAGGGTAACCCATTGAGCTGAGCCCCTGTTCAGAAAGGCCCTCTGCTCCAGTAGAGGGTGCCACCTGCATTCTTTGGGCTCAGGAGTCCAGTGACTGATTCCTCAACCCTCAAGGATTATTGTTTTTTAATAGCATACATTTTTAATCAGCGCTCACTCAACCAAGCATAGGTTAAATGAGCACACTTCCACATCGCCCTTTTGTCAAGCTTTGCTGGAGAAGATGGACAGATGGCTGTGGCAACATGAAAGGCAAAGAGGAGTACCCTTGAAGTTGTCATTTATGCTTGAAGGGAATTACATTTTCACAATTGGTACAGGCAGGGAGGCAGCTGATGACAAAAAGCATTAGGATAGTTGAAATTTCAGATTCCGGAAAATTGCTCATGAAAAGAGAAGCTTGTGTTTGCTGTGGATACAGTATCATTCCTGAGAGGCCACATAGCCATGCTATGTTTCCCAGTGTACATCACACCACATAAGTGCAGCAGCTGTACAGGTGTGGTTTTATACCATGGTAAGTGTCACCGCAGCTGCAGGGGTAAAGCAGTGGATCCTTTGCCTGCCGCACAGAGCTGAGGCACATGTTCGTGGTGCGGCTGTGGATCCCAGCCGTGCTGTTACTCGGCATTTAGCGCGCATGAAGAGGCTAATTACTTTTCAGTTTGAGATTTTCTGATATGAAACACAATGACGTATTGGGAATTTTATGAATTTAACCTGATTTAACCTTATTATTGAAATCAACATGCATTCTAGTGACAAAGGCAATTTCAGTTGCAGATGTTTAAACTTCCCATTTTTTTTTGTAGTTGACTGGTATATTGTCAGGGATTCATTTCATTTCTCTCCTCTGTAATGGTGCTGAAAATGTAGTGCTTATTATGGTTGAACGTGCTTAACGTTGCCAGTGGAATGGTCATGCTGTCTTTCCATCAGCAATGTTAAGAACATTGATTATTTATGTTTGAGGTTTTTTTCAGAGCCACACAGAAACAGGAAGCAGGCAGTGTGACTTTGGGGTGTGAGTTCCGGGGTGAAGCAGGGAGAGTGAGTCAGTGGTGTGAGTTCCTGGGTGTAGCAAAACAATTACCCATAATCTAAAAGCACGTGGGGGCATCTCTCTGTCCTGGCCTCTCTTCGGGTTCATTTAACCTTCAGTGGTTGCTGCAACAGTAGCTCAGTTAATCACTTTCTGCTGAAGAGGAAGTGTAACCACGGGCAGTGGCTGAGAGGGGGGGAAGAAACAAAATAAAATGAGACAAAGATGGAACAGGCTGCCAGTGGCATGTTGTTTTTTACACACCAGCCTCAAATCAATCCTCACCAGACATGATTTAAGTAAACACTCTGGCACACTCTGTGCTTTTGATCTTACACAGATTCTTTTAAGCCTTTGTTTTGTTTTAACTTTCTGTGGCTGTATAAATGCTTGGCATTTCAGTGGGCAGATTTTGGCAGTCATCAGTTGTGTTTATGGGCATTGAATGGTCTGCTGCTGGTTAGTATCGGCTTCACGGACAGGTCCTCAGTCATGTGCTCCTCTCTGTCATCATTTCTCTTCCTGTTCTGACTCATTCTTGCTCATTCTCTCACATTGCCTGACTCACTTACTCATTCTCTCTCTCTCCCCCCCTCTCCATTTCTCCATATGTTTGTACCCAAGCCATATGTGTTGACTATCTGATATGACTTGGCTGTGACTTTGCAGCATTTGGCAGGGTGTTGGGCTGTGTTTGGGAAGATGTGATGATGTATCTGTTCAGTGCCTGGGACTAAACACAAAACAGAAAAAAACAGCGTATAAATTAACCATAATGTTTGTTACTCCATCATTAGGCTGAATATACACTAGTACTTTACAAATGTGTCCAGTATCATTAGCTAATTTGGGGTGGTAAGTGGGCAATAAGGCAATGGTAACATTCTTTTTTTAGGTATCAGGTGAATGAATTGAAATCAGTGAATTTGATTTGACAACAAATATACATGGTCCAGCAATAACAACATTCTATTCTGAACCTTCATGTGTCTTTCTGTGTAGCTAGCTTATACCACCACACCAATATCTGAACCCTGCCTAATTATATACTCTGTGTGTGCGTGCATGTGTGTGTATGCGTGTGTGCACGTCTGTCTGTGTGTGGCTGTCTCTGTGCATGCTTGTGCACATATGCGTGTGTGTGTGTTTGTGTGTCTGTGTGTGCTCCTTTCAACAGAGGTGTGTTTGATGCCTCTCTGAAGATGGCGGGATTCTATGGTCTCTACACATGGCTGACGCACACCATTTTTGGTATCAACATTGTCTTCATTCCCTCAGGTGAGTCTCTGAACATGAATTTGCCTTCAGCCCAATTCAGACTAACGTTATGGTCCAGCAACATCAGGTTGACGTACTGCTGAAATCAAACCAGAGGATCTCAGAAAGATGCTACATAAAAAACCTAAACCCCTTGCCAGACATGAACTGTTGATAGGATTTGAAGTCCAGGATGAAGTGGACTTTAACAAGTAATTGCAAAGCAAAATACCAGGAAACTGGGGTTTAACACAAACATAATTGAATGAGACACATTACACATTGCAAGACACATTACTTCTCATGAGCTGAATATCAAACATTGATTAGGAACAGTTAGTTAGAAAGTCAGTCTAAAAAACAAAAAGTCCCATTAAATCCACAAAGTGGCCATATCTAAAGGCATACTATATTGCAGTTTTGCTTGAAGATATCATTAAATAACCGTGCTCAACCATTGCTAATGACGTATTGACAGAACGTGTTGCGTGGACACCTGCACAGGCCTGTTGCTCTACCTGTATTTGTTATCCTGAAGTTTTCCAAACATCTCTGGGTGTGTACTGTTTGTACTGTGGGCATAGCAGACGTGGCAGTAGATGAGCAGTACGCTAAGCAGAGAAATCGGTACCCATTCTAAATCCCACCTCAGTGTCAAAAAGACTGCAGTGAATGGCTTAAAATATGTACATTCTTTTGATCCTGACATGTTTCTCTTGCCAAGTAGAATGGTCTTTGGTGTGAAGCTTATTAATTGTGGCAAAAAAACATGCCTCAAGGTATTCAGTCACAATTTCTTAAAATATTTAAGTAAACAATCCACAGTCTTCACCTATCTTCCTTTATTTATCCTTCATGTAGCATCCTGATGTTCTTACACTTCTTTTGATTCATAAATGTCAGTTTTTACAGTAAAATTCTAATAGCCATGGAAAATGAGATTAAAACAGGTGTTTCAGTTTTTTGACATGTGGAATGGAAGTGTGTGTGAGTCTATAATTCGATGGGAGAAATCTCCGACACACCTTTGCCCTGTGGATTTACCAGCCTCAGAAATGTGAAGAAATGTTACCTATGATAGCTATAACAATGTTGTAAAGTATCCCTTCCACCCTAAACTCTTTCTTTTTCTCATTGGATATGATGTGGCACAAAATATTTTATGTGACACCAAAACAGCGTAGTAATTTTTAGCTTGCTAAATCATACAGAAGCCAAATTAGCTGGTAAGCTCAGAGTGATAACGAAACAGCAAACATTTATTCATGAGAATGACTTCATTGTTTTGTAACTGTCAAAACACTGCAGAACACAGCTGCCCACACAGCCTCCAGCATTTTGTGTTTACTGTTCATATAAAGGGCACCAGAGCTTGTGGCCAACTGCTTTGTATGTGAAGGCACCTTGAAATGTGACAGAAACTGTTATGCAAACAAACATCACATATCTTTGACTGCAGTATATTTGATGTACATTTGGTCTATCATTATTTTCAGTGTACCAATTTGATCTATTCAGCTCATAAACTCCACTCCCCATATGGGCCACCATCACAGGTACTTTAATTAGCCTGTGCTAATTTTTGCCTAGCTAACTATCTGTATTCATAATATGTAATCAGACCAGTGGTTACATTTTAACTGAAAAGGTAGAAAAATAGGTTGAGGAAAGGTAGTGTTACTGCTATTACTATACTGACAGAACTGACTGTCCTGGCAATGTCAGGGCTAGTGTCATACAGCTTTTTTGAGAACTGTTTGAAATGTCTAGGGAATGTTTTCCATAGTAGGCAGTGTGCCTTTTTCGTCTTAATGCTGACTGTGGAGAATCTTCAAGAATCCTGGAGATAATGATGTAAACAGGAGAGACATAAATGAGCCTCACAGAGAGTAAAATTAAAGAGAGAAGGGAGGCTTGGGATATGTTATGAAAGAGGAGGTAAGGATGCAGACGAAAGCAGCTGAGGTGACTGGATTGGGACATACAGTCATCAGAAAGAGGGTGAGCACTATGGTTGTCAGCAATACACAAAGCAGTAAATTATTGTCAGGGAGGAGAGTAGAGGAAGAGGCTGAGCAGGCAGGAAAATAGGAAGAGGCTGTTTCTTGAACCTTAGAAGGGAGGTATTTCTGTCTGTTAATGCAACAGGCTTATGTTCACTCGTCACGCAGCTTTCTGTAATTGATGGCAATCTACATCAGTACATGTGGTAGGGGGTCTGTTTCAAATGTGAAATGTGGCTGATATGTGGATTGTAGACTGCAAACGATGTGAACAGGCCTTTCTCATTTCTGTTACGCACCCGACCTTGACCTTGTGAGGGCTGAGAGCAGCTTCTCCTGGAAAGCAGGCAGATGTTCACACTGAGATCCTGGGGGACAGGGTATATTTATCGAGAGAATATGCATGTTTTGATGAGTGTTTTTGTATCCTGTTGAATCCTTAAAATGGCTGTTAATCCAGTAAAATGACTGACTGCTTGCAGAGTAAAGTGGGAATTCTGTCTTCATGTTTTCCTTCCCTGTAACTGAATCGCAGCAAGGGCTTATTCTGGCCCTCTGCTTCTCATGTGCTCCCTCGCTAAAGTAGCTTGGCTGGGCCTGAATCACTCTGATAATCCCTGCTAGCTCCAGGGGTAGCTGGAAGCAGATGAGCTTCCTGTGAGCAAGGCACCTCCCCTGCCTTCCCTTTACTGTTTCTGGCTCAAGGCGGGGCTCTGATCTGAGATCTCCTCATTTAAAGGTCTCCATCTGCTCCAGAAGCAAAGGCCCTGTGTGTGTGTGTCCCAGTCATGGCCACCAGGGTGCGCCAACTCACACATCCCTGAGACTGTCTTGATAATGGCGTGGTATTGCACACCATCTGCATGTCAGTAATGTAGAGAAATGGCTGGAGGGGATCTTCACTGATGGTCACCTTCTTTTTGTTACTGGTTCATGTCTGCCTCTCACAGTGCAACGTGAATGTTGCACCAGCGGGCGACCTTACACCCAAAAGAGGCCGGACCCTGTGTTTCTGATGGCACTGTTCATTTAATCTAGAAGCCCTTCTGAAGAGGGGTGAGGTTGAATCCGAACTGTAACCCCCATTGAGCACTAGATGCATAGTCAAATGCCCTTTAGGCCAAATAAGGAGCTTGTACAGTAAACACCCATTCCCTCAGTTCTACAGAGGACACACAACTCCCCATCTTTACTGTAAATGCTCAACCCCTCCGCAATCTGCCCTGGCAAGACGGGTTAGGTGTACCTTGGTCCCCTGCTAACGCCCACAGGAAGCGGTCTTTAAGATGACACACATGGTTCCACAACATCATTGCCATAACGTCCTCATTGGCTGCAGAGTGAATCTTTGCCTCATACACTGTCCATCACCTACATCTAAAATGAAAGTCAAGTTCATACTGCATCACTGTTTCATTGTGTTTAACGGCCTGCAATGTTATGATGGGTGTAATTGAAAACAAGCTCCAAATGTTTGCAGCATTTGCCACGGTGTTGTTTATGCGTTGCTCTTTTAGCGGCTCCTGTTTACTCCAGCACGGAGGAGCCATCTGCTTGCTTGGCGTGGGCGCCTGCCGCTTGCCTGTGTTCTCTCTCATGTGCTCCCTTTCCCACCAGCCATGGCAGCCATCCTGGGTGCAGTGCCCTTCCTGGGCACATACTGGGCAGCGCTGCCAGCAGTGCTGGACCTATGGCTGGCTCAGGGCGAGAGTGTCAAGGCCATGCTGCTGCTCGTCTGCCACCTACTGCCTACCTACTTCGTTGACACAGCCATCTACTCTGATATTTCAGGGTGAGGACCTGTGTGTGTGTGTGTGTGTGTGTGTGTGTGTGTGTGTGTGTGTGTGTGTGTGTGTGTGTGTTTGTGTTTGTGTTTGTGTTTGTGTGAATTGGCACGTGCTAGCCTATCTGTATGTATGTTTGTCTGTGTGTATGCATGTCTATATGTCTATAAAGAAGTCTTGTCCCCGGAGCTCTGGGTAGAAATAGACCCAGACAGTCAGGACTTTGGGGTTATATTGTTTTTTTTTTTTTTTTTTTTTAATGGAGAACATTTTGAATTTGAATGCAAAGGCATTCGAGTGTGAGTGTGAGGAAGTGTGATCAACTGTAAAGTGTCTGTACAACTTGTTGTAAAAAGCACTATACAAATAAAATTGAATTGAATGTATTGCCATTGAAACACTTTATTTACTTTGCTGGGCAAATTTTTTTATTTAAGATCATTTTACAGTGTGTACTATTTACACATTAGTCCACCTCAGAAATTGGATTATAACCAGAGCAGAAGTGGCAAAATAACAGAATTTAGGGAAGCACAGCACCAATCCCCATGCTGGATTTGAACTGGTGACCTGTAAGTGTCCAGATTCCCTACAACCACTTCAAAGAACAAGCTGTTTTTAACCTCTTTAGAGTGTGCCCCTGATTGATGCCAGGAGGGTATTTTGAGGGATGATTTTCATTAGCTGAATGTTTAGCATGTGACCCTCACCTCTGTCCTTTCCCCCTGGCAGTGGAGGGCACCCGTATCTGACAGGCCTAGCTGTGGCTGGAGGTGCCTACTACCTGGGCTTAGAGGGAGCCATCATCGGACCCATTCTGCTCTGCATACTGGTTGTAGCCTCCAACATCTACAGCGCTATGCTAATGAGCCCCAGCAGTGCCCAGCCTACACCTGTGACCTCTACCTGGCCCGCCCACATATCCAGGTCAGATCCCTCCCCTCACATCAAAACCAAGACACCAGTGGGGGATATAAGCCCCACCATTTGCTTTAAAATATTCATCACTGCTGCCAGATATGCTCTACAGCTACTAAAATGACACGTGCTTTTAACCCATGAAAATGTAAGCTGATTTTTACAATAATAGCAATGCTTAGTGCAGGGAGCATCAATTAGTGGCCTGCGGGCCAGATCTGACCTGCCAGCCAGTTTTCTTTGGCTTCAGCCCATCCTTCCCATCTCCAAATAAAGTAGTACAAAATGTTTGAATAACGTTCTTTAGTTATAATCATTTTATGTCGAATCTATAATAAGGGAGAGAGCATTGAATGCCAAACCATCAAGGCGTATTGAAATTCATAACCATATTGGGCCATGTTGTAGCACTGCAGAATTTAATATCTTATTTATTTTTGCAAGACAGCAGGGGTGGTGCTGAGTATATCTAAGACTTAACTCTGCACGAGCCGTGTGTGATGACATTGCTCCTATTGGCATTGAAATCAGTGGGCAATGTACAATGCCTGAATTTCAAAGAAACTTGCAGAACTTCATTAAGGCAATATACTGAACTTTGTCTCTTTTTCAGCTGAAACAGAACATAACTTGCCTGTCTGGACATGCCAGTTTTAATTTTTCTGTCTTTTGTTATCCTTCCTTTTCTTCTGGATGTTCCCTCTGGCCTTAACTGCTTTAGGGTAGGATGAGTTGAATGTTCAATGTACTCTTTTGTGATAGTGGCTATTTCAGTACGAAGTAGACGGGTGAGCCTTTCTGAGTGATGGCATTATAAAGACACATTTGTTGGGCCATTCTTCTTTGAATTCTCATTTTTCTGTATCAGTGTTCCCTTAAACACATTTTTATTATTTTGTTTTGCTAGCAAACTTGCAATGTACATTCTGAGTGTTGCATCAGTATATGTCACATTTGGCTGTAAAGACAGTGAATTCTCATGAGAAAAAATAAGGATTGAAATGGTTAGGAATGATTGTCAGATGTTTTAATTCTTATATTTTTATTGTTGAAATTATTTAATATTTATTTGTAACACCAGGATGTACTGAGATCAACATAGGCTTGATATTTCTTTATCCTGCATAGATACATTTTAAATTCCATGGGTTTGAATGTACTCATTTGTTAACATAAGACATATATGATGGGGTGCTGAGGGGTGGTGCAGTCCAGTCCAGTTTAGCCCAAAGAGTATTTGCTCTTTTGGAATTTGGCCCCAGGTCAAATCTGTGTGATGATCCCTGGTGTAGTTCTTATGATCCATTTCAACATCATTATGTTCCACTCAAAGCAGCAGAGAATCACTCACACTTACAAATATATTACTCAACATACATTATTCATCTTGACTACCAAATCACTTCCATTAATTTGGTGAAACAACTGGAAAACATACACTGATGAGCCAAAACATTACGGCCACTCACAGATGAGGTGAATAACATTGATTATCTTGTAACAATGGTGCATGTCGCGATCTGATATATTAGGTGGCAAGTGAATAGTCAGTTGTTGTAGTCAACGTGTTGGATGCCGAAGAAATTGGCAGGCGTAAAGACCTGAGCTACTTTCACAAGGGCCATTATGGCCAGATGACTAGGTCAGAGCATTTCCGAAATGGCAGAGCTTACGTGGTCTTCCCGGTCAACAGTGGTGAGTACCTCCCGACATTGTCTGAGGAGGGACAAACTATGAACTGTGTTGGGCACCCAATACTCATCAATGCACAAGGGCAGGAAAAACTATCCCATGTGGTCTGAACCAGGGCCACAGAAAATTTTAATGATGGTTATGGGAGGAATGTGTCAGAACACACCATGTATTGCACTCTGCCGCATATGGGTCTGCGTTCAAAGTTCCCATGCTAATCTACAATAACCTAATGAAAGCGCCTACAATGGGCAAGTGAGCATCGGAACTAGACCTTGGAGCAATGGAAGAAGGTCGCCTCATCCAGTGAGTCCCATTGTGTTTTACATCATGTGGATGGCTGGGCGTGTGGACGGCTCGGTGTGTGAATGGCGTTTATGATGGGGAAACAATGGCACCAGGATGCACTGTGGGAAGAAGACAAACCAGTGAAAGGATTGTGATGCTCTGGATAATGTTCTACTTCGGAACCATGGGTGCCGGCATTCATAAAGATGTCAATTTGACACATGCCACCTACCTAAACATCGTTGTGGACCAGGACAATTTAACTCCACAATGGCAGTGGCCTCTTTCAGCAGGATAATGTGCCCTACCACACTGTACACATTGTTTGGGAATGGTTTGAGGAACATGACAAAGAGTTCAAGGTGTTGCCCTGGCCTCCAAATTCCCCAGATCTCAATCCAAATGAGCATGTGTGGTCTTAATGTTTTTGCTCATCGGTTTACACCTACCTTATATACAAACCCCATTGACAAATCAGAAGTAACAAAATGTGTAATAAGCTTAACGTGTTAAACATCACTAAGTTGCTCTGTACATGCTTAAGTGTTTATTTCATTTTTTTGTTTAATATACACAAGCATTTGAAGTTCCCTACCCTCTGTTCTACTCTACACTTAATTGGCCAGCATACTTCTCTGAGGAGCTGTTTGTCAAACTCAGAGTCACAGGAAGCTGTCAGGGAGTAAACACATAAAGATCCCCCTTTCCTGTTCTTCCTCTGTCTCCACCAGGTCATTCATGGATTCACCCACGGTGCCGAAGAGGGAGACAGAATGAGCACGGTGGCAGTATCCAGTCAGCTGTCTCCCTGTCAGCTAACACCAGGCCACGCCTTTCCAAAGCAGTTGGAGCCAGCAGTTACCCATGGCTCCTGTTGTTGTGTTATCTTCATTTATTTGCCAATACTGGCTTCTTCCACAGCCAATCAGGATCCCTGTCTCTGTGACAGGAGTTCGAAGGAGGCCGGTGGCCCCTTGCCAGTGGCACTGCGTATCAGGCTGTCACATGAGCTTCACTACAAAAATCTCTGTGTCCACAACTGCGAGAGCTGAGATCCCTCAGCATTCTAAGCCTAACGGTCCTCTGGGACATCAGTGCTATGCTGTGTATGGTCTTTTGCTCTGTAGAGCTGTCAGCACTCAGTCTGTATGCCTGCCTGTGAAAAGCCCTGGGAGGCTGAGTGGAGTGTAGGGAGTGACCCTGTACAACTGAGAGTACTCAAGGAATTGAGTTCCCCACTTTCAACAGAATGCACTTCAGATTTTGCATATTTAACTAGCTCATTTTTAATTTCAGCATAGGTGTGTTGCCTTCTATATTATTATCGGTATTAATGTCGTTATTAGTCATTGATGTGTACATTAACCAATTTGCTGAATTTTCAGCACAAAACTGATATTTTTAAGCTGTGATGTGGTTGGTGCTCCTGATGTGGCAGTTCATGAATTCTGTATATTTCACCATGGCAACGCTGAGGCATATGCCTGACAGACGCATGCCTTCCTCCTCTTCGTGATGCCGGAGCTCCCATCTGATCTGAAACTCCTCTTTCCATTCCTCAGCGAGGCATGGTCCTCCATGATCTACTGTGTATGGCTGCATATCACTCAATGTTTTTTATGTGGCTGTTGTCTTAAGTTTGTGTTTTTACTTTATATTTGTCTTACACTGGCGGTACTCCTGGGAGAATCACAGTTTGCCACATTCAGCTTGATGATTTAGCTCACTTCTAAATAGCATTGGTTAGGTTCATATCCTGTGTTGGTCTAAAAAATGTCAAAAGTTTCTTCAATGTTCTAGTGTTTACAGTAAAACTTCACTCTGCCGCTAGCATGCATGCCTACAAATGCTCTAAAGTATATGACAGTGAACAGTTCCAGAAACAAAATTTATGGTGTGAACGTTTGCTTCTGCTCATGCTTAACAGTCATACATTTGTGGCTTACAATCGAGGAAGTACTACTAACCGAGAATCTGCTGTTGTTAGCACTCCAATAAATCTACCACCATCTCCTTGGCACTTCTCTGAATAGTGACTCCTTGCCCTAAGCTCAAATTTCAGCCAGCCAATGTACACCACGTCACAGTCAAAGTGTGTAAACCACAAACTGGGGTTGCCTCGGGCAGTTCCTGAAACAATTTGACGTGGCACTGTTGAATAGTTGTTGGCCAGGACAACCACTTGCTTAATCCAGAGACAGTGGTCACAGCATCTCCCCCAAACATTTTTTTTGTAGTCAGCCAGATCTGAAGGGGAGGAGAATCAGGGTGGCCGTACAAGTAGACCGAACCCTGAAACAGCGTTTGTATGGACATTATGTATCAGATGTATTTGCATAGGGATGAAATTCCCGCCTCTGTCTGAGGAGCGGAGGGGGTCAAATGATTCCGATTTGGTGGACCTCCATTGGAGTAACATGACAGAGAAGTAGGCCAAATTCAAAAAGGTGACATTTTGCTTTCTCTGAGGTTTTGTCATCCCTTAGCCCATGCCCAGTCACTGCCTTTGCAGACCTACATGTGCCTCCCAATTCACAAACTAAAGAAAGCCTGAGCTCCACAGAATGTTTATTGCACTGAGTCAACATGTAAAACTCTTGAGACCCTGAAATTGTAGAGGAATCCCTTCTCAGTGTTGTGTTTACAGACATATGTATGTTTCTTGTAAACCAAAGCCATGTAGAATTGGTGACATAGCCTTTACTCATCCGTTGCCCTTTGTGTGACACGGAAGGATTCAGGACAGATTTTACCTCTTGCTGTGGTTCAAACCACAGTTCTAGCTTTCCTCTGACATGTGTTTATCATCACCAGATATCCCTATGAGTATAGCTACAGAAGTAGCACACGTTTACAGGAGTAGCACAAGTCATTGTTTTTTTTTTTTTTTTTTTTTTTTTTGTTTTCCCTGTCACATCAAGATCTTTCATGTGCAATAAATTTTTTTGGGGTGTACTGAGACACTTTTAAACTCCAGCCAGCTAGAGGGAACATGAATTTTAAGAGCAAGGCCCTGTGGAAAGCTGCAAGCAGTATTAAAATGTTCACTACTCTAGAAAAGTGCAGTCATCCTCTCATTCTCTCTATTCATATGCAAACACAACGTGGTTAGAATTACACATTGTTTTACATTTCCTTGTGTATTTGCAGCCTGGCATTGCTTTTTCTTTCAGAAAACTTCTTTCGAAATATAATTTCTGGTCCTTCAGAGCTATTGTATTTAGATTTGGGTCTGTTAGATCAATATTTGATTGTAATCCCATTATGAATGTTGTCAGCTACAAACAACAATGTACAGCTGAGAAATTGACTAGTTTGTGGGTGTAGCAGTAATGTTACCCTCTTGACAATCCGTGGTCATTAAGTGTCTGAAAGAACAGGCAGGTTTTGTGCCCTAATTTAATACCTTTATATTGCAGTCTTACTTGGAGGCCATACTTCCCAACAACCCTACAGAGGTTTAGTGAAATTCAAGAATGGATGTTTCCATGAGTTTAAGGGACTAATAATTTGAATTTTGATTATGTAAAGTGGAGCGTTTTGAGGAGGAACTACATAAAGACATGGAAGAGAACATTGAAACAAATAGGTATTTTTATGCTTATAAAATGTAAGCTTGAAACTTGCAAAAATCATCCTGTTTAGCCAAAATTACTCATGCATTAGAAAAGAAAAGTGATGCTGTGTAGCAAATGTGTGGTCTGTTGATACTGTTTGGTGTTGAAGTTGAATAGTTAAACCTGTTGATCCATATGTTTGGTTTTATATGTTTGAGTTTTATTAAAACCTCTGCCAGTCACTCTTCACAGAAACTAGATGCACTTTGAGGTATGCCTCATTAGGAGCCATAACTGTTCATACCAAATACATAGTGTTTGTTTTAATTTTCACACATCAGTAATGTAACCTGAAACTGTTGTGCCATTTCTGTTTATTTTTTTAATATCTTATTGAAAAAATAGGAGGAGGTATTCAGTATTAAATGGCTTGGTGTACTTTAGACTGTTATCACAAGAAAACAGTTATGTATTTTCTACTGAAACAATGCACTAAAACAATAAAACTTTTGAAGAAATGGAAGATTTGTGTGAATTTGTGGAAAGATTCAATGCAGGTCACTGAATTAACCTGTTTCCAGCATTTCCAAAAGGATGATGACATTGATGTCAGAGTTCTCAAGAATACCAAAACTGGGTTACATTACAATGACAAATGATGTTATAGTCTGTTGAGTTTTTGTCTTAATAGTGTTCAGCTGTAGAATGCACATTTCCATGAGGAATCTGCATTTTAATGTCAAGCATTGACATTCCATTGTAGGCTTTGTTCATGAAATATTAACACAGTGCATCTCAGGAAAAGAGATCAGTCCTTACTTTTGCCTATGTTGTTTTGTATACTGCATTGCAAATTTCACAATGAGGGGGCATAGTTCACCAAAACGTAATATTCATCTTACTCAAATACAATACAAATCTCATTGAAAATCAGTTAAAAGCAGATTAAACTGAAAAAAATAGGAAATGGGGAGCTGTAATATACTATATATCCTGTTTGTACAAGTCATATTCCTATTTATACCCAAGTTAACTAAAACAAAGTTTCAGCAATAAATTCAGTCTCATCATTTTTCATTTGTAAAGATGCAGTATGTAGGGTTTTGTGCATTCAGATGGAGTAGTGAATGAGTGAATAGGTTAGAATTTTATCTTGGGTTTAAAAAAAATGTATCCTGGATTTATAGAAAATGCTTTATAATTATGAATGTACACATGTAAAAGCAAATTTTTAACTCGGATGACAGAGGAGGGTCCAATTGTTACCTGAGGGTGGCCACCTCATCTCTAGGCTCTGTGTGTACCAAGTGTTTGGGTGTTTCATGAATTCACTACTCAAATTAATAGGCCATAGGCATACAAATACCTGCTTACTGTCCTATTTGGCAAAGATCAAAGTAGGTGTAGGCTGCTGATAAGCTACAGCACAGATTGCCATAAGAATAACAAAACAAGAAATTATCTCCTTTTCTGTCAAAGACCCTTAGCTCAGTTATAAAAGTCAAGACTATACAGTAAATGTTATAAGCAAACCTTGAAACATGAATGCATTTTGCAGATCTTGGGTTTTACATTACTCTAAATAAATGTAAATTCACTTGTCTAAATTACATATGATACATGACAGCATGCATTTAAAATATTAATATTTGAGGCTGTAATTTAAATGTAATTTTTTAAAATTTAAATTAATTTTTAATTTATTAAAAAAAAAAACTAATTAATGTTCCAGAACGCTACAGAGCAGAGATTTGTTTGGTTTCTGTGAAACTCAGTCTACCAAATAAACTCTCCCGTTAAATTATTTAAATATATAATCCCAATAGCAGATATAATATCCACTTCCCAACAGATATACAGGCATGCTTTTTGGGCACCTGTAGTGAGCTGCCATGATTACATAGCAGGTTCACTGGGTAGGCCTGTGCGGCTATCTTCAAAATATTTACAAAAGTGAAACTGTAACTAGTTCTCAATAAATTTGTTGTGTTGGAAGTACACAATAAAACCTAATGAATATTGCCACTTAAATGTTTTCACTTCGCCATGTTTAATAAAGTTCACCAGCTTAATAAGACATTTTCGCAGAACGCCTGCCTAATCTCAGAACTTTCTGGCTCCCCTGCTCTGCACATGATAATGAGACACATAGTAGTGACATTAGACCATTTTTTTTGGAAAACAATACGACAAATCTGCAATGTAATGTCCTGAATATAAAGCTTGTTTTGAGCTAGGATTGAGTGTCAGTATATGAGGAGAAACGTTTTAATATGTTGTCAAAAATGAATGGAGTCCAATAGGAAAACCATGCTTTGGGCGCAAATTACAGAAACCAGCAGATGGAACCGTGGCCTCCATTGCTCAGACTGAGAGCTGAGAGCCGGCCCCTTGAGCCTATGCAGTTGTGTTGAATGACTGACACTAAGGGGCGTATGCCGACGTTCCAAATGTACATCCAAATGACGTGTGCAGTGAATAGATAGCATAAGCTCGGTCACAGACCTTTTATTTTACATTATAAGTCAGATATCTTCCTACTGGTCACTTTTGGCCCACCTCCATGTCCCTGTGAAGTGAGCGAAGGTGAGAGGTGTGTACTATGAAGCTGGCTTACCAAGTTAGCTGGCTAAGTTTAGTAAACATGCCATATTGAAAACATATGAGGTGATTGTAGCTCGTGGCCAGATTTTATTGTGCAGTTCAACCACAGTAATTTAAGAGAGAGTTTAATTTGCCTAATTATCTTTGAAATAGTCTGATAACCAGTGAACCTGCATCATAGAACATCCCGAGGTGGTAAGATCAATTTTGGATGGCCTCTGTCTGGCAAGGATACTTAATAATTTTTCATCAATCACATATTTGCTAACACCAACCACCCACCAGTTGTGCCATTGGTTGGTCTTTTATTTTTCTTGTTCAGAAAGCAAAAATAATAGAAAATAAAAATAAATACAAATCTAAATAGAGAAATATGCCTCAAATGTATTTATTCGTGAATTTATTTACTTATTCTTTCATTTATTGATTTTTTATTATGACAATCTGGATTTGGCATAGCTTATATACTATTAAGATATTAAGCAGCTATTTACGTGTTTGTCTCAAGACTGCAATACAGCAAAGGTGTTTTACAGAGCAGCACACACACAATGCTATGGACTGATGCACCTTTCTCTGATGCTTGCAGTAACATTGCAGCCAGATGTGAGGTTAGTGGTTTGTGCAAAGTCGAGAACTTTTCCATGTCAAAATCAAACTGTATAAATAAAAATGTTTATCCAAGATGAAATTAAATGCTGTTAACGTTTTATAAATGAGACCCCAGACTCTTTGACTCCCTTTCCTAGAATTTGTTTCTGAATCTAACCGGACTTATGATGTTTTATATTTAAACTTTCAAAGGGCAAATACCACATCAAGGATTCATAGTCAACATTAAAGCAGTAGGAAAAACTGCAGTTATCACAGAATGGCTTTGAACAGTAGAATACTGCAGTCCTAATGGGAATGGTGTTGGGGTCTTTGCTTTCAGCTGTGAAATATTTAAATGTAATTTCATTAGATATTAAGCATCTGGGAAATAAGAATTTTGGGCAGGAACATTTCTTGGGGAGAAGAAAATTAGAAAGAAAATTGAGAGTAATAGTTGACCAAAGTTTCTAGGCATTGTGCTATAGTAATGGAAAAGGCCAACAGGATGTGGGGAGAACGTTCTTTGCAAAAATCAGACCTTTCATTCATTCAATTTCCAGTCAAACAGCCGTTCAGAACAGTTTTTTGGTGTGAAACACTAATGCAGGAAATATGTATTCAATAAATTTACACAAAAGTCTCCAACACAAAGTATAACACCCAAATGATCATAAGTTTCCAAAACTGAAGTTCAAAAATTATTGCAAGATGTAGAGAAAATGAGACTGCTGAAGCAATGAAAGTCTATGGGAACCATGTCCACTACTGTCAGTCAAGCATATTGGAGGACCAGTGCATGTTTGGGGATGTCAAACAATGTCTGTTTTGTTCTTAATTGAAAGTATAATGAATGCTGGTATAATGAATCTGAATATGCAATACCCTCCAAAACATTTGATTGGGAACTAATTCATTCTATGACCCAAAGCATACTACTGAGAAGACATACTCATATAATAATGGTGTTGGTGTTCACAGAACAATGTACTGGCCCAGAAACCAGACCTCAACAGCATTTAATGCGTTTGGGATTACTTGGATAACAAGAAGCAGGTAAGGCAACCAACATGTAAGACTGAACTTTTGAACCATGGAAAAATATCCTTACAGATTTCAGATTTCTTTGGAAATGCAAGTCTACTGAAAAGAATGAAAGTATGGTGTAATGTAATGTAATAGGGGCAAAGGGTGGACACACTAAATACCTGATTTTATGACTATGACTATGATTTGATATGACTTTTAACCATTAGAGGTTTTTGTGTTAAATATACAATACTGTGCAAAAGTCTTACACATATGTAAAAATTCTATATGTAAAAAAAAAAAAAGTAAACATGCTTTCAAATATGAATATAGCTGCAAGCAGCGATGAGGTGGCCTAGCAGTCCAGCAGGGCAGAGTTGCCATGGCAACTTGATCTTTTCATGTTACAGCTCATGGCTGTAAGCTCATGTCCTGTTTAGGTCATTTGCCTTTGATTTGGGCCAATTTGGCGGCCGCATCAATTGGGTTGACATGACAGGTTGTTATGTCAACCTACTTGATTGCAGGCCTTGGGATCTCCTGAGGCATCACCACACATAAGAATCACTTTTATAAGCTGAACACATCAACAGTTTTTAGGGAGAATGTGTTTTTACTTATTGCAGCTCCCCTGAGAGGTCAAATGATGCCAATTTGTTTTTGCACATCCTTAGGAAGGGGTCCCGAGTCCAGGTACCAAGGTTGATATCGATACATCAAAGCAGTGCTGAGACATGATTTCACTTCCTGTTTGAAAATCAAAAATCCATCTGTTAACTTTTGTGAGGCTTGGTCTGAGGATCATCTGTGCCGATTTTTGGGGAAGATTGGAAAAATTTGGGGCCTGTGAAGAATTTTAAAACTTAAACCATAAAATCCAATATGGCCTCGCTGCTTGGCCCCCAATGAAATCAAAAGTTTCTAAATATCAAATGATTTAAAATATAAAAAGCAGTGAGCAGTAAAAAAAATTTAGTGAGACCACATTTTGCCTTCAAAACTGCATTGATTCTCTCGGTTACGGCATGTAGGTCGTTTCAAGAATCTTGGAGAACTAAATTTTGGCTGTCTCACTTGCTCTTATTGTTAAAGATAGTTCTTCCTGACCTTGACTGTGTGTTTGGTGTCATTGTCGTGCTGCAGAATGAAGTTGGCACCCAATCAAACTCCTCCCTAATGGTACTGTGAGATGGATGAGATTAGCATCTCAGCATTAAGGATTCCAATAATTCTGATCAGATCACCAACTCCATTTGCAGAAATGCAGCCCCAAATCTGCAGGGAACATCCATTGCGCTTCATTGTTGGTAACAGGCACATCCATATAGTGCTCTCCAGCTTGTCCTTACAAACAGACATAGATTCAAACTAGTTCAGAGTGAATTCTGTACTGATATTAAAGAGTATTATTTTATATAAAGGGTTTTCAATACTTAGAAAAGCTTCATAAGGTCATGTAGTTGAGGCAGAGACCCTTGCTGTGTTTAAAATCCTGGCTTGATGGAATACTTAATGGATTCTTAAACATGTTCCATTTTAATTTACACTCATCAGGCTGAGTGTAAGTACCATAACATTTTATTGAAAGTGTCACATATAACACATGACATACTAATCAAATTGCAGATAACTAAATGGCAACAGTGGGCAATAATATACATCATCTTTTTATATCCTGAGTGTTACATAGCTGTACTCCCAACCGATCATGGTCTTCAGCATATTTACCAGCATTCATTTCCCTTATAACACCACAGGATGCTGTAGATTGTAGGTTCAAATAAAGACTGTGTTAGCAGTTCTTTTGTTTTAAGCTCAGTCTAGTTCCACATTAATTTACATGAATCTCAAGTAGTGACCAGTGTTTAATTTGTAAATCAGGAGGTGCCAGAATGCAAAGCGCACGTAAGGGTGTGACCAGGGGGACTCCAAGACCTTAGAAGAGTCCTCACTGCTACTGAAAGTGACAGTACTAAAACCAAAATTTTTCATGCTCTCTGGCTTTTCAGGCATCACTGCATGTTTTACATAATACACAACTTTACACAGACAGCTGCCACTCACCATCGGTCCTTTTCAGCATTTTGCTGTTTTTCTGAACATTTATATTGTAAAAATGACAACAAAGTGTAAATAATCTTGCAATACAGTCAGTTTGTTTTGATTACCCACCCAGCTTTTTGCTAGGTTAAGACTAATTTTTATAACAGCTGCCTTTGACCAACCAGAACCAAACAACAACAATCTAACAAAGCAAAAAATCGAACAGACGAGTCAGTGATGACATGCATATGGGGGGGATCATATTTTCTCATGGATATTAGTTATATTTTGATGGGAGGGGAACAGAAAGAGGAATTGGTTTCTTCATCGTCATTGGGATTTTCATATTGCAGGCAATAATTATTTTATTCCCATTAGAGATGTTGGTTCCATGTCAAGCGTTCCCGGAACAACAGAAGCTCAGATCTGAGAGTTCCCAGAATAGGATGGCAAGATCCACCACGGATTAAGCCCCAGCAGTGATTTACATCTTTAAAACTTCAGTTTGAAGTAAAGATTAAAAACACAGAGATTCCAAGATAATTAGTGATGTTTGTGCAAACAAGATTAGTTTTATAGCTCTCTGTTCAGTTAATAGTAATCCTTAAACATTCTGTCTGGACAAAATCAGGACTTTGTATACTTTTCAGAAATTGTTGTTCATGACCACAGGCATTTGTGAGGAGCACATCAGTCCCAGCCACAGTGTAACATACCTCATATTGTTTTTTTGGACTAAAGACAGTGGCACTCATTCAGGGAAACTGTCAGTAACCACCTTCCCCCCTCACTGCTAGAAGGGATTTGGTTTTCTCAAACAAAAACATGTTTCATGGTGAAAATGGGAAAGGCAGAGAGTAAACAGTTTTGAGTCATGTGGTCTGTTTTTTCCTGTTAGTCAGGGGGTCTCTTCCTGTTTTCCCTCATTGCTGGAGTGTGTATATACACATGTTTGTACAACTGGTTATCTATAAGCACTTCCCCTTCCACAACTTCGTGTTTGTTTGGATTTTAAAACACATCAAAGCCAGAGCATGGAATGGGGAATGGGCAGAGAAGGAGGCATTCCTCAGAGGAGAGTGACATAACCAGTTCTGGAACCCTGGGTTTACTCTCCAGATGGAGACATTTTTAGTGCCTCTTGGACTCGCGCACACAATCTTACACACCAACAAGAATTTCCCAAGTGTCATATCTGTACTAGGCAGGATGTTTTGCCAGCCTTTTTCTGTTCTGAACATCCCCAGTCACATATCAGAAAGCCATTTTCACATTTACACAGACATGGGCATTCAGGGCCCTCTAAAAGTATGACATTGGTAGCGTGAAGTTTGTTGTTTACTATGCACTTTAGGCATTTGGATTTGAGATCCAAAGATGAATATGAGACAAAAGGACAGACATCAGTTTCAAATTTTGTCATAATATTTATATGCCTATATTTTCCCATTTTACAGAAATAGTATTTTTTGGGGGTCAAGTCACCCATTTTGAGCTGTGTATAATTAAGATAATGAATGACAGATATTAAATGTTGCTCAGATCTTTACTTTTGTATGGATTATTCACACAAATGAACAGTAAATGTCTAGTCTTCTAGACTCCATCTGTGGATTTTGGAGACAGAGGGTACACACCATAATGAAGACAAGAGAACTAACTACGGTGGAAAAACAACTAATCTGTAAGATGCGAGACCAGAACAATTTGTTTAGAAAGACAACACAGAAACCCAACAATTTGGGAAGTTAAAAAAGGAAGTTGATAACATACCCAAAAACAACATTTAATGACATCACCTTCTGTCTCCAAAAAGCACTAGCTGAAGTATCAAAAGCCATTATAGAATCTGTATTGCTATGGAACAGAACCCAGACTAGAATTTGTGGAAAACAGACAAACCAGAGGAGTTCTGGAATGAAGTAAGCTTTCAGTAAGGAGGGAACAGCCTAACATCCAAAGCATACCACCTCATCAGTAAAATATGAAGGAGGTGTCATGTGTTGGGCATGTATGGTTGCTTCACATCTTTATTGATGATGTAACAGATAATGGCAGCAGTAGGATGATTTCAGACGTGTACAGACAGATTTTGTCTGGCTGCATAGAAAGAAATTCCTCCAGGCTGACGCCTCATCCTGCAGCAAAACAATGACCCCAAACACCACTGCCCACATAACTAGAGCATTCATCAATTAGAAAAAGAAAGTTTTTGACTGGCCAAGTCAGTCACCTGATTTAAATCCAGTACAGCATGCATTTTGTATGCTGAAGAGGAGGCATGACAGAAAACCCCAAAAACAAAGATCAACTGAAAGCAGCTGCATTGAAGGCCAGGAAAAGCATTTCAAAGAAGTAACCAAATGTTTGGTGGTCAGTGGGTTGTAGACTCAATGCAGTTTTTGCATTCAAGGCCTATGCAACTAAATACTAGGACCTCAAACAGTTGTTTATGTAAAACAGTAAAACATATATGCATATAAATACAATGAAATTAAAATGTGGTTTGCACTTCTGTCTCATATTCACCTGTTGATCTCAAATCCAAATGCCTAAACTATGCATGAGAAACGACACATTTCACTCTGCCACTAACATACTTTTGGCAGGCACTGTCCCTCCACATACTTTGGGTAGGATGGATGTTCTACAATCACTTGATGACAGTTCAGAATTTCTTGCCATATCCTTGTAAAAACTGGGGATATGACAACATAACGTTGTCTGTCATCATAACACCTGAGTAACTTTTATATCGGATTTGTAGTCCCCATCCACAATGATTCCCTGGGTCATCGCTGCTAAAGAGGATTGACTTCTCAGTTGACATTAATCAGATAAATGTTGTACTGACCAACTTAAACCTACAAACAAGACAGGATGAACCAGTGGGATGAATGCTGTAAGATGAGAAATTCTCAGCTCTGGTCCTGCAGTACCCTGTTCTTTCAGCCTTTAGGTTTAACACTCTCAGTTCATTTTATTGGATTGTATAGTTGTTAATTATTTTTAATGTATATGTTTAAATTGAATATTATCTTGATGAAACAGAATTTGGCTCAGGAATACCACTTGCTATGTGTGATAGCTTCATTTTCCATGGTTTAAATAACCAGGGGTCCATCTTTTTTTCAATTATCTATTAGTTAATCGACTGCAAAATTTAACAATTAAAAAGGAATTATTTGCTTCAACAAATTACAAACGTAAAAGCATTTGATCCTCACATGATAGGGAAATATTTACCCACTGTAACATGAGTAACAATGAGGCCTGAATTAAAGTAAATAATTCCTTATTTCTAATGAATAGAAGCAAATAGCAGGAGTTTACAGTTGAGGTTGGAAGCCTGCAAACAGAGATATTCCTGGAACTAGGCTGAGAATTACTGATATAAGTTAATAATGGCTTGCTTGTTACTCAGCATGTCATTGACTCGTTGATGCAGTAAATTTCACAAATAGATAGCAGACATGGTTACTTAAATAATGGAGAAAAATAGCCATGAATTCCAGAGTTGAATGGACTGAGCCATATCTGTTTTAAAGGCTGTGGGGCCTTTACCATGTAACATAACTGATCTGATCTACTGAACAAGATTTTACAATCTATCACCAGCAGAGGGCACACTAGAGGTGGTCTAGAAACCATACAAAGATTCTGCCACAATAAGGATTCCATATTTGGGCATGAATCTTCAAGCAGAAAAAGCTTGGCAGAAGGGTTGTAAAAAAACCGAGAGGAACATGGCCACCAAAGTCACAATACAAACCAAAGGGTTGTCCTGGTACCTTCTCATACCATCACCATCATCTGCAAAAGACATTCACTGAGCAGAAAACTGTAATTATACCTGGTGCTTCCACAAATGCTGTAGTGGCATCAGAGCATGAATGTTCAAACTACCACCCCACCATCAGTGACCTCTGCAAATGCATGGAATAACACAGTAACACACCATCCAGTCTGCTCTCCTCTGCTGCCACAAAACTATATGCTTGCCCTACAGATTTATTTTCCTAAAGGCCAAATAATTCACAAATGGGGAAAGAAACACAGATTTACCCTCAACAATCATGTACTGGGTCAAAAGAAAGGAGGGATTTACAAATAATAATAATCAAAAAATGTAATCTGCATGTTCGGGCAGCCTTGGCACGGAGAAGATTGTTGCTGCATTGATGGGACAGCAATCTGACAGACAGGCCTCACAGTCACTAAGCCCTTCGCCTGCTCATCTCTATCCTTTTGTAAAGATAGAGCAGCTTAAAGCGCAGCACTAATAAAATCATTGCTCTCACCGTCAGCCTTGACCAACAGCTTCCTCTTCATCACTGATGCCCAGGCTAAGGGCTAAAGTAACACTCTGCAGCAAAGGAGCCTTCAGGAAATGTGCAAGTTTTAACATTTTGTATGTATTATAGCTATATGTATTGTATACTCTATCTATTATTCTCAAAATCTAGAATATTTTTAATTTGAGCACTTTTTTATCAGTATTATTGATTACTGATGTAGTCGTGTGGTGTAACTTTCATGTTTTAAACGTGTATAATTGCATAAAGATGTATTGTGATTTAAAATGTATAAAGACCTACTTGTATCTGCTGAGAGGAGCTGGCCAATTCACTACTAAGTACATGCATGTGACATGGTCTTTGGAGAGGCTGGCTCCACACATACACACAGATACACAGACTCACACACACAGACAAACACATACACACAGACACGTCACACTGCAGCTCATTCCAGTACTGTAAACACTTTCTCGATCTTTATTTCCCCCTGTAGACCAGCCCCTGTGGGAGCTCTGAACATACAGTCATACAAATCATCAACCCTTCAAGATTCAGTCCCAAATCTAAGAAACATCAAAATAAAATGCAAATGAACATTCAAAAAAATGTGTAAACACCCCTTTTTTACTCAAAAAAAGGAAGCTGAAATGTCTGGACATGACCAAAAACTTCAGATAAATGTATTACATGATGGTGATAGTCATTAACATCCATGGTAAAAATGAGATAATCACAATGATTAACAATAAAACGACAACAAAAAAATGATATCCAGAAAGAGGCTTCTGGTCGTTGATACGATGGCTGGTACTTGCCTTCAGATAAGAAATTTCCACAATTTTCAATCTATGATTCATCACTGTAATCATCTAAAACCTTTAGGGGGGAGTCACCATATCACACCTGTCCATTTGTTCCACAGTTATTAATCCCCCTTAAGCTAAGGTCTCTTTTGGTCTGTTAATCCTCAAAAAGATATGAGAATGCAGGATTTTTGTATCTACAGAAAGAAAAGATGAAATGCAGCTGAGCTGCCATGGTGCTGCAGGAGAGATGGAGTGTATCTGCAGTTCATGCATCAGTGGTGCTTGACGAGGAGGAGGAGTAGGGGAGGGGGCATTCAGACAGTTTGAGCAGTCTGGCCCAGAGATGGGAGTGAGACCAGAGGACCAGCAATCTCCAGACTGCCCTGCGATGCAAGAGAACTTGTGAAGCACAGTCAACATGAAGCTTTTTCAATGCACGTCTGTGAAGGTGACACATCTCAAGCCTAGAGAAGGGGTCCTAGAAGGGTCACAAGATGGAACTGTCTAAGGGTGACACATGACAGCAGTTAAGGAAGCACCTCTCTCCTGCAAGGTGGAAAACCCACCAGAATCCATGTTGGAGCAAACAGCAATATTAGATCATCAAGGTCAGTCACAAAATGACCAAGAAGGCAACAGTTCTGGGATATACAGAGACTTAGGTGTATACATGTTAGCTCTATATTAACACCTTATTTAAAGACAGACAAATGAAAAGAAAAATAAAACAAAGATCCAATTTAAAAAATAAAATCACAATTTTATGTGGCACTCACAAAAATGTAAAAACAAGAAAAAAGTTTACCATTCATGTAAAAAAATCCTACATAAATATTGAAGATATCACAAACTGATTATTTTTTTTTTTTTTTTTTTTGATCCTATAGGAATTAAAAGTCAACCCTGTTTTTTTTTTTTTCATAATCGCTAACTGTGTTCTCCTCTGAATGTGAGTTTTTCCACAGTGGTCCTTGGACTCAACCAGCAGCAAATGTCTGCTGCCAAGGACCTTGACTAGCTGTCAACGGCTGAGCCTGGCTGTGCCATGAGTGTCTCGTCCTTTTCTTCCAAAGCCACAAACACTCTAATATTCCACACGTTCCAATGTATGTCGGCCATATCCCCGGAAAACACTCTGCCGGTCTATAATCTCTCTGTGAATCACAGATGAGCCCTTTCCTCATATATTTTCACAAGTTTTGTATGTCCATATTGATACAAAAATTAAATAAAACAAAAAAGCAACTGTCCTTTCGGGGGAAAGACACACACACACAAAAAAATAACAAACAGAGGCAGTCACGTAAACATAACCGATATGCAAGCGGTACTGGGATGACTGCCTCCCCTAGGAAAGGCAAGTGCACATGAATCAAGTTTCTTTCCTTGAGTCTTCTTTCTCTCTCTATCCGACTCTCACAGAGCAATGGGGAGTTATTTATTTCTCTTTCGCAAATGCCATAATGGCAGAGAAGTGTGCCGAGGTAGCCCAGTCGTAAAAACATTTTCTCACTCATTTCTCTTTCTTCTTCAGATGTTTGTTTTGGGAGTAACTGCTGTCTCTGTCTCTCTCTTCCTCTCACTCTTTCACTCATTTCACTCTCCATCTTTCTCCCGCTGGCGCACATTCAGAAGATCTCTGGCAATGTGACGTTCCTCAGGAGCCACTGTTGGGACCGGCTGCCATTGCAGTCTCTGACGCTGGGCACCTGGCTGTCCTCCTCTGTAGCCTTGTCCAAACACTGGTTGCTGTTGACATGCACTAATGTCAATTTCTGTAACAACAAAAAGAAACACAGAATCATTAATCTAATTAATCCAACCAAATCTACTGGATTTTGATAATAGCAATACATTAATTCCATAAACACATACTTCAGAGTAAGTTGCTTTTATTCTGACTTAAAAACATAGTGTGTGAGGAATGAATTACTCCTTCAATATCCAGATGTACTTGTTCATGGATTATACAAACTGGATCATAAAGGATTATGGCCAACCCATAAACCAAGCCTTTACCCAGTGGGCAGGTCTGGCATGCAGGCTATGACTAAAGCTCCCAGGGATTTCCTTCTATTGGCAGCTTTTAAGGCCCCATTTTTTGGTGGCAAACTGAGTGACTGCTTATATGTGTTTCCCTATCCATACTGCCAGGGTACCAGCCACACTAACAGAGCACAGGAGCAACAGCTGGTACAACAAGAATCAAAAACAACATTCAGAAAGAGGAGTGTCCCAATAAGATAAGTATTGGGGGGATGGTTGAGAAGGTCCTTGGCCCCTCGATGTGGTGGGCGTGCTGTTTATGATAACAGAAATGTTTTAAGTTATTGAAACTGGCTGTATTTGGGTGAGCCGCTGCAGACATGGCAGCATTTCCCACACTGTTCAAATACTATTGTGAGGAGCTCCTGGAAGCAGGGTTTATTCGCCATTTCAAAGCTACTGACATGAGAGCTGCAGGTGCCATTAAAATTTGCATGTCGTCAGATCAATTTGTGTTATCCATCCAAGTGCTGCATGTGCCAAGTCGGGTTAATGGCTTGTTAATGCTGGTTACGTCTCTAATCTCCTCAGATGTTCTTCTGAACCCCTAATGCTTCCTGTAACACTATAGCATGCACCTTCTCTCCACAGTGAACAATATTGCCTTAAACACATTACCTAAATAAATCCCCCCACTCTGGCCCCAGACCTGCACCCCTCATGGAGACTGGACTTTCCAGTAAGGCTCTGAAGAACAATTATGTTGTACACCCCTGGGTATGTTCTTTTGAAAATGTTCAGGTGTCAGTCAATCTAATGAGCCTTGCCTTTGGATACCTCCCTGCAGTACCCTGCTGTGTAATAGCTGAGTCCCACCTCTCCTATCACTCCATCCTCATTCTTCAATTAGTTTATCTTCAGCAATGTTACAGCCTATAAATATGTTAAAGTGAACTGGGGTCTGTGTCCTGAAAAGGGGGAACCTGGTTTTGTGAATGAATAGCTTGGTAATGTTTTTAGTTGTACGAGGTATATCTGGTAAACTCAAACTACTTATTTTCCATGCAGCATAATATTCTCAGAGAACAACTCATGGTGTGTTTTCATATCACCCATCCATGAATATGAATCCAAGTGAAAATGGATACTACCGCCATGAATAAATGAAGGCACGGCTGAAATAAACATGAACCCTGAGTGCAGAGGCCTGACATCAGTGTGAAACCGGGCAGGGGCTGATGCTGACAAGCAGACCACATGGGTACAGCAGCCACAGCTTCGCGTGGGGTGGTGGATTAGCCGAGAGGCTGAGAGGCACTTGAATAAAAGCTGATATCCACATACCATAATGCAGCAGGGAGCCAGGAGGCCTCCGTGTTTCACAATAAAAGGAAGTCCATTAAGTTCATTTTTGATGGAGGTCAAGTAAAGACAAATTTTGTTTGAGACGTCAGGTTTGACCCCTTTTTACCAGATCCAGGCCGATTTAAAACTACAAAGTCTAAGTATTGTTACAGTCACCACAGAGACAGTCATTAAAAGTCATTAGTAATGGTCATTATCCAGAGACTGGTGAAGGGGAACACATGGTTCACATGGTTCAGTCTTTTGGTTTGGAGCAGAACCCCAGGTACAGATGCCTGAAAAAGTGTTTAGAGATGGCTTGTGAGTAGTTGGAAACCTCATGTTCCTGTCATGGGGTACCTGATGGTCTGGGAAAGTGGGGGGCAGTTAACTAATGGAATTTGGGTTAGTGGAATTTAGGAGAGAATCTAGCAGCAAGACTTCTGAAAGACCTTTTCATACCATTCTTATGTATTTTGCCTTGTAAGTCGCTCTGGATAAGTAACAAATGTCATTAATGTAATCATGGACCAGGATCAAGACCAGCTGGGAGGACTGGGCGAAGGTGATGAAAAGACTGATCTGTCTCGAACACATTTGACAGGCACGTCATGTCTATCTTGGTAGCTTTGGACGGGTGAACGGGATGCTGTTTTTGGACAAAGAAGGCCTAGGTATAGCTAAAACACTAACACAAGAATGCAGTATTTTGGAAAGGCTACACTGTAGTTGGCAGAGTTGCATGGGTTGGGTCCATTAGCAGAAACTCCCCTCTTCTGGTATCAATGTGTAAAACACAACCACATCATCACAGCAACCTGAGCTACACAGCAGCACAAACATGCTCATTAACCCAAGAGTAAACATTTTTTCCTCTATATAGCATTGTTTTTCAACATTATTAGAGCTGTGCAGACAGTCCCAATAGTATCTGTTCTGCTCTTTAGACCTTGGCTAACAGAATGCTAATAGTGATCCAAACCCCAGAGAATCACGCTCATATCCTCTGAACAGCTCATTTCAACTCAGGGCATATTTTTCTAATCCCAGCTTCCTGCTCCTTGTTACCATGTTACTCACCCTGCCCCCGGTTACGGTGTTACTGACCTGCTAAACCCGGATGCCTGCTCCCTAGGCATCTTTAACTTTCTAATCCAGGTTTCCTGCTCCTGTTACCATGTTACTCACCTGCCCCTGTTCATAACTCTTTTTACAGACATGGCTTCAACAGAATACTAATAGTGATCCAAACCCCCAGAGAATCACGCTCATATCACTCTGAACAACTCCCATTTCAACTCAGGGCATATTTTTTAATCCCAGGTTCCTGCTCCTTGTTCACCATATTCTCACCTGCCCCCGGTTACAGTATTGCAGCCTGCCCAAACAGTATCTGTTCTGCTGCTGTTTAGACCTTGGCCTGAATGCTAATAGTGATCCAAACCCCAGAGAATCACGCTCATATCCTCTGGAACAGCATTTCCAACCAGGGCTTACTTTTACAGTCTAATCCCAGGTTCCTGCTCCCTGTTCCATGTTACTCACCAGCAACAACAGAATGCTAATAATGATCCAAGCCCCAGAGATCATCTCATATCCTCCTGAACAGCTCGACAACAGGGCATGCCTTCTCCCTACTGCTGTGTTACTGACCTGCTAAACCCGGATGCCTGCTCCCTACTGCTGTGTTACTGACCCTGCTCCCTGTTACTGTGTAACTGACCTGTTAACCCAGATTCCTGCTCCCTGTTACTGTGTAACTGACCTGTTAACCCAGATTCCTGCTCCCTGTTACTGTGTAACTGACCTGTTAACCCAGATTCCTGCTCCCTGTTACTGTGTAACTGACCTGTTAACCCAGATTCCTGCTCCCTGTTACTGTGTAACTGACCTGTTAACCCAGATTCCTGCTCCCTGTTACTGTGTAACTGACCTGTTAACCCAGATTCCTGCTCCCTGTTACTGTCTGCCCCGGTTACGGTGTTACTGACCTGCTAAACCCGGATGCCTGCTCCCTACTGCTGTATTACTGACCCTGCTCCCTGTTACTGTGTTACTGACCTGTTAAACCTGAATTCTTATTCCCTCTCACTGTGTTACTGACCTGCTAAACCTGGATTCCTACTCCCTGTTACTGTGTAACTGACCTGTTAACCCAGATTCCTGCTCCCTGTTACTGTGCTACCATTGTGATTAAATGTTTAGAGGAGGTTCTTTTGGGTACGAATCACAAAGGTCACAAATTGGTCCCTGCATGCCACCAAAATACCTTTTTGACAGAAACAAATTATGGCCTTGGGAATTGAGTATTTTCTTTGCATGTTTAATAAATTGAATTTTGTGGAGTGAATGTAAAAGAAGTGAAAACTGAGAAAGGAGCTTTTGGGGTTTCAGTCCCTTTCCCTGACGGGAACAAAACAAATGGTTCTGCATTAATAACCATGTTTAGCACAAGACAGCATTTGCAAAAAATGATTCAATGTACAAGAGCATGAGAAACAAGATCACATGGCACTCAGACTGTAGATTTTTTTACAGTAAACTTCAGACTTAAGTCTAAAATTGCTTCTGGCAGATTTGGGGAAAGTGTCCTCTCCCCTTTAATCAGAAAGTTCAGCTCTTTTCTGCTCTGGCTTGTTCCTGCCTGCACTCACAGTGATAATGCATCTGGTAAGGTCTGGAGCTTGCCTGACTTTTCCCCACAATGTCATCCTCTACAGCAGCCATTCTCAACCTTGGGGTCCCAACCCCAAATGGGGTTGCGAGGTGATTTCTAGGGGTCGCCAAATCATTTTGGAAAAATATAAATGTGCAATATTAATATTAAATTACATAATTTAAAACAGGAAGCTGTTTTAGTTGTTTTCTGCTTCATTGTTTGTCCCAAATTCATTGTAGCCTATCAACGGCATTTGTATGATCTGAACTGTGTGCGTGAGATTGTGGTAAGTGCCACACAGTGGGAAAAATAAACGAAGAAAAAGAAAAAAAAAACCCGGCGCGTTATTGCTTTAGCTGCAGCTGCAGTGAGTTTTCTAGCTGGAAAAATGGAGCGATGGTTTAAAAAAAATGGTGAAAAAAAGACCTGAAATAGAACTAGGAGTTTTTGCTAATTATCTTCTTTTTCATGTTTACAGCTACATAGATGTTTAAATATACTGGTGACCCTAATCACGGTTGTGGGATCATTGAATCATAGAAGGTCTGTGCTTATGAACAAGCCTCTGTGCTAATGTGCATGTCCCTGTGCTAGTGAACAGGCTTCTGTGTTAATGTGCATGTCCCTGTGCTAGTGAACAGGCTTCTGTGTTAATGTGCAGGTCCCGGTGCTAGCGAACAGGCTTCTGTGTTAATGCGCAGGTCCCGGTGCTAGCAAACTGGCCTCTGTGTTAATGTGCAGGTCCCTGCGTTAATGAACAGGCCTCTGTGCTGCTTATACAGTTCTCTGTGCAAATGCACAAGCCTCTAACAATTAAGGGGGGGGCGGCACATTAGCTACACGGTTCAGGTGCTTTATGAAAAAGTTTAGCGAACTGCTTCTTCCTTAACTGAAAACTGTTACCTGAGCTGCTGACACAACTACTGCCAAAACCTAGTGAGCAACAAAGTTATGAGCTACTAGTTACCATGCCAACTGCAACCCATTCCCAGAGAGATGCTATAGGACAATTAGTCCTTTTCCTGTGGGTCTCCCAGCAACAGGCCGCATTAGTGTAGTCCCAACTGAACAGACTGGAACTGGGCCCAGACTGCCTCACTCTACACTATAAAAGCTTCTCACCAAAATGTGTTACTCAGGGCTCCACCTCTTTTTTCTTAAATCCAGCATCTGAGAAAACACATGGGAGAGCATTCTGAAGTACTCAACCATATGAAACCCCATGATGAAGCCTAAGCCAATGCTGATGGAAAAAGCCTAGAACAATAACCAGCCTGAAACAATAGTCCAGTAACATCAACAGGCTTTGCTAACAAGTTCTTAGCAGTCAATGGGACATTTAGCTCTGACTTCACTATGCTGATTGTTCCATCTGGGTATGGACAAAATTTACAGTTGAAGCACATTTATGATTCTCCTTGTTTTACTCCCAAACTTGTGCTTTTCCTTTCTCATGTCAACGTGCTTCCAAGCTTGTCTATGTATCTTCTTAATTCACTGCTGTATGCTCAGCAATATATTGTTACTGTGTGGCTGACAGCGGACCACAATCTTTAGCAAAGAGGTAAAACCATCATTAGAAAGAGAGCATGCAAAAAAAAAAAATCACCTGTCCCCCTCCTTCCCTGCTTCACCCCATAAGTGGTGAAAGGAGCCCTGGATGCCAGGCCTGGATGCCTGAGTCAGCTGAAGATGGCCTATGGTCTAATCTCAGTAAGGGAAGGGGTTCCTTGCAGTGGCTGAATCAAATGGTACATGACATCTGAGGCCAACTAGTACCTGTAGCCATTGAGAAAAGCAATCTGTATGAGTAGATTGTTTACTTGCAAGACAGGAAAGGGCTTCCTTTTTCCTCCTTGGAATGGAGTGTAATGTGCCCAAATGGAGCTAGGCGGGCCCTGCCAGTAACGACCCACTTCTTTGTCTGACTTGTGATTCCACTGCTGCAAACACTGTTCTCTCCTGGTTCTTACCTGTCTCACTGAGCCAGACCTCTAGCTCAAAGGCCTGCCTGCCAAGAGTCTCATCATACCTTCCTCTGACTAGCCTGTTTCCAGTCACACCTACTAAATTGAGCCACCACACAGAAATACATATGTTAAATATTGGACAACATGAAAACAAGATTGTGCGACTGATGATGTGACTTCCCTCCACGACTTTAATCTGATTTCCAGGGGCGACCTGGTGAATCTAAGTATGTAGGCAAAGTAAGGCATTGTGTAGCCAGTCAACAATGTGAAGGATGGTTAGGATGACAAATTGCACAACCATTCTCAGAATTCAAACAGAACACAGAGGTCATCATTCTCCCCTGCCATTTCAAAAAGTGCAATGGACTCCTTTAATAACCACATTCAGTGGACTTCATTATCTCTTTTCATGAATGGCACATCAAGACCCACTTTCTTGTGATCTTGATCACACTTTGCTGAATTGGCAACAAGGCATTGTGGGAATGGGGCACACACACTTACCACAGGGTCATACTCCCACAACTGGTTTCCTTTGAGGTGGTGACACTTCAGCATCATGACTGGCCCATTCAGCTTGGAGACGTCCAGGCACAAGTCATCTGTGCGGATCTCCTTATTGGCAGTGTAGGAAAAGACCTGTAGGGGGTGTGTTGGGGGGTCATGAAGAAGTTTCAAAAAGTGGGATTACACTGCAGGCATTTTTAACATATGACAGGGTACAGAGATTTCCCAAAAGTAATGGCTCTTCATAGCTGTCAACCATATCAAGGCATTCAACGCTCAAATGTGCACAATGTGTCAAAAAATTCATGAAAGAAAAGAAAAAGAAGATCTATGTCTTCTCAAATAACTTGCGGTTAAATCGAAAACCCAAACTACAGTTCATCAGGATTCTTAGAACTCCTGCAGACAAAAACCGCCTAGCGCAGCATCTGAATCTGATTTGTCAGTTTTGCGGCTGAGAGACTGTGCTGTTGTCCATAAACCTGGGTGTTAAACAGGCAGGATGTGGCTTGCATACAACACACTATCATTCATCCGAGAAAGTACAGGCTTATTAACATTTACATTTAAGTAATTTAACAGACACTTTTGGTCAAAAAGGGAGGACCTTCCATTTAGAGGTGGGTGGGTAGGGGGACATAAAGTAAGAGTGTGGTCACTATAGCGTTAAGCACCAGTTAATTACATCACAAATGGGAATAGATGGAGCTTCTGGGGGTACATTAACTCTGGTGCCTGTACAGAGAAGAGTTTTGGAGAGGGAGCTGGGGGCAGAAGAGGGGAACATGTCTGATTTACTTCACAACTGATTCCTGCTTCAAGGCTCTTTCCACCTGTAGGGAAACAGCAGTAGTAGGACTAGGAGAATAGACAGCAAAGTTCACCTCCCCCTGCAGCATGAAGGTGAGTGCATTACATTGCATTGACAGGCCAAGTAAAGCCCTACCAAAGAGAAATAAACTATTGGGAAATGGAACCATGGCCTATAAAACTGGATTAAGAAAGAAAGACTGCTATTCATCTGTGCCAAACCAGGTAAACTAACCATGAAAACAAATGTTAGGCACCAATATGTGGATATGTCACAGTCTCTCATAACCCTGTTTTGACAACCCTTGCTTAAACCCAACATGCAGCAGGTTCCAAAAATTGCCCAGGGAACTGCTGTTGTGATCCTGTAAGGTTCTTAACCCAAAAATAAAGTCCCAGCAGGGTAAACAGGATATATGTGCACTGTAAGATATGCTCAAAATGTGACTGCTTTGTAAATAATGCAAAGTAATCTGCTGGGAGGTAATGCTGTCCTACTGTGACATTCTCTAAGAGAGGGATGGAGAGGAGGAGCTTGGTGGTGGAAGCTTTAGGCTGATGCAGTTGTAGGTGTGGCAGTTGTAGGTGGTGGTGGTTGTAGGCAGTGGGAGTGGTAGGTGGTTGTGGTTGTAGATGTGGTAGTTGTAGGTGGTGGTGGTTGTAGGCAGTGGGAGTGGTAGGTGGTTGTGGTTGTTGGTGTGGCAGTTTTAGGTGTTTGTAGGTGTCAGTGTTTGTAGGTGTCAGTGTAGGTGTCAGTGTAGGTGGTTCTTACCTGGTTCCCACCCATGCCATGGCAGTTGAATATTCCCACTTTCTCATTCTCCTTCCTGGCCATGTTGTCCAGACACTGATTCGTCTCTACGTTCCGGATCTAAAAGGGAGAAGCAGAAAACATTTCTTTCGCAATCCAGAGAAGAAAGCACACACTTGGGCGACTCATAGCGCTATTTTGATGGCTAATCTCCACTCACAAATCTCACCATATTATGCACTTCCACATTAACATTCAGCCAACAGCACCATTTTATCATTTAGGATTCAATCGAGCTAATAGCATTGCATCATCTGTGATTTCAGAGGTTTAGCGATGATTTATCAGCTGACCTGCAGTTATAAATCTGAGTAGATTTATAAGTGGCCTATGAGGTCTCCACTGGGATAGTAGTGAGCAGGGATCAGTGTTTCGTTATCAGTGCATTGTGCAGTAGCTACTCAGCCAGTAGTGGGGTCTACAAAGTGTCTATTGGGCACTAGTGTATATACAATAATTGCTTTCTTCATTTGGATGAATATTGTGTCTGTATCTTGCATTCACTTTCTTATGTATGTGTGTGAGATTATGAGATTTAGGCTGGTGGAATACACTGATGGCCTGTTTGAGACAGGTGTTGGTGCTGAGTCACTCTGCGAGACTGATAATCCACTGTCTTGCTGCAGCCATTTCTCAGGTCTGCTTGTCAAAACCTGCACTGATGGAGGAATCCATCTATCAGATCAAAGGCTGAGGATCCAAAATAAAGCCTCTACACTCTTCCATCTCCTGTGAAATGCTGGTTCATGAGGTGAGGTCTTCAGTAAAGCACTGTTATGGAACATTAATAAAGTCCTGGTATAAATAAATACTGCCCTGTCACCTTGTTTAATATAGTTTAATATAGTTAATTAGGTCCCAACATCTTGATGATGCTAAGAGCATTGAATTGCAGGAACGGGTCTGCATACCAATCAAACAGGGGAAATAGGCAGCAGTTTAATTATGAAACAACCTTTAATTATCAGACAACTTCATTGACACATTTTAAAATCAGCCAGGTGAATAAGACTAAATGAATCACATTAAAGAAAACAGACTTGCAATTACTTTATAAAATGATACAGAAATCACTGATGCACACGTGTGTGTTTGTTCGTTAGTGTGAATACTAACCTGACATTCATACTCCTTTAGTAGTATTTCATTTGCTAAACGATGGTTTTCCTCATTGCTGTGAGCCATAGCACAGTCCATGTGAGTGTGCCTATGCCTTCCTCATGCCTCCTTTGTTCTTTTCTTTCCCTACAGTGCTAATGCATGCACATACACATTCACTCACTCCCAGACCTACTCTTCAACACAAATTTATTTTCCCTTCTGTGTATATTATATCATTGTTTACCTTTACTTTCCTTGTAAATAATAAACCCCTTTTATTCACAGGTGGCTAACTGTGTTATCACTTTTCTGTTCAAAGGATACAATGCCTTCAAAAATCAATCACACCCCTTATACTTATTCATAGTGTCATTAAAAGGTATGGTAATTCAGATTCATTAATAGCGTCATCTTAATATTTGTTAAAATTCAGAATTATGGCTTAAGTAATTTTATAAGATTAATTACTGTAAATTAGTGACAGGACTAGTGCCTGGACTGTTAAGATTCACATATTTTCCATACATTTAAATAGCATCACAAACTAGCTTTACATTCATTTGTGGGATTCATACAGTCCTTTGGAAGGACTTATCCTTGCATTTGTTTCCAAGCATTGCACAATGTTGCCAGTGAGGCAAAGACTAAATTAACTCACAGAGGTAAAGCTGATACTTCTGTGAGTTAATTTAGTTTTATCCTCCTTTAAACCTCTCTGTCACTTCATCATCACTGTTCTCTGACATTCATCTCATGCCCAACATTAAAGTCAATGCCAATGAAATGTATTTTTGAGTTTTTATTGAACACCACTCTTGATTTTTTCATTTGCTGAACTTTTTCCAGTGTGGCCTTCTTTCGGTTTCATTTACATTTAGAAGAAAATGAAACTTATGAAACTTGTGAATCATGTGTGAGCACCTGGATCCAAACTGAAATTGAAATGAGTCACACTATATATTCAAATACACACGATACACACACGCACACACAAAACAATAAAATCTGTTTTTTTTTTTCAAATGCCAAGTTATGATCTAAAATCTGGGAAAAAAAGTCATTTTGTGCTTTGAAAAGCCTTTGAAATGAAAGAGATTCCTTCACTTTAATAACTGATTTAACACGCAGCTGAGATTTCTGACAATCATGCCCACTGGTCATAAATCTGGGAAAATGCCATGTTTGAGGGTCTTTACTGAAATGTGGGAGTGTTATGTCCAATGGTAAGACAAATGGGGGGAACAGGACCTGAGAGAGGGAGGAGAGGGGGTAAAGGGCTAGAGAGAGGGAGGAGAGGACAGGACTAGAGAGAGGGAGGGGGAGGGGAGGTGAAGGGACAGGGCCAGAGAGAGGGGGGGGGGGAATAGGGCGATTGCCAGTGACCAGAGCCAGAGTGCAGTCATCACAGCTCTGTGGCAGCTCCCTAGATAAAAGACTGACATACAGACACTGCCAATGTTGACAAAAGACTGCAGTTACATAGTAAAAATGATTACAAAAAACTGCATGTCCACTATCAAAATGTTTACAAAAGACTGCAGTTCCACAGAATGTTTACAAAAGATGGTAGCTCCATAATGAAAATGTTTGCAAAACATGCACCTGCATGGTCAAAATGTTCACAAAGACCACAAATCCACAGTCAAACTGTTTACAAACATTGAAGCTCCATGGTCAAAACACTGACAAACACAGATAAAGGACTGCATCTCCGGACTGAAGAACTCTTAAAAGATCACAAGCCAGACTCATACCGCTGACAGATTACTGCAGATTTATAGGCAATGACAAATCACTCATAGGCCCAAGAGAAAAACATTGGTGCAGGAATGACAAGCTTCAACTCTTTCACTCTAACAGCTATTTGACAGACAGTTTAGATAATAAAGGACTGGGAAGTACCATACAATAATGTTCCTGCCCCATGTTTTTTTATGATGGTAAGTTCACACACTTCAATGGAGTGCACAGTTATTTTATGAAGTGCGTTCTTAAATCCCACTACTACTTCACCAACAACCATGAAACAGGCTGGCATATGACACAAGTGCAAAGAAGCACACACGCTTTTCTGCATTCTCTGTGATAATAATAAAATGCTGAGTTACAAAGAAACCAGCCAACAGGCCAATATGTGTTTGAGTGTTTAGCCTCTGTAAATGTTGGAACACTTCCTGAATGTCATGCATGGGAGCTCCAGTCAAATCATTCAATAAGTTTTGTTTTGCAAAGCATTAGTACAGTGACTTAGCCTTAACCGTAGTATAATTTTTATGAGATTTCACTGTGTGCTACTGAGATATCCAACTCACACTGTCAAACTGTCATGTTTTAAAGACTCCATAATCATTCTTAATTCATTATGGGAATAATGTAAACGTTACAACAAATAAAACTGAATTATTGCTTGAATGTTTAACACTAGGCTTCAATGGTACTTTCACATTCTCAACAATAAAAAAAATCATGACTGTTTCTGCAGTAACAAAATCAAAAGTGTGGTTGCCTGCAAACTTACTATATGTATACTGAAAACATTGACTGTCATATTTACAAATGGTCGCAAGGAAATTGCACATGAGACAGGTCTTATGCATTTATAAATTATACACATGTACTATATATAAAAGTGCCCTCAGGGGCTTTTATAACGTTTTGTCTTGAAGTGAGAAGCAACGTGCAGCATGATAGAAAAGATTAAGGCTCTCATATCAAAAGCCACCCTGCCTCGGGCTGCTGCTTCAGCTTCAGACAGAGATTTATCTCTTTTATTCACAGTGAAAGCTAAAAATATGAGCCAGATTATTTAAAAACAAGCAACATGAAAAGTATGATAAATAATTATGCAGCAACTTTCAATGAGGCATCAAATAAAATTAATTATATTTACTTCCTTCCTTTATGAACTTTAGACTTCACAGAGAGATGAGAGGACAAGGCATCAATACCATTTCTTTCAAAATATCAATATTGATAATGAATACTTAGTAACAGTACTGGCTGAAACTAATAACCAATTTTTTATTTTAGGGGCAGGGGAAGGCTTACATGACATTGCCTTGTTAAACTCCTGTCACATGCATCAACTTCAAGGTGTTTTGCTTTAAGTCAAATGAAAATATAGTTTCTTTGAGAAACAATATGCAATGTTTTTTCAACTAAAACAAAATAAAAACATTTCATACTTATTAGAGGAAAAATAAACAGTAATATGATCACAGCTGCATTGAATACTCCTAACTGATTAGCTGGAGGGTGTACATTGTACTTCTGTGTACAGGCACAGTAGTTCCAGCCAAGAGGCTAAATGACTAATGATTGCAAATCAATACTTATCTCCTGTCACAGCCGTAGATTCATCACTGGTTCACTCCAACAGAGTCTGTCTGCAGGCTCAAATCTCAGGCCATGGGCCTAAGAGTTGAGGTGGAAGTGTCATAAAGTGACATATTTTTTCATTGGGTTTTCATTGGTTAGTCGTGTTCCGAGGCATTTGATTGGCTAAGACACGTTCGAAACCATGGTAAAATCCCAGGTATAATCCATGCCACACCTGGACCACATACCATATCAAAATTTTAAAATCAATTCGCACTGGGAGAGATGAAGAACTTTATTGCTGATTTTGATATATTTGGTGGTTTAACAGTTTCTAAATGGCTAGAAGAATTAAAAAAAGAAGAATAGAAAACATCCTGAAATAAATGACAATGAAATCAAAGAGTCTGAGAAATCCAGAAATTAAATTTCAACGGTTAAACAAACTATGTGGGCCATTTGCATTTTCACTGTTGGTGCAAAGAAAAGGCATGACAGTTGACCTGAAAGCAGTAACCAAAGATGAGCTAAACCATACTCTTCCGTAGTTTTATGCAACCGTAAAGAACAGGAAAGGTGAATCTTATGGGTTCAGCAGTTATGTTGGATTACAAGCGGGGTTGAACAGGCATATGAACAACCCTCCGCTTTGTCTATCCTGGTGCTTACTGAAAGACAATGAGTTCAAAAATAGCAAAAATATCTTTATTGGAATGGTAAAAAAATGCATAGAGAAGGAGAAGTCACATCCACTCATCACAAAGCCTTAATGGAGGCTGACTTTCGCAAAATCAAACATTCACAGACGTTGAGTCCCTACATGGCATCCGGTCTTGTTAATAAGGTCTGGTTTGACGTTCAGCTGCACCTCGGAAGAAGAGCTAAAGAAGGCAACTGTCAGCTGAAACCTGAGTCATTCATCATTCGAAAGGATGAGAAAGGTCTGAAGTTTGCCAGCGTAGCATTTCATGAATCAACAAAAAAAAATCACAAAGATTCCCATGAAAGAAATAAAAAGAGGGGGTTTATGTATGAACAGCTAGGAAGCTCACTTTTTCTGGTTGCCTCTGAAATACATGTCTCAGTTGCCTCTCAACCCCCTGGCCATCTCCATCCATTGAGGAGTAACAATATCGATACCAATGAAGTATGGTAAATTCACTTACTGGCTAGCTGTTATAATATTTTTGTTGTTCAGAGTTTATATCTTTCCTCAGTTAGCTGCTGTTTGCCAGTACTTAATGAGACTGTACACCAACATTACAATGTAGCCAGCACAGCAATACTGCAAAAAGGTCAGGCTATAATGATTAGCTATTACATAGCAACTGGAAGCATGTGTTTGTCTTGATTTTACCACATGTAGGAGCCTAAATGCAGTTTATTGATCAAATATACATATTTGACTAATTATGCAATGCAATAATTTAAGTTCATATGTAAAACAGCAGTATTTTACATGGTTCATTGATTTAGAAGGAATTCAAAGGAATATTTACTGTATTTACAGGTTGATGTATTTACAGTTCATATTTACAGTAATGCAGTAAGTTAATTGTTTGATTCCTTGCACTTAAAATGTGTGTGTGTAATTTAAAATGCATAAAATCTCATTTATATTACATTTGTACTATTTGGGAATAGGTGACTATGACTGTTGCTTCCTAGTAACTGTGCGCACCTTTACTTGCCTTTTGATGCTCTTGGATTTTTTGATGTGGATGTGGATGAGGGGAATCGTCAGAGCATCAAGCTAAGGCTTAATTCATTGGGAACCTACACCTCGACTAAAAGCGTTTTAGGCACTGTGATTTGTAAAGTGCCAAAATGTTGCCATTCTAGAATCACTGTAAACAATGGCCTCTCATGGCTTATTGCTTAAGTAAAAACACTACTTCAGTATGATGTGTGCAAAAGCCGAATAGCAGGAATGTTTTATGTTTTTTTATGCCGCTACTTACGGTAAACCAGCGGCTGGTTCCCCAGGTAACTCTACTTGAATAACAAAATATGCACACAACAACAATACTACTGCAAAGATGCATTTCCCAGACAGTGCCGCTGCAATTTAATAAAGCCGATTTCTGCTCGTGGTTTTCAAAAATGCCGATTTATAAGACTAAGTCCACAACAGACAAACATTTCAATAGCATTAACAATATTGAGAAAAGACTCGACTTACAGAACTCCGCAGACACAAACAAATAATTTTCAGGGGTAAAATTTTTTTAAAAACCTAATTTACCAATTCAAGTATGTGGTCCGCAACAGACGGCAACTGTACTCTCCGCTTTCCCTAAATTGTGAAATTTACACTTGTAAAATTTAAACTAACCTTGAATTTAGGCTTGTTTCTATTACCCATACACACATGAAAATAGGAGCTACTGTTAATGATAGAATTTTAAGGGGAGGGGTTCATCTTGGTGAATGATATGATGTATCTGCAAGAGAAAAGATGGACTTATGAAAAAAAAGACCTACAGACCTTGAGGAACCAATTATTTTCGTAAATTGGGGACTCCCTCCCACAAAGTGTCACTTCAACAAAAGCATGCAGTTAGTAAGCTTGTTAGCTGATGATGTTTTAAAAACAAAGGAGTAGTAAGCAAAATAGCCATGACAATAATAGCTAATATTGCAACAACACAAGCTAACTAATGCTCAAGGCAAGCAACATTGCTTGTTACCGATAGCCAACTACTAACTATTATGCTCCTTTTCCCCACATTAACTTGTACAATTATGGATACTATCCTCCTTTTCAAGCCAGCAGAATGAGACATGAAATGGCTAGCGAAGCTATCACTAGAAAGCCTTTACAAACATTCTTCATCTCCTATTGAAACATTAAAAATGTCTGCCAATAATATGCAAACCGAAAGTCTCAAGCCTCAGAACAAGACTGAACAATGAAAACCCACAGAAAAAATATGTCACTTTACGTCACGTCCACCTCAACTCTCAGGTCACCTCAACTCTTAGGCCTGTGAACAGCAGCTGCGTTCCAATACTCACAAACTGTATCCTCTTGTCCTCCACTATCACCTCGCCTTCTCCCTCTCTCCAATAATGGGACATTGGAGGAGGGAGGAGAGAAGATGGGTGTGGAGGAGAGGAGGGCAGAATTTAGAGAATTAGAACACACCCTGACCCTTCTCGTCCTAGCTGCCAGTGACTATATCCATAGAAAGAGTCATACCAGTAGAAAATAGTAGTTAATGTTAAATCTTTGGATAAAAAAAAAAAGTGTGTGTACATCGGACATAGAAGTTCAAACAACTTTCATCTAGCAAGCCATTTTTTTGCAGAATATATTCAGTTTGGAAATATTTATGTAGCTAATATTCACATTAATTATATTTAGAAACATGTTGACTGTTTGCTGCAGTTCTTCACAAGTCAGATATGTGAATAAATGGTTTGATCAAATTTGTCAGTTACAGCAAGTCAAATGTAGTTACATATATCACTATAATACAATAAAACTGATTTTACTCTGGGTAATGCACTCCGAGGTGTGGTTATACAAGAATTATATACTCTGGGAGGGAACAACCCTTGGCTTCATCGTGCTTTATCCCTTACAAAGCATTCAATAGCAACATGTATAGTTCCATTACATACACTAGCTCAAACAAACTAAAAACGAAGCAAATTAATCACATAAGCCTACTCACTCACTGTAGTGTAAGTCTGAGCTCATGCTTGGCATTATGTGAGCTTGTTTATGCATCTGACATAACTAGCCAGTTACCATATATTGGTTACGTCCTACCAAAATGTCAGTGGCATATTTTTTTGACAAAGAGGAGCATTTATGCTTGGTTGCATGCAGATAATGCAAAACAAGCCTACATACCACACTTGTTCTCATAAAACTATAATAACAATACTGATACCAAAACTTAATATTGAAGTCCTGTATCAACCAAGTATCGATACCATCGAGCAGTATCGGTGCACTCTCGCAAAGACATAATACTTTCCATTAATAAAAGGGTTTAGTCCCTGGCAGGACTTCATTGGTCCTGCAACATCACTAAGGCTAATGTTCCTACACACCGCAGTAACAGTTTTTTTTTCCCCTTTCACATTGTTATACAAGTGATGAGCCTTTCACTACACTAAAAACATCTGGTAAGAACAAGTGCCATGACTCATTTCAAGAGCCATCTGCAGCTCATTCTGCATGCCCTTCAGAGGCTGTTTGGATCATCAGGGAGTTAGTATGGGGGCTGAGGAGTGATGGTAAATGGCATTAAAAGTACTTACTCCCAGAACCTCATGTACAGGTTACAGCTGTTTGATTTAACTGCTATTTTCATGACAACTGAGTAAAGTATTTAAGATCCAAAATATTTGCATATGTATTGATAAAGTCATCCTCATGTCATCTTTAGGGGTGCAATGGTATGTGTATTTGAACATATCAGCTTGTGAATCTTGGCTTCATCAAGTGGAGCAGTACTGAAAACCACACATGGATACATGTTGTATGATATGCCTTGAGAGTGTAGGAAAATACTCCAGTTTTTGTATTTTTTTCTTAACCTACTGGTGCCATGCAGGCCTGATAAAATTCAAATCAGAGGGATGCTGAATCATTTACTAATCACAAACTGCAGCCAGAAAAACTGAAACCAGATTAAGTTTACCAGGATTTCTTCTTCTCACAGCCAATGTTATTTTAATTTAAACTCCAATCTGGAGTTAATTAAAACCTAGCAAGCAAGCCAATACATTACCACAAAGTTACTGGCTGTATTTTTCCCTTTACTTCCACAGCTGGTGAGTGGGTGAGCATTATGACCAGGAGCTGATTTATCATTGCACAGGTGATCTTCATCTAATCTAAGGTGTCTGAACACACACACGTTGCCTGAATGCTAATATGGTATATATAGTATATATTTGTAAACTGAAATGAAATCCATGGTAGCTTCCTAAATTTTGTTTAATTAATTTAATGATCACAAGCAAGAAACAGACAATAAAATTGTTTAACTTTATATATTTGGCAGGCTAACATGGTATAAATCGGCTGGTGTCCTTGGCTAGCCGGTGTCCCTCCCAATGCCTCCCAGCCCTCACAACAGGTTCTGACTGGCCCAAAATGATAACAACAGCCATTGGTATGTTTACGGCCGCAGACACATGCCACCACATACAATAGTACATAACAGGGTATTCCAGCATTTTCTGACACTCTGCTGTGTCCAGTTGTCTATTACAGTTTATATTGGTTGTGATATACTGTACTTAATAGTGATGTGAACATTTTAAACAGAACAGTGATGAAAACATTTTTTAACAGAAAACCTAGTTACACAAAGTATAAGTAATATTTCCACTTCAATTTTGCACTCATATTCATATTTTGTGCATTTTACGTTAATATACATGTTGCACATTTTTTAAGTGCTGAGTAATGAGGTGTTTTTACCATAAGGTGAATTGACAATGGGCATGAGTGCGTATTCCCGATTGACTATCAGGAAGCATGCTGCTGCCTGTGGGGCATTCCATGGTAGTCTTGCCAAATAAATCAAATAAAGTTTGCCAAATAAATTCTTTCTTCAGGGTTTCTTTTCAGCTTTTATTTTTTCTGCAGTGCCAGAATTTTTCTGCATGTCTATTTGCAACAATTAATCAAATCACGATTGCAAAAACAAGTTACATATTCAACTGAGGATTCATTAAATTGTTATACCACTACTAATAATAATAATTATTATTATTGTAATGATTATGATTATATTGTTATTATTGACAAAAACAACAATAAACTCACCTCTCCCAGTGAGTAGTAGTGGCGGGGTATCTGGGAGTCTGGGTAGACATTCTCCAAATACCAGGAGAAGGGCTTACACTGCAGCTTCTGTCTAAGGGTTGTCCGAGTCGATATGTCCCCATAGTCCACCTTTGTCACCCCTGCCAACAAAAGACAGCCACTTCAGACATAAGAACACATCTCTGTAAAGGAATATAGGGAGGCACTCCAAGAATGAACAAGGCAGGATTTTCCAGCTCATAGGTACGACATGTTGCAATGGTTGACAAAATTGTGGGTATCAGATGGAAGATCTACAGCCTGTCGTAATGGCTCAAGCACGGGACCAGGTGCAGTAAAACTATGGCGGCAGTGAGGTTGGACTGATTCATTCAACAGGGATGTTTTCTTTGGCTTGGGTTGCTGGGCTACCCTGACCACTTGCTCGCTGAAGTCATATCAGTTTGACCTACTGTGGTCATTGTTTCACTATGCTTCTTAAAACAACACACAGACTCCAATGAAAACAAACACTGGTGCGCTGGCCATGCGGACCTTTACACCCCATTGACACGTGCATGGCATACAGCCAGGGCAGGGCAGGACGATAGCGAGAATGCCCAGGTCAGCCAATGGGGACATAGCCTCTGCTGAATGAGTCATATGCGGGTTTGATAAACAATGAAAAGCCAGCGGACCAGTCTGGCACTAGGGCTGATCCATAATGCTGGAATGGAAGAGTCAGACAGTCCATCGTATTTCCACTTCCCATTTTTCCACAGTACCTTACTACATTTTTGAGTCAGAAAAAAGACATGAGCCTACTGCATAATAAACACTGTACTATCCAAACACTGCATTCAGACTACACTGTTCTACTGTAAAAAAAAAAAAAAAAAAAAGACTATTATCCAACTAGAACATATTTAGACAAGATATTAGGCAACTGTACTATAAATATGAATTTCAAAAAGTTCAAGTCATAAAAAAATGATCAACAATCCTGTTACTTATGTTTCGGTGTGGAGTGTTTGGTGGCAGGGACAGAAGTTCCACATCTTGTTTAAGATTCTCTGAGGCAACTTTTGGACAGCACAGGATATAGCCATCAAAAAATAACATTCACATTAGTGTACTGAAGGGTGTATTAGTCGACTCAAAACACAGTCAAAACCAGCTATATTCCCTCAGCACCACTTCAGTTGGCCATGGTCGGGTTGTTGATTGATTTTGAAGATAATTCTGACCAGCTCAAAGCACAAAGGTTTCCACACAAGACTGACCCATATGATAATAGAAAAGCACCAGCCAGAGCCGCTCCTGCTGAATGTGCTTGCTGTTCACAGCTGTGGCCAGATTAATACTGCACAACTGGTCCAGACTGGCTGAACCAAAGCAATATCAAATACAGAAATACATACATGTGTAGGTACAATACCGTCCATGAAAATAGGGACAAAGGTACATTTTTTTTCTTCGATTCAGCTCTGCACTCCACAATTTTAGTTCTGTAATCAAACAATTCTCTTGTGGTTAAACTGGTTCACAGCATTTATTAAAGAAATGACAGCCCTTTTCACACATAGCCCTCCAATTTTAGGGAACCATTACATTTGGGACCTTTTAATGCTATGTAAATTAAAGTAGACATGTTTAGAGGTTTGCCACGTAGCCTTTGCATGCAATGACAGCTTGAAGGCTATGATCCATAGACATCACCAGGTGCTGAGTATCTTCTCTCATGATGCTCTGGCAGGCCGGTGCTGCATCTTCAGACCCTGCTTGTTTTTCGGGGACTAGTCGCCTTTCTTAAACACATGAAAAGCAAGTTCAGCAGGATTCAGATGGGGTGACTGGCTTCACCAGGGTGGTGTGACTCACCCAGTACATGGGAAATTGATTGAGAAGGCTGGTGAGCTGAAACTACTTTGTTCTCTGAGAAATTCAATAATTAATCAATTAATAAAATTCACTTTCTCCTAAACCATTACCAAAAACAAGAATTTTGAAACAAATCTGATACAACGCACAAATTTGCTTTCACCCCTGTCTGGGTTTAGTGCATCAGCATAATTTCAGCAACTGTAATTACCTAGAGTGTAAGGGACTAAAAGCCAGTCCCCTCACCAGGAATATACAGGACTACAAGGGGACTTATTGAAGTTACTATTTTAGAAATTTTTTCCCATTTTCCCCCACCCTGACTGAACTGTGTAAAATGTCAAGCCAGCAACCCTGTTGAATTAGGAGGAGGCAGACATGAATTCACATAATGACAAACACTTGTTTCTTTTCACAATGCAGATGCACTGGCAACTAAATTTTGCCAATGTTGTCAGAGGATGGCAAACTAACTTACCAGGCTTAAATTCTACCATTCCCCTGCAAGGCTGTGACAATTCATGCCTCTCCAAGGTACACCTCTGTCCATAGCCAATAGTGGTGTAGCTGGGACTACAACTCTCAGTCACAGTGCGCATACCGTATGTGAGTCATACTGCGTGATCCATCCAGAAGCTAACCAGAAGCTTTTCATGGCATGAAGGGGGTCAGTGGACAGCCTGTGCTATTCGTGCCACACAGATAAGACTTAACAGGGATTCAGGCTTCCTCAGTCTCTAACATAGACAAGGAATCCACAAAGTTTAAAATCTGATAACACCTAAAAAATAGTGACGACTAGCAGAGCTCAGAAAGCATGTAGTCACTTCCTTCCCAGTCTGTGGGGGAGGAGTCAGGTGGGAGGAAGTTCACGGTAGGGCTAATTATAGAGTTCATTTTGGAAGGGCAGGGAAGAACATAAATAAAAAACAAAGCAAGATGTAAGATTCAGGTTAAGATGCGGAATACAACTAAAACAACAGAGGACTTGCTTAATAATGGTTAACACTCAGATCCCCTTCTGACAGGCTGTTAAACTCACGATATCAGATTTGAGCCCAGCAACCCCTGAAATACCCTCCACATACACGCTGAAGAATTACAGCTCCAATAACATGGGCAAGCGGAATTATTAAAACCCTGAAATGAATGATTAAAACATAAGCAAATGAGCACACAAAAGATCTAAAATGAAGGTGCCAGGAAACTGGAGAGTTTGGTGTGGGAACAGCATGAATTCTCCCACCCCCCGAGATTCTCACATCACCTGTCAGCTGCAGCCTTTGCGATGACTCCTGTGAGCGGGCAAGGTTAATAGAAGCTCTGTACCATGAAATTACTATCAGTCTACTGGCCAGGCAACCACCGTCTCCATGCACTGCTCCCCTCTGTAAGGTCACAGCAGTAACATCCGCCTGTCACCAAGCCAACAGACGTCTAATACCTGACGCAGAAATAAAATCCCCTCAACTTCCCCTGCCCTTCTCGGCCCTTGGAAGAGCATGCAAAGGTACTGGCACAACTTCAAATGTCTTAAGAAATAAAAATTCTGACTTTTTAAAATGTAATTCGAAATTTGAAGATTGTAAGCATGATGACAATATCTCTCATTCTGGTTCATATATTTTTATAAATTTAGATTTTTTTTTGACATGGCCAGACACAATATGTTGACACAATGGTTCAGTTGTATTTTGTCATTTCATTAAATTATTAGCATAAATTATTAGCTTGTAATCCATCTGGCTTTTAGGGTTAAACATTTTTTAGTATGTTAGTTATGTACTGGAAAAAGTGTGGCCAGTAGACTGGTGGTTACCAGAAAATGTATCAGTTGTGAATATGTCTTTCTAATTCTGTTCCACAATCCCATCTACACAATGATGTGATTAGTAAAAACTAGTAAACTATCGCTGATTAATTAATTGCAAAAGCTGTGTGGTAGATGAAACAATATTTGCAGGCCCAACACATGAAGCCACATATCACAGATCTGCTTGTATTACCACATAACAAGCCACAAACGGCAGCTACTCCAAGACCCTTCCACCTTCACATTTGACCAATTACTAAAAACAGTGAGTGTTGAGCTGGTCAATTGAGCATCACTTTAGACAGAAAACAAGCAGGAGGCACATCCTTTTGGAAATGAAGCAGTGAGCACTCAAAAGTGAACTAGCTAACAGTTGTCTTGTGCTCTTCTAACTCCAGTGACCTGTGCTCTGTTATGACCTGTACTATTACCAACAAAACTGCCGTTGACAATGCACGTTCCTTTGTGGTACGTTGTAACTCTCCAACTCTGCCTTTAACCTGTCGCGGGGCAATGTGGGGTTGTGAGGGGGTGTTTGATGGTGATTCACTGGCTGCCTTGTTCGTGGTGGCCCCTGTTCCTCCACCCCTGCATTAAGCATTCTGCTCACAAGCTGCAGGCTGTTTGTGTTCAGGGTTACACTAAGCACTATTGGCAGAGATATTAATATCCATTATCCTCGGCATTGCACTCTAAGTCAATACTTCCCCCGTGGGCAGAAGCTCCTGGAATCCTAAATCGACGAGTCCCATTTATAGAATACGCGTGACAGACAGGGGCAGTGCTGTCATACAAACATAAAGCCAGCTATAATTTACAGGGAGCAATCATGCCGCAATAAAAGCCCCTAAAACGTCCAGCATGACTCTGTGTGACTTTCTGAGGGTGCGTAGGGCCGTCTCTGTCTGACAAGGCGGGGGTGAGGCAGGGCAGAGACTGGCAGGGCCCTCCACAGCTGCAAGGGCTCAGGCCTTACAACTGACTGATCAGGAAGATTAAAGCTTTGACATTTAAAAGCCACGCAGGTAAGGTAGAGGGAGGAAGAAAGTTCCTTCAGGCTGAGGTATCTTAATACCACAGATGCAGCCCTGCACCTGAATATTTCATGCACTTCCTGCAACTTCTGATGCGTATCACATAAATCCACCCTAATTTTAGCCAAGAATATTCACTATAAACTTCAAATTCCTGTTCCTTTCCTTCTCTGATGTAAGTTATTTTCATTTATTAGTGCATGGACATACAATAGTATGTTTTAGTTCATGGGGAATTTAATGCAAATATGAAAATGCATTCATCAATAAATCCTTGCAAACAGTCTACCTGTTAAAGAGGACTGGAATCTGTTCACTTCAGTGCTGTTACAGAAGCATGGAGACAAACTGATGACAAAATGAATGTTATTATTTGAGATTTAAATTGGGACTTATGAAGCATGGAGTATATAAAGCATGTTGAGGTTGGGTTTACTTCCTTGGGTGTATGGCCCTGACACTGGCCCACCACGGCAGATGGAGAGGGAGTGTGTTGGAGGCTGTCTTAGGTAGACTCACCAGGGGAGATGATGTAGAAGAAATTCTTAAATTCATCCATCCAGACTTCAGCCAGGCGTCGGTTGTTCTTGTTAATGATCTGGCCTGTGCCCCCAGGGAAGGTGTAAGGTGTGGCTTTGCGGAAGACATGGCCCACGTGGGAACAAGTGACGATCTCCAGGGTACCCCCACATTGCCAGATCTGTGAGGGACGGGGGGTGGTAGCTCACAGTCACATAAACTCTACCACTCCATGTGATATGCATACTATAATACATACACACACTCACTATTACCAATATACACTACTACAACATAACAGTTACACATATTCACTTGTAATTGCACAACTATCACACTATAATACATACATACACCAACTGTTATACATGAAGAGCAACTCATACAGTAATTTACACACAAAATTAACACACATACCCTAATGGTTTTAACATATTTTTGGGTTTCAATTTCTGGGTGCCAGAAAGGCAGACCAGTCAAGTAAAATTTTCAATTAGTTTTCCCACAGGAAACACATCTTTACCTTTCAGTGTTAATTCACTGTACAAATAAAAAGTATTTAAAATAAATGGTCATAGGTTTTACTGCACATTACGTTACAACAAACCTTTTAAATTGAACACAAAATTGGAGCTTTTAGTTTTCAGGATGAATGGGTCTTAGTTTCTCAGTATTATGTATCTGTCTAAACAAAAAACAAAAAGACTACATATGTAGCCAATGCAATTCGCAACACTGTAAATTGGTATTTTCACTGTAGCTCAGTCTGTGTTTTCCTTTCAACTCAGTCCTATGCAGGTTGCCAATCAAAACAAACAAGAAGTTTGTTCCAAAAGAAAAATCCTGTGTATGTTTTATCATCAATATCCTTGACACTTTTAGTTTTAAACAAGGCTCTAAATACAAACTGAGAAGCTCAATACAAACAATTCATTGGTAAACACTATGATTCCAGTAATTCTAAAACAAACCAAACTAAAAGCTGTCATTTGCTAAATAAGTAACATCGACCAAAAATAGCATGGGTCAGAAGAACCTTGCTGTCTGCTGATAAAGTAGGATGAGTCATTCACTGTTAATTATTGTTCTACAGAGTAAGATGGCTCTCAGTCAGCTGGCTTGGTTAAAATTTGGGTTTGTTAGTTGGAAGGATTAGATCTAAATATGGGACAGCATATAGACATTTATCTTATTTATGATTTATCTTATTTATGTGTCTAAACTAACAAAGGAAGAGATGGTTGCATAGATCACAAAGGCTTGTTGCTCCTCGTATGATGGCACAAAATTCTCAAAAGGGAACACAACATTTTAAACGATAGGTACACAAAGAGGCTGGGACAGGTAAAACGGAATCATCACATAAAACAAGCAGTGCAGACAGTCTCCATACACCCGCAAATATATGCACATACAAAAAAATATCAACACACTCAAATTGGCAAAAGTCAAAGTCAGGCAGGGAGAAGCAGACAACAGACTCAATTAGTGTTGGGGTGCAAACAGCCGCGCTCCACCAGCGGAAATCTTAGTAATCCGCACATCTCAATAATCCCCTCCTTCATATTACTGTCAGATCATGCACACGCATGTCTATCCACTCCTGTGAGGATGGTATAGTTCATAACACATGCTCATGAATTCAGATTGTGGCTAAACAGATTGTATGTGCTCATTTCATTACAAAAGGTAAAAAAAAAAAAAAAAAGGAGGAAACAAAAAATGAGAGCAAAATCCTCCCAGAGACAGGCAAGCATATGATTAGGAGATTTCAAAAAGATTCCTTAAATATACCAGTGCAGCCGTTTCTATCCTATCGCCAGGGAGGGAACTCATAACCCTTCAATAACCCCGCAGACAGCAAGGACAAGAGACTATGTAGCACAGAGGTGCCTTGGGTGGATGGTGGGTAAGTGGAGGATGATATACGTGCTGGCTGTACAGACATGGGACCTGGCCATCACTTCAGCAAAGGGAAAGAATGTTTGACATACAGAACACACAGAACCAACAATGGCAGGAGTGCGGGGAGAAGGGACTAATTGCTTTGGCAGTGGCCTGGCCCGCCAAAACATAAAACTGGTGGGTGATGTCAGTTCTGGTCTAGCTTGAATGCTTTGATTTGGGGTGGGATTAAAAGGGCCAGGATTTTCTGTAAGTTTTGTATGACTTAAAGGAATAAACAATCAGTGGAAATTTAAATTCGCTTCACATTCTGCCAGTGGGTTTTCCCAGTTTATAGGCATGTCCAGCACACTTTTAATCCTGTGGTCTGGATCTACTTCACAACCAGGAATCCCAGTTTGAGAGAGAAAACAATAAGTAAAATAAGGAGACATACCCTGAAGGAGATCTCCAGATTCTCCCCTCCCCAGATGTCCATGCCAGCATCGTATGTGCCGATCTCCTGGAAGTAGTCCCTGTCGATGGAGAAGAGCCCTCCAGCCATGGTGGGAGTCCTGCCAGGTCACACAAAAACACAGTTAGGATTACCCGCCTCCAAACTACCCCTCATCTGCCAAAACCTCACCAAAATGACTGATCCACAGAATAAGTCAGGCCTTGGCAGATACCTCTTCCCCTGTCTTTAATCCCAGCCCATAACAGCTGGTGCTGACTCAATGATGTCCTTGTTAATTAAAAAAAGGTGAGGGGACAGGACCTGTGTTTTATTACGGGTAATCTGTGAAGTGATTACTGGTGGGCCGTTGAGGCTGCAGCACAGGTACCAAGTCAACTTCAGATATAAAATATTCACTATTATTCCCTCAATTTATTTCTGCTCATTAACAAAATGGAGGGTTGGTGGATGGAATGGGCGGGGGGTTTAAGTGTGTGCACAAATCTCCTTCATTGCCTTCCTTTCTGTGACACAGCTGAAAAAAGGCACACAGTTTTGCCTTGTGAAGACATGCAGTTCTTGATGTAAAGTTGCCCTTAAGTTCCGCCCATTAGATGTTCCGCAAGTTTGAGTTTCTGTCTACCAGCATTTAAAAAATGGCACTGATTGGCCCAAAGGAACTACGCCATTAGCCATGGGGAAAACAACGTGTTAGTGGAAGAAAGGAAACATTTTTCAAGAAATGGGAAATTTCAGTGATGCCAAATGCTATTCAGTAGTGCACAACCGGCTGCTGCCTGAGCTCTTTTATCTGATTATAAGCTACAGGAGACATGACTGTTTGTGCAGGGAGTGTGATACCAGCAGTGTCTGCCACCTTCCTGCCTGGTTTCTCTGATACCTTAGACAGGATAACACTAGGTCAGTGTGCTACGACACAAACACTTCTTCTATACAGAATACAGAACATGAAATGTACTATGATTATTTATGGACCCTGATGTACAGATGATCAGGATACTGTTGAGTCAGATTTACCTGACAAAACCACAACCATACATCAGCTGATAAGCTGATAAGCACTGTGTGTGGACAAATACATAGTTGCTGTCACTATATTCTCTTCTTCTGGCATTTCCAGGAAAAAAATCCCACACAATGTTTTGCTGAAGCAAGGAATGCAGCTGTTCTCCCAGGCCAGCAGAAACGGGTCAGGCACTGCCCTTTGACATGCTTGTTCAAGAATGACAGGATGCCAATACCACACAAATGTCTCAGCCAGATGCCTGGGACTACAAAGAGGAATCAGTGTTGCACACAGTAGTATTGAAATAGTTTACATTTAGTATAATCTCTCACACACACACACACACACACACACACACACACACACACACACACACACACACACACACACAGCATCCTCTGTGGAACACACACACACAGCATCCTCTGGCTCTTGGCTAAGGTGGCAGGCATGAGGTGCGTGGGAGGTGGCTGGGGTCAGCACAGCTGTTCCCCTCCCGAGGACGAACAGCCTTCATCAGCGGGCAAAACAGGGAACCCGCCAGGCCAACAACATCCAAACTCACACTGCACTCCATTTTGGCACTGTCCCTGTCCTACAATCCTGCCAAAATTCTTCAAAACCAACAAACAAACACAAAGGATATCTAAGGATGTCATGGCTCTGAGAAGCCTTTGCCTTGATCACACATGGGGGGGGGCTTGATAGCCTCTCATATATGTTTGTCTCTTTACCCAACCTCCGCCCCCTGCCTGCTTTGAAATACAGCCCAGACTTGTCCCATAGGGCTGTCACGACTTACATAATCAAAGGCTTTCCTCTCACAGATAGAGGAAAAAAAAAAAAAAAAACAGAAAGAGGAGAGTAATGTTGTTCGTGTTGTTTGTTACAGATGCTATCTCATATGGCACAGACACCTTCTCTCCCATTGGTCTCACAGCATATCGTGCATACGCCTCTCCCCCCTCAAGCACAGGACATATTTTTCTCTAGTCCTGCACTTTCCTGTTTTTCATATCTATCCGTTTTTCAGCATGCTATTTTGGTTCTTGTTTTCCATTTAACCTCTTGCTACTTTAGTTTCAACCATGGTAAGTTGACAATTTCTTTCTATGAAACCAGGGTCAGGACCGTATTTCCCAGTACCTCACAACATCCACAAGTTAGAAGTATTTAAAAAGTCTGCATAGTGGCATGTTATAGATCCATTTACAGGTTTATTATTTAATAGAATGACTCACCCATAATGATGATGTATTATTAAGGCTACAGTAGCCTTCATGTGGTGCACAGAATAAATGGTCATATTTTTAGTGCAGCACTACCACTACCAGCCATGACTGGAGCTGACACTGACGAGACACTAATTGGCGCAGCCTCACCAAAGAACAATAAGGGGTAAACTGATGGCTCAGCCTCTCCTTTTTACTGGCTGGCAGGTGCCTGCAGGCTCAGGAGTTACATGCGGGGCTGTATACTCTTCAGTTTCTAAGTCACTGACTCATTTAGCTGCTAAAATGGTTTCATTTGACTGCGGAAAATGTACAAACAATTCTAAAATCAGTGCAATCAATTTTTCCCCAAAACTATGCCCCAAAGCTGTTTGCCATACACAGGCTAATTATATAGTTTTCCTATTTCTTTAACGTGCAACTTTGTCTTCACCTCAAGTAGCCAAAGAAATTCCAAATGGCACATTGTTAACAGCCTCTGGAAGGGTTGGCGACATCTCCACCATCTCAAAAGTACGTTTTGTTATGTTTTTGGGCACCTTTTATTAATGGAAGGGGTGTAAGCTACATGTGAAAATAGAGTTGTATTCAAGTAGGCTGCTAAACTGAAATAAGAAAATAGTTTCAGAAATATTAAAAACTAAAATGAAAAAAAAATGTTTAATTCAAACTGAAAACAAAAAGCATTTGAAACCAAGTCTAAACTCTGAACTTGAACCTGTCAGTCCTGGTCAATTAAGGGGATTAGAAAAGTAGTTTGGTTAGCTGTTCCCTAACCTTTCCTGGTTGTGGTGTATGTGTTGCTTCCCAGTGTGGGCCTGGAACATGTAACCTTGAATAACTGTAAGGAGAACTGCACTTTCCTCTGGGCCCCCAGGGGGGTCGGCCGACCACGGTGAATGGGGGAGCACAGGAAACAGGAGTGACAGATGGGCATTAACACAGCCTTTTTTAGTGTTTCAGTCCACTGTGGACTGAGTGTAACCAGGCAACACAAATGGCAAGCAATGCACATTGTGATAGGAAGCCCAATTGCTTCTGTGCATAAGTACTTTCCAAACCACACTCTTCTTTTGTGCAGGTGTAAGACTTCCTGGGGGAATGGAAGCTTTGCACAAAGGCCTCTGGAAGGCAGGACATGAAAGGGAAACCAAGCTCATTTGTGTGTGCTCTGGAAACATTTAACATGTTTGAAAGAGAGGAAAGTGAAGATGAAGTGTTGAAGTTGTAAAAATGCTTGCTTGCAGAGTGTTGTTCCTCTTCCCCTTTTACTGGGTACATAGTGTAAAAAACAATGTTCTTGCTGAACTGGATTGGGGTCATAGAAATTACAAGGGAGAAAGGAATGGCTAAAAACTATTTGACAAATGAGAAACATTTAAGAGAGGATGTTCTGCCTGAACCACAGACCCAGATGTGGTGGGAAGCACATAAGCATTTCGCATACACATCTGTGAGGAGGCTTCCTGTAGAGGAAACTGGACTGATGTGATGTCCATTTCTGTTTCGAGTGGTTGGTGCGAGCTGTGTGATCCCCTTATGCAAAGTCTGGGTCGCAAAGCAGAAAACATGACAGGAACATATGAGGCATCATGAAAGACAGAGTGCACGGATGTTACCACAGGCTTTGTGTGGGTGATCCCAAACCCTGCTGTCAGAGGTAGCCTTTTCCATCTTTTTCTTGGAGGTAGATGAATGTATGTGTGTGTGCGTGTATGTGTGTGTGTGCAAACGGGGGAGGTAGCAGACTTAAGTAACAGACAGCAGCTGAGAAGCACAAAGACATTAAAGCTTAAAGATTTAAAATGGATACTGGAATAGAATCACACTCTGTCTACAGTAGTGCTTCTCTCCTCCATGGACATCAGACAACAATATCTGCTAGTGATCTAGAGAAAGAACTAAAGAAGACTATAGTAATCAGCAAAACGATCTGCATATCCAAAGTAAGCCTGCCAGTGTACTTCTGAAGGAAAACAGATCCTGTTATATCCATTAAATGGCAATAAACAGAGCCTCTCAGCTTAGCATAAGTGGTTCTCTTCATTGGCTGTTCACAGGGTAACAGAAGTGCATTTTTTCTCTCTACTTTTTCAGCTTCAAGTAGAGGCTGAAATTCAGATGATGATGATGGCGGATGCAGCCTTTTTTTTTTTTTTTTTTTTTTTTTTGCTTGACTGACTTTCAGAAAACGTGAAAATTGAGGAGTGAAAAATGGAACAGGGATGGCAGCCTAGAAGCCGCCAGGCTGCTAGTGCACACTGTGATGTGAAGTGCAATATGCCTAGCCCTACCAGTCTGTCCCGGGGCTTCCACACCCATGATCTCCTCCTCTGCCAGGGCTGCAATGGGTGTCCTCTGGCTGTCATCTGTCCGCTCTCTCTACTCATTTTTTTCTCTCCCACTCACTCTCTCTCAAAGTCTTTCCATCTTTCTCTCTTTACCTTTCCTCTCTTACTCTGAGTTCCATTTCCTTTTTCCTCTCCCTCTCTCCCTTTTCCTTTCAACCTCTGTTTCACTCACCCCCAGCGACGTGCGGGTGCAACCCAAGCAGGCAAGCTGCAAATGGCTGTGTTTACATTACAGTATTTTAATCTTCACTTAAGACGGATTACAGAGGACGATTAAGCAGCCGCTGCAGAGTGAGTAATGGGGAGGGAGGCAAGGAGTGAAGAGAGGAAAGAGAATGCAGAAAAATAATGGACAAATCAGCTGCAAGGGGACAGAGCTCGACAGCCCCAGGGGGGTGCTGTTAAATGTGCACACTGCTTATGAAATCAGCCAACAGCCGCTCTGAGCATGATCAGATATCTATAGTTCTGGATGTAAATTCTCAATGTCCCCAGGCAACGAATCCAGTCAAGTCTTTCTGTGAAATAAAACTTTCCCCCGTCCCTGAGCCGCCCACCCTCAATCCTCCCCACTGGCAGAGAGTGACTGAATCTGACTCAGAGATTATACATTTATTCAAATCCCCAGGCAAATGACTTCTGCAATCACTGGTGGAACTCGAAAAGAAGAACTCAAAAAGAAGTCAAAGCCCACACATATGAGATATTAAATCAGTGGACACTATACAGCAGATATGAGAACTAACCCATCTGTACAGCCATCTCTTTACTTGCCTGTACAGTTAACTCGATGCTAAAAAGCATACTGCGCCTTGCAATTACACCTACACCTAAGAGGACATTTGAAGTTGCAAATGCATTTAATTTTGAAAGACGTATCTGCAAAATTCTTCCTTCAAAGACTGTTTTTATCCAACTCCACAATTTAAAGGTTATATTAATATTGAATATAGCTAATTTTTGTTTTGAATTTGAGTTTTTGGCAAACAGCAAGCTGGCAGCTGTAACATCTGGTACTGCACAGGCAGCCATACACCTCTCCTTGATTGCTTCCCTCACAGAATTCCCTATGGTCCCCTTTTATTATAACTGATGACAAGTGAAGGCAACAACATTACATAATGATATGTAATATTTTAATGGCACATGGGGAGACCCATTCATTTAACATTCAGTATTCTGTTTCTCAGCTTACATAGCCCATCAACACATTATATAGATGTTTTTGGGATGTGTGCTTTTCAACAAATATAGTTTGTATGAGTTTAATTATTGTTTGAAAAATCAACCTATTTACAAAGATTAAACTGAATCAAACTTTAGAGGGTACTGTTCTTTCTTTTCCCGAAAGAGCATTACTTATCCATTTTTTCACAACTCACAAAGGCACTAGAATCTGTTTCAATATTCAAACAATCAACATTAAATCCAAAACCAAAATAATTTGAAATAAAATGTGGCCCCTGAAGGGCTGGGGCCATTAAAGTGATATTATTTAAAAACATCCCACATGAAGCCATGTGACAGACACAGAGTCTGTTATATGAAAGTGCCTTCAGATTGTCGTATCTAAGGGCTACAACACAACCTTTAGGGTTTTTATTGATATAAATACAATGTGCACATAATCAGCCCTAGCTAAGGAAATATAAAATTCCAGAAATGGGGAGGGAAAAAAATGATAGCAGTACACATGTTCCCCCACATCATGTAGTGGGGTTAATCCAGATGGCTTCTATTATTCCCACTGCCTGCAGTGGTACCCAGACCTAAATGGCGGCAGCTCTTACTGGATAGAGGGTGCCACTGAACCAGGAACTCACCTAACGGGCAGTGTGCGGTCCCCTTTCCTGCGGTCCATCTCCCTCTGTGGGACTGGGTACCAGCGGAAGTTCAGCTTCCAATTGAATCCCCCATAGGTCATGTCTGAGCCAGCCATGTACTCAAAGGTGTCATCACTGATCACATCGATGATGGGACACACCACTGTTCTCCTGGAAAAAAAAAACACACACAGACACACACAATATGCATCGTGAGGCTCACAATAAACCAACTCCAAGCTATAAGTGTGATACTCCCTTCATCCTGGTTTTTTTATTGTATTATGGTTACATAAATGCGAACAGTCTTAAAGTCTTAAAGAGTGTTTCCTTTGTCTTTTGAATGTATGGGTCTAAAATTTACCACCAATTCTTGCCACTTGTTGAGGATTGTAATTTATCAGCTTCCAAAACACAATTAAAAGTTATTCGAGTGATTTAGAAGAATTACAGATTCATCAATATTTAATGTCTACTGCTGTCTTTTTACCCTGGAAAAAAAGTAGAAAATTCAGATTGTTGGAGCTGATTCCTTATCTGTAATTGATTGTTTTTTCTTTCTTCTGCAGGTTAATGTGACTGCTCACTAGAGCCCAGCCAATTTATCAAAAGACTGATGATATCAGCCGATATTGGGACTCTGATACTTTATCAGCTGTCAACAGAAGTGACACCAATAAGGGGCCAATAAGGTGTGGGAATTTTGAGTGACACAGCTTGTCAAAACATACAGGATTCAACACACATACATGTATAAATATCCCAGTTTACCATAGTTGCAGAAACTGCTGTGCGTTCAACTACAAGTAAGAAAGCTAGCTAATTAGCTAGCTATCTTGTTAACCCAGCTTTTAGAAGAAAATGTTTGGTTGTGTTTCATAAACTCAAATCTGTCAGCTCTGGTCATCTATAGGTGTCTTAATATCTTTCTTCTGTCTGCATTGTCATGTTTGTGAAATGTTTTTTTATTTTATTTTTAAAGGCCCAAATTGGTTGACACATTTTTTTACAAATAATCATTCCTTCCACCCCAGCCCACCACAGTGCAATGGGCATTAATCGACATTAACTGAATGCTCACGTGGACCTGAGAAACAGACGATGAAGGGCACTGTTCGTTTACAGTGATGCAGTGGCCTGTTTCCAGGGCTGACCTTCAGCTGTGATGTGCTAGTGTGTCTAACGCGATGGAGATCTGTATCAGGCACACAGAAACTCAGCCTCAATGGGTCTCAGAGCCAGAGAACACAAAGTGAGAGATGGATTAAGACAGGCAGTGAGAGCAAGAGGCAGAGAGGGAGAAAGGGTTCTGTGTGCATGTGAGCAAGGGAGAGGGTGAAAAACGCAACCTGAGAGCTTCTCCTCCCACCAAGAGCTTCATACCCCATCATACACACTGCACAGTCACCGCATTGGAGGAGTCCACAAGCACACACAGCTGAACTGCATAGTCATTGCATTGGAAGGGTACACACACATTTGCAGCTTATACAAGCAAATTGCAGGCACCAAAGGGACCAGAGTCACTTGTGCATAATGAAACAATAAAAAAGCTTTTAACTAAATTCCGCTACACTCCTCTTGTACTGTATTATTGCCTAAAAATGAATCATTTTAAAATGCTTACTGACTTTCCTGAATTTCAGTTTCTCCTAGAAGACTAAAAAAACATTAGTAGCTACACACAGCTGTACATGTTACACGATGAAGAAAAGGTAAACCACTGACTGCTTTCCAGACAACAGCCCTGGGTGTTCCTCATGATCTTCACTCTCTGTTGTTGACCCAAGAGAGCACAAGCTTATCCTCAGGAAGAGAAGTGATAAATGAGAAGCTCCATGGAGCAAATAGTGGAGCATCACAGCTGGAGGAATCTCAAACACGTGAATGAGAAGAGGTTATTCTTTGCCACAGGCTCATGACATTGGCTTTTCCAAACCCATTATTCCCAAAAAAGATTGAGAGAGGAGGTGGGGAGAAGGGTGCTTTTTGGGTACGGTGTAATCCAATGCTAATTCTCCCATCTGAAACCCTACTGGTGCAGCTTGTGCTGAAAATCCCAACCCAGGAACAAAAAACGTTAAAAATGAAACAAGGTGGGTTTCATTCAAATTCAGCGCACAACCCCAGCTGGAACTGTGCACTCTCTACCACACACAGCGTATTAATGACAGATTTCCACACACCAGGCCTGAAGGACAAAAAGCCTGAAAATGTAATTAACGATAAAAAATAAATAAGGTCGAGGAACAGCCACCCTGAAGGCTAAACAAAGTGTTATTGATTTCTGGGCTCCTGGGCTGAGAGACTTGGAGCTGCTGGAGAGGTCTCTGCTCCTGGCAGGCATACAGGCTTCAGCACTGCAAATGCTTCCATTGCAAACTCTGGACACCCACTCTGCTGAGAAATACCCAAACATGCACTTTCTCCTTAAATTCTAGCAAAGCAGTTTTGTACACATCACAGCGAGGTAGCTGGTCATGGCATGTAACAAAAAATGCTATGGAAGGCCTTGCTTGAATTTGTTGCTTAAAATTGTGAACATTGAAAACAGGCTGAAAAGGAGAACTCGATACATCTGACAGATGTACACAAATGACATCAATATCCAACCTCCACTCCATGTCAATTCAGGTTCAACTGTCCAAAAAAAAAAAACAATATAAGCCACAGACAACACACCATAAGGAATCTACACTCCCTATCATCTGGGCTAAGTAACGTCAGTATCTGTGTAGACAAGACACAAAAGTGGGCATTACTCTTTAGATAGAGAAGAGACAAAGTGAAACTGAAATCTACAATGACTAACTGATCTAACAGCCTAAGGTCATGACTACATTTGTGAATCACTGTGATCCTAAGCTGCAATGCAAATGATCTCACAAAAGAGTGAAGGCAATGTGAGGTAAGGTAAAAAACCGATGAGGAGTGGGAAGAAAAGAGAACTGACAACTTGCTCTGGGGGTATTCATTTGCATACGTCCCCTTATATCTATTTTTAACACACACACAAACACACACACACACACACACACACACACACACACACACACACACACACACACACACACACACACGTTTCACACTTTACATCCCAGAGCAACCACTTTCCAGTCAAGATGCTAATGTAAGCATGCATGTAAGAACATTTTTGCTTGATATATCCCACACACTTGGGGTGGGTGGAAAATCATGGTGAAGTTGTTTTTCCATTGTTAATTTTGATCATTTCCATGCAAAGCCTTCTTGAATTTGTGTATTTCATTATTTTGTAGTTTTCTTTTAACTAGCAACTTAATATGTGTGAGGCTAGTGATGCACACTGGTGTCAACCACAAAAGGCAGACAACAAAGTATGCCTTCTAGTCGTGAGTTTCCAAAGTCCTCCTAAAATATGAGGGCAATCATTTCAATTGAGTCACCAGAGACCCAACTTTTTTAGACTGAACTCTAAAAAAGTGAAAAATACCTCATTTAATGAATGCAATTGAACTGTAGACAGTGGTTCCACACAACTGGGATGAGTTGCCTGAACATTACCAGATCTTTTTAGAATTACAGAAACAACTTGTGTCATGAATGCACAAGTAATTTAAGTTCAACCCACTGAAAGCAATAATATTCAGTGTACCAAATGAAAATTATGCCCAACCAATGTATGTGAATTATGATTTTAGATCCTACTTCTTTTTTGTTAGATAAGGTTCATTAATTGATGTAGTTCAGGGTTGCCTAACCATATTTGATCAGAGTTAGAGTGAAATGTGCAAGAGCTGTTTAACTGAAGTTACAATTTTCAGTCAGCACCATTCCATCCACAAAATACTTACTGTGTGACCACACAGTCACCTCCAGCAGTAACACGAACGGAAGGCACCACAGGTATAGAGCATAACATACTAAAAATGTATACAATTTTAGTTGTTCTTCCAAATTAATCACTACCAAGTCACACTCATCTCACTCATGTTGGGAGTTTTCACTTACAGTGAACTCAAGTCTTGTTGATTTAACAAAACTGAATTTAGTTGTTTTTCAGTTTATGTGAATTTAAGTACAATGCACAAGATTATATCATGTACACATTGATACACAATGTAATATGAACCCAAACAACTTCTGTAATTTAAACAACCCTCTTAGTTCATTAATATCCCGCTTCTCCCAACTAATTAATCGTAGTTAGTTGGCTCTAAAAGGGGTCAGTATCCAGGACAGATTCTTAGATAAGCAGGAGTTAAAACACAAGACAGAACATAAGAACATATTATGACGAGGACAGGCCATTCGGCCCAACAAAGCTCAACATTATATTATTTAAAGAGTATCCAAAACTGCATCAAGTCTGGACTTGAACACAGCAAGGGTCTCTTCCTCAACTACATGACCTGGCAACCCATTCCATGTATTGATAACTCTTTGTGTGAAATAATACTTCCTTACATCAGTGCGGAACTTACTCTTAACTAGTTTCCATTTATGTCCCCTTCTCCTACAGACTGAACTCACCTTAAAAAAATATCGTAGTTAACCTTGTTGAGTCCCTTTATAAATTTAAAAACCTCTATTAAATCACTCCTTAGTCTCCTCTTGCTGAGTCTAAATAGGTTAAGTAACTTTAGTCTTGCCTCGTAGCTTTTATGTCTCATGCCAGGAACGAATTTAGTTGCCCTCCTATGAACTTTTTCAAGAGCCTCGATATCTTTCTTATAGTGCGGTGCCCAGAACTGCACACAGTATTCCAAGTGTGGTCTAACTAAAGCATTATATAATTTTAATATAACCTCCTTAGATTTATAATCAATACTTTTGGCTATATATCCTAGCATCCTGTTGGCCTTTTTTACTGCTACAGCACACTGCCTAGATCCTGTTAAGCTTTGGTCAACTATTACTCCCAAGTCTTTTTCAAATTGAGCACAATCTAGTTTACTTCCTCCCATGAAGTAGTCTCGTCTAAGGTTCTTGTTTCCCACATGCAAGACTTTACATTTAGTTAAGTTGAATGTCATCTGCCAGGTATCTGCCCACATATGGATGCTGTTTAGGTCTTCTTGTATTACCTCAGTTGATTCTATACTGTTGGCTAAACCCCCCAGTTTTGTGTCATCTGCAAATTTTACTATTTTACTACTAACCCCTGCATCAAGATCATTTATGTAAATAAGGAAAAGCAAAGGCCCCAACACCGATCCCTGTGGGACTCCACTTCTTACAGGACCCTGCTCTGAAACAATTCCTCCAACAATAACACTCTGCTTTCTACCGGCCAGCCAACTTCGAACCCACTCAGTGAGGCTACTGATATTCCTGCAGATTTCATTTTCTCTATGAGCCTCTCATGCGGAACTTTGTCGAATGCCTTTTGGAAGTCTAATTAGATAATGTAATAAGCTTGGTTTGCATCTAAACATGCTGTGGCTTCCTCAAAAAAGTCCAGGAGGTTTGTTAAGCATGACCTCCCTCTGCGAAAACCATGCTGGCTATCGTTTAAGATACCATTTTGTTCTAAGAATAATTCCAAATTGTCCCTAATGATGGCTTCCAGTAATTTACAGGTGATACAAGTTAAGCTGACAGGCCTATAATTTCCTGGATCAGTCTGGTCTCCTTTCTTGTAGATAGGTACTACACTGCCTAGCTTCCAGTCATCTGGTATTTCTCCAGTTTTAAGGGATTTCTTAAAAATAACTGTCAGAGGTTTGTAGACCTCTTCTGCTAATTCCCTGAGTACTCTTGGAAATATTCCATCAGGACCTGCAGCCTTATTTGTTTTAAGTGTTCGAAGTTTATCTAGCACTTCTGTTTCAGTTAAATCGATGTCCTCCATAAGACTCTGAGAACTGAAATCTCCTGGAGGTATATGAGCGAACCCTTCACTCGTGAAACTCTCCACAAAGTAGTTGTTTAGGGTATCAGAAATAGCCTTGTTGTCATAAACCATAAGTCCATCCTTATTTTTTAAACCTCTTATCTCAACCTTAAGTATCCTTTTTCGATTGTAGTATTGGAAAAAGCATTTAGGGTTGTTCTTTGCATCTAGCACAATCTGCCTTTCCAAACGCCTTTTAGCTTCCCTTATTTCTTTCTTAACTTGAGCTCGCATTTTGCTGTATTCAATCTTGTTTGTCTCTGAGCTCTCTAACTTGAATTTTCTAAATAGTTCCCTTTTATGTTTCAAACTATCTTGTATTGCCTTATTCATCCACTGCGGATGCTTATTTTTCAGCTTCCCTTTTCGCACTTGCGGAATGAATTTACGCTGTACATCCATAATAATCGTTTTAAATATGTTCCACATTTCTCTCACAGTTCTACCATCTAGAAGATGTACCCAGTTTATATTTCTTGTATAATCACGCATTTTAATACAGTCAGCTCGTCTGAAGTTGAAAATTCTAGCATTGGAGGATGTAGTCTTAACTCGCCAAAAAACTTCAAATGTAACTGCACTATGGTCACTTTTTCCAAGTGGCTCCCCTACCTCAGTACTGCAGAATCGATCAGGATTATTACACAGACGCAGGTCTAGAATTGTGTTCTCTCTTATAGGTTGAGTAACAGACTGAATCAGAAAACAATCATTTACAACATCCAAACAAAACAACTTCCTCACATTTACCCTGACCAGACTAAGTTTCCCAATTAATTGAAGGGTAATTGAAGTCCCCCATTACTATTGTCTCACCCTCCTGACATGCTAGTTTAGTGTTATCAAAGATCATCTTGTTGACACTGCTGTCAGAGGCTGGTGGCCTATAACATACTCCAACATTCAGACCCTTTTCATTTTCCCCCAGTATTTTAATCCATATGTCTTCACTAACACCAAGGGGCTCCATAGCTGGAATTTCCTGGATATTACGATAATCCTTTACATACAGAGCTACGCCCCCTCCTCTTCTATTGGTTCTATCTTTCCTAAGCACCTTGTATCCCCTTATGTTATACTCATCCCCACGTCTCTGTGATCCCAACAACATCATGGTTACTATTACTCATAACCGCTTCTAGATCCAAAATTTTATTTTTTATGCTTCTAGCATTTAAACAGAGAAATTTCAGGGTACTGTGTGTGCATTTCCCATCCTTCCTCTCCACCTCCAGCTGCCCAAAACCACCTCTATGACAGTGCTGCTCTAACTGATTTGCAATCATGGTTCCCTCCCTACCAATAAAATAATTAGCCTTGGTGTGTTCTATTCCGGCAGTCTGTCTATCCCTACCCATCTCACTATATAACCTCCCTGCCCCCCATTCCCTAGTTTAAACACAGACAAACAAGCAATGCACACAATACAGCTTTCCAATAACACAACTCCAAACACTCCACACCAGTGCACTTGAACATGCCCTTTGTGTAGAAGTGTTGAATGCCTGATAATATCAGGTATGCTCAATCACCATCAGGCCATGATATTCCCTCAACTGAGAACAGGTGGAGTCCTCACAAAAGTTGCTACATGTTTTCAAGAGCAGAGACAGAGTGAAAACAAATAGGAAAGTGGATATTTTAGTTTGGGGGACACTCTCTCATTTGATGAAACTATTAGAAATTGTATTAGAAATATAATTTATAAAGTATTTCAACAAAGTATTTGGAAGATAATTAATATTTCACATTTGCATTGATTTCTTTAAAATACTATTTTAATCAGTTATTATAATTATTTGAACTACTTCAAATAAATGTATTTTGTTTTTCAAGATGATATTTGCAAATACTTCAAGTAAGAGTAATTTGCTTGTCATTCATTTGAAAATAATTCAAATATATGGCCAGGGGGCTGGGGGGTTGGGCTTGGGGGCAATCAGATATTTGAATACCCCAAGAGTCATACAAAGCTTTTGATATCTCTGTTGATGTTTGATAAGGGCCATCTGCTGCAGAAACCATGGGGACCAATAACTTGTGTGTCAATGAGCTGGCTTGCCCAGGGGCATATTTCACTCAGTATCAGGCAACCTTTTCCAAAATTCACACAGGCCTAAATTAAATTCACATCCCCAGCTTCCATCAGGCTTCCAGTAAAGTAAATACATACATTTTTTGTCTTTCATGCATACTTTCACAATATCTCATATCTGTAGCATGAGGACTATGGAAAATGTGTGTCCTGTTGTGATAATGTTCAGAATCTGGTCTTCTTAGGTTAAAATCCACCCTAAAAAACCAAGGCAGACTTGGTGATTGTGGTTTCCACAGCACTAGGTTAGCACACAACAAGATGTGTTTTCTTCCTCATCTAGATCTACTTCTGAACTGGGGAACACTTCAGGCACAGGTGGGAAAGCTGTTTCAGTGCAAACAGCTCCTCATAACTTGGGCCTAATGCTAGACGGACAGCATTAAAAGGGCTGGGGAATAATTCCTTCCCATTACGTAGTTCAGCATTCCAGATAAATCTTTATTTACCACACCAGGTTAATTTAATGGCACAAAGTCATTCCTCAGCCATTCTCTTCTGTTGCTCAGTGTATGGATACAATCATACCTGGCACTGTGATTACCAAAGTCTGAAATTGATCCTAAAGGCCAAAGAGAGCATTATAAAGGAGATGAGAGGCAAAAGTATGTCTCATTACAGTCATTTCTCATAGGTTGACCCTATAGATTGAAATGTCTCCACCCTGACAGTATAGGCCTTTCTGCTGACAGCTGCAGCTGCGGAGTGTGTTTGGGTTTGCAGAGACTAATAATGGCAGGGTCTTGGCCTCCTCCATTACCCTTGCCTGATAGGACAAGTAAACAGTGAAAGAAGAGAGGGGATTGGTGGACACATGGCTGAAACAGGATACATGGGTCAGCCTGAGCACTCTGCTGATATTTCCCAGGATTTCCCAGGGGCTTCTACCACACGGGGAAGGGGGGGCAATACAAGGAGAAAGGAGAAGGAAAGAGATGGAGTGAAAGGGAGAGCAGAGAATGAGAGGAATGTAAGGTTGAGGAGAGAGATGAAGAAATAGAAGGATAGCTTACAGAGAAAGAGAGAAGAGGAGATAAAGAGGACGACAGCCAAAAAAGGAAGATGAAGTAAGAGGATGTAGAAAGGAACTGGCAAGAGAGAGAGATTTGGGTGATAAATAATGACAAAAATATAATGTAAATAAAATAACATATAAAAGAGTAAAAGGGGAAAACACCAAAGGGTGAAGTAATGGAGAAATGACAACAAAATATATGGACAGGAGAGAAACAAAGACATTACAAACTCACTCCTCAATACTTAAGGCAACCTTCCACCTACGCAATTTACATTCAATCCAGCCTTCTGTAATTGAGCGAGGTAAAGAAAGAAAGCAAAACCACTCATTCAGTGTAGCAGAGCTGAACAATTCCCTGACGTCTGCATTTAAAGTGCCTTCTTTTAATATGCAAGGATCCCACTGGCTGACAGCTAATTACCACCCTCATGTAGCTACTTCAACCATTACTGCCAGTTCTGAGCTCAATGAAACTTGCTGGGCTGCGCTCCTCTGGCATAAGCTTCTTAACATTCCTTGTCAATCAGAAAACCCAGGATTGAGAGCAAAGATTTCATTTTAACATCTTCTGTGATAAGAAGAATCAGAATGAGAGATATATAAACAAAGCATATCAATATTCTATATTATCAGCCTGGATGCTTAAGAAATACTATGAAAAGTATTTCATTATGCAAAGAGCTGTGTCATCAGTGTACAGTGTTTCTCAAAGAGACCTGTGCCAAATACATACATTTTGTATTTGATACAAAGCATTTGACCCATGTTTGGTCTGACTGGATGACTATACCCCTGCTAGCAAAGAGCAACAGTTCTGTGAGTAGGGTGGCAGGATTGTACAAAATGCACGGGGGGCAGTAGTGACGTATGGCTGCACAGCGTACCTGTCCAGCTTAATTCGTGCCAGCAGAGGCTCCAGCCACCCCACTGTGCATTCACAGTGGGCGTCCAGGAAGGTGATGACCTGGCCAGTGGAGAGGGAGGCGCCCTTTAGCCTCGCCCGGATCAGCCCTGACCGCTGCTCCATCCGCACTACCCGCACCGGGACCTCCAGCTTGCGGACGTACTGCTCCAGTGGCCTCTTCAGGAAGTCTGCACATGGGGGAGAGGAGGATAGACAGGGATGATCATGAAGAAAGGCTTTAAAATGATTTCATTTCTTATGTTCCCTTTATGGATTTTCAAAGATTTAAAAACTTTAACTGAAGTTATTAATGTCTGTTAGCCATGCTCTCTCATGTTGCTCTTGTTTGGCACAGATGAGCACTACATGGCTGCTTAGCCATCACTCGAGTTTTTATATTCCCGTTACTGATGTGCACATGCGAGTTGAGTTACATGTGAGGATATGGGTGTGTATATAAAAGCAAACCTAAATGTACTAAACCAGGGTAAAAAGGGTAAACCAGGGCAGTAAAATCATCGTCAGATTTTGGGGAGTTTTTTGAGGTTTTGCTTTTTCTAAGACACTGTGTTATGTAAAGTGATTGGGTGAGAACAAGCGCCTCATAATTCATAATTCTCCATGCAATCTCTTTTCTGTCAGCACTGTGTGACAGAGAGCAACATACAACCCCCTTTCACTTTCATGTAATTTAACTTCAATGTCTCTAAGTACAATTCTGAACTTTTCTTGTAAGGGCCACGTTATCTGAACAACTTAACCATGTGACCCCTGAATCCTGGCTCAGAGGCTCACAGGTCTTGGCTTGACAGGTAGGGCTGATGACAGGTCAAGCGCTACCTGCACTAATGCATGAGAAGGGGGCCAGGCCAAGCAGGGACAGAAGCCCAAGCAAAGCAGCGTAATGTTTAATGCTCAGATGTATAATAGACAGAACAAGTATTTGGTGCAGACATCATAACAGTGGTTGAAAAACAAGGGACATGGAGAAAACTCATGTGGAAAATTCAAGGGCAAATGCTAACAGGAAACAGTGGGTAACGTCCATCAATATTGCACTTTACCATAACAGTGAGCCCAGTCTTCCAAAGCAGAGGGACTTTCTTATAGTTTTGAGAAATGACCCTGCACTTCTACTCAGAATGCCTCCAGTATTGGAAAAAGGGTGTTTCAGTTCTGGCCCTGTTGATGTAGAGTACCAGGCCCAGGCCTCCATCTGGATTTGGTGACCACACAACCTTCTTAAGACAGAGGCAACATGGAACAATTTGGTCCAATGTTCCTTACAACTACAATGGACCTGTGAGAAGATCCTTTGCGAGCAAATCTTTTGCAAAAGTGTTTCTCTTTGATTGCATACTCATGCAGCTGCCTAAATGTCAGCAGAGTCTTTCATCCTTTCCTGTTATGATGGAGTCAGCTTTGCCAGGTCATTATAGTGTTGAGAGATACCCCATCACCATGTCACCCTTTAATCTGGAGTGTGCCTGGAAACCATCAGTACTGTCTCTGTGTTTCAAGGTGGAACTATTTTTTAAATCTGTCAAACATTAAATTAACTCTGCCTCCTTCCATCTTGCTATTGCTTGCTCCTTCTGCAGTAGAGAGGGAGAGAGAAAGGAAAGGCTTGGAGTGGTCCATACATTCCAACAGACTTTTAGTTTAATTCGGCAAATTAATTTGTTGCCACATGTGGAGATACACACAGCTGTTGATATTGCAGCTTTCTTTTGGCAGCACACCCTCTCTCCTCCTTTGTAGCAAACATCCAGGAGGCAAGAAGAAAAACAATCTTGGGATTACACTCAGATGCCCACTACCTCAGTCAAAGTAGATGCAAGTGTGATAATCGCTCATGTTTGCAGTGACCTCCATGAATGTGCATTCTATAAAGTGGTCCAGGACAGTGGTCTTAAATTCATATCTAGGGGGGCAGATTTAGCTTCTCGTTTTTGTTGCCACCAAACACTTAATAACCAATTAAAACCCAATAAATACAGTGGTTTTGGAATTTTGCATGTAAAACAAAAACCAGTAACAATGGGGCCCTCTGAGACAGAAACTGAGAAGCAGAGGTCTAAGTGGAGGGTTTGGAGTGGGAACAATTCTGATCCATGCACTGGTTCCACACTGGAGCTATACAGCTCCTATGCTTTCATGGCCAGTTTACTTTTAGCCTAGCACCAATCAATGGATGTGTGCCTGTACACTGTTTCATTAACCCTGATCACAGCCTTTCGTAAACTATGCCCCAAGGATCTATCCAACACAATATACACTGTGTCCACTGTAATAATCAATCTGTGCATTCCCGTCAATAATTTTACTCTGAGAAGTAAACCAAATCCATTTCACCTTTCTAGGCACAGAACTGTGGTTAGTGACTAACAAAAACCAACAGACACATTGCAGTATCTTGATTCGATTAATGTACTAAATTAAAACATCTTGTTTTTTCAATTACTTTAATATTAATCAACCTACAAGTGTCTCACGTCTTCCGACTCTCCGAGGTGGTGTATTACGCTCAGAAACTGGCTCGGTGGAGCGCAAATTTAATTGAGCAAAGAATATTTGTAACAACTGGCTCCACTCTCTACAGTTCAAAAAGGTCAGTGTTTCATCCATGAATAGACAAACAGTTGAGTAAACTCTGTGAAGTACTTCTGGAGTGTGAAATGAAGTGCTTTGCACAACAAAAGGGATGAAGCTTTTTGATCCTTCATGAGACAGAGGGGAGGAATTATGTCATCAGTTAAGTGGACCACAAACACCCACCCCCACACCCATTCCTTCAGTGAAGTTGGTACCTCACAGGTTACACATACAATGCACTCATACACCAGAATCACAAGACCCAAGGCAAACTGCTTGGGGTATGCCAAAGATAGAGGTAATGGGGTTTGATGGAATATCTGTACCATAGACATTGGAGAACATTCTGAAGATAGGCTCCAAGAACCTAGACAACCTAGGGCAACTCCAAAATTAATGGAATAATGTGGCAGGTTCAGCATTACATTCTTTGCATGTAGAGTGTATCCCTTTAAAGACTTTCCCCGAGTTTTCTTGAGACCAATTCATTCGATGTAATACTTTAAATAGTATTAAACTATGTCTGGCACTAAAAGAAGAACCATGAACTCTGCACAGGATGGACATACTTTTATCAATGTCAGATAACCCCTAGATCATTCTCCCACCTTGATTTGAGTACAGTCCATGGGGGTTTGTAACTTATTAATTATAGAATATGTATTTGATATTGCCCCTTTTGGGCACTTAATTACCTCAAGTACTTTATCAACTGCTGATTTGGGAGGCAATAAAGGAAATTCACTGGTTTTCACCTTTACAAAGTCTCTTATCTGCAAGTAACAAAAAGAGGCGGGGACCCGGTATATTTTCCCTGAAGTTGAGTAAAGGAGACAAAATTATTGTTTATGTATAACTGTTTAATTTGAGAAAAAAAAGACCCTTCGTGACCCAGGTGTGTAAGGCTCCATTGGTCAGTGATGGTGGGAATAGAATATTTATATGAATAGGCCCCAAGCTGGAAAATTCTTTCAAACCAAAACTAATCCCAAATTGTGTCAAGATCTTAAGACTGTCTGATGATTGGATAACTGTCAACTCTTTTTATTTTAAGGGAAATGGATGAAATCAACAAGGAAACTAAGGAGGCTGGTTAGGAGATACTGATATCTATCTGAGCCCAGAGTGGCATTAGTGGGTCAATGTGGGTAAGAGACCAGTAGTTTAAAAACAATGACATTTGTTTGGCACTCCAGTAACTCATCCGGTAGAGTGGGCACCACACAAGGCCGAGGCCTGGGCCTGGGCCCTTCGCTGCATGTCCTCCCCTCTCTCTCTCCCCTTCATTTCCTGTCTGTCTCTTTACTGTAACTGTCAAATACAGTGGGGGAAAAAAGCCGAAAAGTAAGCCTGAAAAGTAGGTAAGCCAAGATCTCCCAAGGATCTAGGTTTCTGAAGATGCCTCCTGCTGATATGTGGCACTTTACCATTCCATAATGGATAG